>UELW01000445.1:2916295-3106295 GCA_900490495.1 Danionella dracula
TTTATTATTATTTAATTTTTAATAAACTCGAGGTAATACAAAATTCTAATTTCAGTGGTTGAAAGATTTTTTGTGTGTGCAAGAAAAAAGATGATTTCGTTGTTTTCCAGTTGTAGTTTTCTCTAAAACAAATGTTTCTATTCTCTGTTTTCTGATGTACAGGTATTTCCATTGTATACAAACACGACAATTTTCAAAAACAAACACCTCAAAATTGCCTATTAAAGTGAAACCACCGCATGTAGCTTCATCATTTGAAGCATTTTATTTATTTTGTTTAAAGTGAATTGACTCAAACTATGATTATAATGTAGTTTCGTTTGCAGAGTTCCAGTCAAAAGTATTTATTCTCTAAGGAAACTTACCTAAACTAGACTGTTTGGATGTAGGGTTGAGTTTGATGGAAAATAAAATAAAACATTTCCTTCTTTGCAGCAATATTCTCCTTTCTTGTGATACTCTGATTCAACCCCCCCATCACTTTCCCCCCAAGATCTTTAATCTTGAGCTTTTCCTGCACAATCCCAGCTCTGGGTTCAGATCCAGAGCACCTCTACAGCATTCAGAGCTTGGGCTCCAGGTGTGTTACGTCTTTCCCCGTTGGCAGGCAACGTTAGTAGAATATGCAAATACTCATAGTTCAATAAGAGAGATGAATGAGACTGAGAACGTGTATTTATATTGAAGGTTCCTCCCTGGCCTGAGGGCTTTCTGGAAGGGAGGAACACCATCAAACGCTCGCTCCCTCAACACGTTAGAACCACTACGCCAACTCCTCCTCCGGCTGCTCCCGCCTCTCATGAAGGTGGAGACTGAAGTAGAGACTGGGGAGCGGCCACACTGGGACACGACAACCCCAAAAAATTCAAGCAACGGGTTCTCTTTCTCTCACCTGAGCGACGAACCGAAACCTTTCGAGAGCGCCTCAAACACTTTCTGAGACCGAGCGGAGAGATGAGGGACGCGGGCAGGAAGACGAGCGGGGACCGGAGGATTGTGGGTAAGGACGCGGCACCTTGTTTTCACTTTTTTCCGCTCTTTATGTGTTACTCAAAGTTTTAACTTTTGGTAGTTATTGGTGGAAATGTCTTGTGAATGCGATGTTTTCGTTATAAGCCTCAGTCTTTTACCCCGATGTTCGCCTCGCAGCTTTGGGCGTTCACATGAAAAAATGTCGTTCAAACGTGAAGCAATAAATTTAATCTGGCGTTAAACCTGGTTCTCATTAAAATGAAGCTGTAAGCTTTTAATAACGGCAAGCTTTCACTTTGGTGCAGTTGGAAAGAAGTTCACCTTTGACCCCTTGATTGAAAGCTGCCTTTTGAGGGAGGTTCTGGAATCGTGTGCTTTTTTATTTTAGGTTTTCTAAGACAGTATTTATATAGTTGATTTTTTTTATTAAATTAAACATTTAAACATACCGTTTACTACATACATGACGTTCAAAAAACATGCAAACATAATTTTGAGTTTTTCACCTTTGACAAACTGCAAGAAGTCCATCTACATTTATCAAAATACCTTCAAACAAGGTTTAGAATCGGGAACGCTACATTTATTAATATTACATTTTTCACATGGAATGAGGAGGTGCATTTTGAGTTCTTTCAGAGGCATGCTACATACTTTTTTATATTGCCTTTGGTTCAAAGACAACAAAGGGATGATCACAATTGATAAAAGGAAATAGATTCATTAATATAAATTATTGTTTTGTTTGTTTAAGTGGGTGGGAAATATCAGAATTGGCAAGTTTTAAAAACAAAAAGAAGACAAGTTTGGGATATTGGCTGTTTTTACCGTAGACTTAATTTTTGACAAATTGTCAATCAGTCTGTATAAATTGGCAACCTTTCTGCCGAGGTGCTGATCAACACAAAAAAAATCTTAAAAATGAAAAAGGCAACAAAGCTAAGCACATTTAAAGAAAAAGGAATAAGCCATAATGTTCAAATACAAAAAGCATGAATATTCCTATTTGATTAACAAAGATGTTGAAGAATGGTCATGTCAGGCACTTGCTGAAACAAGTTTGTTTTGGGTCTGAAAGGACCAGTGCTTAAAAAAAAAACGTACCACACCTATATTGACTTTAGGTGAGATAAAAATACACACAAATGGGTATTTGTTGAAAGATTTTGAATGGTAATTCAAGTGTTGATGCGCAGATTTTCATAGGGCAAACGTTTGGTTATCCATCTTGATTACAGTAACATAATTACTGATGTAGGATTTTAAATAAATTGCAAAATCAAGTATTTTATTTATTAAAATCTGTCTAATGAACATGTTTAAATTATGAATGTGTTTGACACCTAAGATAGCAATGAAATATGCCTTTGTAAACAAACATTATGATGTCTGATGACAAGACGGGTTCACAAAGAATTTTCACAAACGAAATTCCCATCATGCATTGCATTTCGCTCATTCTTCAAACTGACTGAAATATTTCAGACTAATCCGCTTATGGTTAAACAACTCAGTTTAATCCATTGTTCGATCATGATTGATTGTTTCTTTTTCACAGGTCACAAGTTCATTATTTGCACATGGATGAAGGGTTCACAAAAAAATTTACAATTTCAACACAATTTATTTGAAGATTGGAATGGTAACAACTTTTTCACAAAGTTGGAAAATACGGAGCAGGGCATTGGTGTCTCAGTCCCAGTCTTCCTAAGTAAATCTTATTTAATGTTCTCGGTTGTCTTAAACATGTTTGGAGCAAGGAAAGAAGGTAGAATTAGCATTTTTCTCAAACAGTTCCTTTAATTGCTCTCGGGCAGCTTTGGAAAGTGTCTGGACAAGTTGGAGCCAGATCAAGCCAAGCCAAGTCTAGCTGTTATTAGAAATACTAAGCTTCAGCTTCAGAACCATTGAGTTTTTTTTTTTTTTACTGAAACAACGTAACGCTTGGAGTAGTGCAGTATGCAGCTCTCACATATTGAAGTATTAATTTGGTTACTGTAATCAAGCATTTCATTTATTAACTCAAATGCATGTTGTAAAGTGCATTGCATTACATTACAAACAAGTTAAATAAGGGTACTGTGATGTAGAGTTCTGCTGGTAGGGATCTTTCGGGAGTTAGCCTTGATTAAATCAAGTAGTAAGTACATCCATCCATCCATTTTCTTGTCAGCTTTCTTCCCTTTGGGGGTCTCCACAGCGGAATGAACCGCCAACTCTTCTGGAATATGTTTTATGCGGCGGATGGCATTCCAGCCGCAACCCATCACTGGGAAACATTCACACACAGTCATTCACTATGGAGAATCGTTTTTAGCCAATTGACTTAAACCGCATGTCTTTGTTCTTGTGGGGAAACCGGAGCACCCGGAGTAAACCCACACAATCACGAGGAGAACATGCAAACTCCACGCAGAGATACCAACTGACCCAGCTGAGGCTCGAACCAGCGACCTTCTTGCTGTAAGACAACCGTGTAACCCACTCCGCCACCCCTTAGTAAGTACATACAAGATTTAAAAACAGTGTGTATTTAAATACATTTTATTTTATTATTTATTGACAATTATTAGATCACCTTTGCAAATAAGTTTGTCAACATCTGAATTTGAGGCTGAATATCAATTAATCAATTAAGGCTGAATTATCAATTAAGTCCATGGAAAGTCCAAACTAAAGTATCACACGTTGCAATCAATGTTGCTCATTTTGTAATCAATTAAAACCAAAATAGGGTTCTTTAATTTAGTGTTAACTTTTTTTGTTTCTGAAAATGCTAAACACTACAATTCTAAAAAAGGAAATAGTGAAATAAAGTACTTTGTAAGGAAACACTTGCTGTGCCATGCTGCTCTTGTGAAACTGGGCTTTGCGATGGAAACCCACCGTCTGTCTTCCATCTCGTGACATTACGCCAGATTTCTCAACTTTCCTCTTATATAACTCCTGTTTTGGCTTGAAGCAGTTTTGAGCCCAAACTGAAGAATGTGCTTGTGCCTCACTCTGTAGAGATCTCTTGTTCAGCCAATGGCAGAGGAGCAAAAGCTTTTGAAAGCCCAATAGAAGACGATGCTTCATTTCCTCTCAAGATCCAGGGTGCAGGAATCGAAGCCTTCGAGCTGCAGGTGAGAGCTCTTGTTTTTTATTACGCTGTTTTTAGATGGTGACATGTTGGATGATTCAGACACTCTTTTTGTGTGCTGGCTGATTTTCGTTGTTCAGGTTTATGGGTTCTGGCTGGTCCAGGACGTTATCATGGCTGTTTTGGGCCGGGAGGAGGTGGCCCCACGCACCTCTATCGCTCTTGCTCTGTCAGGGGTGACCCTCGAGCCCATGATGGAGCTCCGGGAGGTCAAGGGCTTCAAAGCCGGTGGCACTTTGCGACTGGTAGAAGGTAAATCCACGTTGGATCTCAACTAAAACTTTAATTAATAGCTGTTGTAGACATGAAACATGTTTGTGTCAGTGTTAGCTGTGTTTTGCTGAGAGTAGATGTTTAGCCTGGCGTCACGGTGGCGCAAGTGGGTAGCACGGTCGTCTCACAGCAAGAAGGTCGCTGGTTCTAGGCTCGGCTGGGGCAGGTGGCATTTCTGTGTGGAGTTCTCATGTTCTCCTCGTGATCGCGTGGGTTTACTCCGGGTGCTCCGGTTTCCCCCACAAGTCCAAAGACATGCAGTATAAGTGAATTGAATAAGAACAATTGCCCATAGTGTTAAAGTCTGAATGTGTGTGTGAATGTTTCCCAGCGATGGGTTTCCCGCTGCGTAAAACATATGCCAGAGAGTTGGCGGTTCATTCCGCTGTGGCGACCCCGAAAGGGAATAAAGCCCACATGAAGATGAATGAATGAAAAGATGTTTAGCCTCACACATCCCTGAGAGGTCTTGCACAGTCAGGTTTATCAGGCAATCAAATCCGGCCACTTGGAAAAGCAAAACGATGTCTGTTTTTTTAATATATAAGAATATCAGGGGACTATAAAACATTTTTGTAATGTGGTTGCTAGCCATTAATATGTTAATGAAAACGTGTCTAATGTGTTAGATCTTCAAGCTAGGTTTTGCTCTACAGGGTGCAGTACTCAAAGAATAAAAGGAACATTTCAGACCAGTGTTAAAAATCTTACTTGTTTTAAGCTATGTTTTAAACATGTATTTTTTGTAAATATTTGTTTCATAAAAATGTTAATCTCTATTATTGAGCAAATACGAGCACACAAAGCGTGGAAATGATGACTGTAAATGTCTCGTTGAAGAAAATGTTTGTTAAAATGGGTTTAATGAGCTTGTGTGGTTTTTGTACGCTTTTGAGTCAATTTTGCCTGTTTTTCATGATATTTCACTGCTTATTGAACATCTATCAGAATAGATTTTGAAAGTATCTATCAGAATAGATTTTTAAATTGATTTTAGAAAACCTGTTTGGTGGTCATAAAGGTTGGGTAAGACAAGCATATGGAGGAGTGTGTGAAAAACATCTGCTTGTTGCTCAGGTCCGGCCTGTTGCTCCATCAGATTGTTATTTACTACCAGAAACGTTGTTAAAGCTGCTCGACCACCTGAAGCGAGTTTAATCCAGCTGGTCACTCACAGGTCACTCACAAACTCAAGTGGCTTATCAGCGTGATTGGGGTGTGATGTCTAAGTGACGGCTTAATTTATTTGGCTTCATGCTGTCCGCTGCCAACATTTTTAGACTCAGTAAGCACACCTGTCTCTCCTCGTCTCCCACCGCAGTCACAGTGAAGCCAAGCACTACATACGCGTCGTCATATTTCCTCGTCTTAGCTTTTGGGAGACTTTCGTTTGTCTCTTTATCTCCTTCTCTCTCCGCCTGTCTTCTATACTTCATGTCTACACTTCATACTCTGCCAATGAGAGCGCCACTGCCCCCTAATGTAGTGGAGTGGTATTGCACTTTATTCTAAAACAATAAAAAAAAATGGAAAAATAAAAAAAGCATGTTCCACGAGGTCAAATGCGCCCCCCTTGATCCTCGCCCCCAACTATTTGAGAACCACTGGATTAACCTTATTAAAATCAAGGCAGTTCAAAAATATTGGTAATTAGTATTACATTAGAAATAAATGTTCATTTAGCAATGCATTAAAACAGATTAAATGTACGATTCCCATTAAAGTTAGTTCATGTATCAGCAGCAGGTCTGATGTGGACTGAGCAAGCGAGGCTTTCTGCTGGGATCAGTTGGGGGTTTGCTAGACTGGTTTTGTAGCTTCTTGATTTCACTGCAAACAGTTTGATGGTAAAACAAGTTAGTCACATGGTTATACTTTGTGTGGGAAACAGTTAATCTAATGGGTAAATAATTGGTTGGTGGATAAAACATAGTTTTACAAGATTATTCTTCATTTCATCTTTGATTAAGCACTGTTTAATCAATATGAATCTAGTTACACCCAGTGCATGGATTTCTTCTTAATGTTTTATTAGTCATAGTTATTTCATTGCCTAAACATGGTCAGCGTTATGTTTTAGAGGGTGCAGCATTTATTCAGAAGTATATTTTGTAATCGTACTCACAGGTGCATACAATTTTTCAGGGGAAAGTGGAGAATTGAATTAACTTCTACTTTTTAAAGTTGTTTTAAAAATGACTTGTACATCAGTCAATTTTATTTGAAGCAAGGTACTTCTCTATATTTACAATATGACTCTTGAGTAAAAAAAAAAAAAGTAATTCATAAATGTAAAATCAGGGTCAGTGGTGAAGAGAACAAGCGCCTCCTGCACAAGATGGCTGAGATCCTTCCAAAAGTGAAATGATGTTTACGAGGGCAGTTCAGTCTCAAAAACAAGACATCGTCCGTTATATTTTGCAGCAGCAACAAGGAAGTTATAAGCTTGTCTCTTTTCCCTCCTGATCAGCTCTTAAGCAAATCATGACTTTTTTTTACTTTGTCAAAAACATATTTAATATGTAATATTTTGAATCGGCTTGAATAAATTATTATGACCATTCTAACAGAATAACCGATAAAATTAGGACTTAACGTTATGAGTTTTACTACATGTTTAAGTATTACCCAAGACACTCTGTTCTGCAGTGTGTTCAGAATGTAAATTTTTCACACCTTTTTCACTACTTTTACTTCTGTAGATTTTGTAAAACGGCAAACTTTACATGTTCTTAACAGTAAAAGTACTGTTACTTGTTTGCAAAATGTATAAAACATTTGAATATGACTTCTGGAAAATCCGTTAAACGTCCAAAGCACGTTTTTTTCATTGTCTGATGTGATTCTGCTATCGGTACACTTCCGGGTTTCCTCCTGCTCTTCATTGAGATGAGCTGCTTTGGTTAGTGGGTGGTGCTAGGGACATTGGGCATCGTTTTTCATCCCCACCCCGACCCCCAGCTTCTTTTGATGAAGCACTTGGGACCACATTAAGATAAAAAAATTTAAAGGAGCAGTAAAAAAATAACTGGGGCCAAAGCTGTAGTCACAAAGCCTATGATTTGTTTTTTTGTCCAGAGGCGTACACCTCACGGTCGGCTCAAACTCACCTCTCTCGTGTGCATGACATGCTGAGATCTTCTGGACCCCAGGATGCCCTGCTGGAGGGCCGATCGCCCTCCGTACTTCAGACACTCACTCAGACTCCTGGTGAGAAACACACCCACACACTCCTGTTCCACCGAATGCTTGCGTAAAAGGTTCATTTACAGAGAACACGTACATCTCTGTTGCTTTGGTTCTTTGAAAATAGAATGTGTAAGAGCGCAAGTAAAAAAGAAGTGTTCAGTACTCTAGAATGGGCAGTAGTGATCTGACTTAATTATGAAACATTTGAACTCTTTGCGAAACCTATACAATTTCTTTAGTATGTTTAATACCTTATTTTAATCCCTTAGAAAGCTGTGGTTAAACAACAGAAAACATTTCAATCTTAAGATCAGCTGGTTATTGTAAGTAATGTTTCTTACTAACCAAACGTACATTTATTATTTAATAATTGTCATTCAGTAGAAGCTTTAAAATAGGCAGCAGGCACCAACAGTAGAAGCGTGTGTTTGTTTTAGATTATTTTAAATGCCAACATTGGTGCTCAGAAATTACATACTGCACCATTTAAATGTGTTCATCAGAAGCCCCTCCTACTGCGCACTCATCAAAGAACAGACGAGCCAATAACAAGACTGAGCAGTCTGCTGAAGCTCCGCCCCCTCCTGCTTACATTCTGCCAGGAGTTTCAGAAGCTCCTCCTTTGAGCCCTCTGCTGCCAACAAACACACACAGCGAAGTATGACTCAAATGCACAAATCTTGTTTTTTAACATGTATATATTAGCCCTTAATAAATGAATAAATCTGGCTGTCCATTAGGCTCCAAGTTTCCTGCTGGACCTGTCACTCAGCATCTGGAACCCGCCTCCTGGTTTCCGTAAAATGCAGGGGGACTTCTTTTATCTCAGCGTTCAGCCTCTGGAAGGGAAGCAGTATGACATCACTTCCTGCTCAAAAGGTTTTTACATCAACAGGTAATTGGACTTTACGAGCGAGAACTTGATTTTCCATGATTGAAATTGAATCTAATACTCACCATTCATATTTTTATGTAATTAATTTTTATGTACACCTACATGGCTTCAACGCAAATTAATAATAAAAGTCCAATTAATAGTTTTAATAAGTATTACCTTTTTTCCATAGCAACAAAATAATAATAACAAAAATTAAAACCAATATTGCAGTAGCAGCAAGGTAGTGGAGAGTTACTAATGGGACAACATTTGATGGGTAGATGCAGATTGCAGTGGGAATACTTCTCATGTTACTGGAAGTTGATAGAGAATTTAATAATTTAAGGAACTCTAATAAATCCTCTGTTCATTTTCAACTATACAATTTTATTTGATTCATTAACACCCAAAAAAATGTTTTTAAAGCTCAAGTAGAACAAGGAAGATCATGATATATAGCGAAACATTAAATCTAATTTTTATTTTCTTTACATTTTTCTTGTTCACAATTAAACAAAACAAAAAAGCAGTACAGATAAAACTACTTCAGTGTTTACGAGGTAACTTTTACAGGGGTGGAATAAGATTATTTTGCAGGAGTAAGACCCAATCCAGTGAGAACGTCTGAAGTTCCATCTTTAAATCAATGGCCATAAATTACACTGTATGTCTTTCAGTTGCTGATGTTATATACACTATACAAATAAATGGTTAGAGTATGAAAGGCCTGGAACCCAACACTTTGCATACCATTAGGAATCATGATGCCGGTTAGGAAATTGCTATTGATTTTTTTCATGTTAACATGCATGTTGTTGATTTATTTACTTGACACTTTTAAAATTGTATTTCAGGTCGACGTTAGAAGTCTTTGATCCTCGTCCTGCTCCATCGACTCCTGTGTGTCACTGTCTGAGCGACCTGCTGTCACATATAAGCCCTCAGTTCAAACACAACCTCAGCACACAGAGACACAGGTGATGAGCACACACATGCGCACACACATGCTCACATGTATGCACACAGCAGGTTGGTTTTCTAGCAAGTGAATGCAAGATTAAATGTTCATTGAACTGCAGCAGTTCCTCAGTGGCCGTTGTGTCTAATGTAACAGAGTTTTAAAATAATGTGCAGCATTTCAACAAGTCACTTCTGGAAATTGTGTTTAATAAATACATTGGTGGTCCTGCCTTCTGAAAGAGAAAATGATGCATATAGTGTCATATGCCAAAACAGAGTGAAAAGGCAATGTTCAAAATGATAAAGAATAGTTCAATATTTAGCAGTCTTTTATGGATTAATGAACTGACACTGAATAAATAAAAAAGCGACTTTCTATTATAACTTTCCATCTCAAAACTTTTTAAATCATGCCAATCTATCTCCGGTTTTCCCATCATTCACATTGCAAGAAGGAAAACAGTAGAACTATTTATTAGAACAATCAGGACAACAGAACAGTCCTCATAATGCAGTGCTTGTGGGAAGAACCCATAATGCACCACATAACACGAGTGCAGTAGTCTCCTTAATGCAGGTCAAAAGCTGTACCCAAAGCATTTTTGTGGAGTTCACTGTGTCTCTGTTCTCAAAGGCCACCTCAGGCTCTGGAGGAAGCGCTGCCAACTCCTTACCACACACACACCTGGCTGGGCTTTGCTTCTCTTCACACACACAGATCTGACTTCAGTGGCCCGCTTGGTCTGAAGCAGGACCCGAACCCACAGGTACACACACACTTGCACTCAGGTGTCACACACTTGCTGTCGCAGAGGGCGTTCTTTTCACTTTTGTTTGTTGTAGCCTCCAGACTGGAATAAAGAGCTTCAGGAGGCCAGGGATCTTCCTCAGAGGAGTCTGGAGGAGAGAATCAACAGAGACCGAGCGCTACTGCAGGTCTGAGCACACACGGTTGCATCCTTACAGAAAACCATAGTGAGACAGGCCTCTGCTGAGGAAAAAACTTTTTGAATAAAATAGTTACCAGGGAGAGGGAGGGCGAGAGAAGGGATGTTCCATTTCAGGTTCCGCATCCTTCCGAGGACGCAGCCTTTCCCAGCCTCCGGAGGCAACGGCTTTCGCAAAGCATCTTGGGATATGTGAGGCTGTGAAGGATGGTAGTGATGCATCCTCAAAATTCCGGGAAAAGGAGGACGCATTTGCAGGACCCATTTTAAGAACCCTTTGATTTTTGGTGAAATGGTACTGGCTTCGGACTGCGTTGTGACACAAGTGGTCTTGAAATGCGCCCTCGGAAGGATTCAGATCCTGGAATGAGACGCAGCTAGACTAAATCCCAGTGCCTCACTTTGCAGATAGATTAACGACAATATTTTTTTTTATCACGCAATAATAATCTTATGCGTTAATGCGCGTAATGGCCCACCACTAGTTTTACTTTTATTCTCTTTAAATTATTTTTGTATTTATTTTTAAATAAATCATTTTACATTTTCTGTCCTACTTAAATGTACTTTATAGGTTATATTTATAATTCAATGACTTATACTTTCTTTACTTTTTATTACCGTATAGTAAAATATGCTATTTGTTTATTTATTTTTGAACATTTAGCTTTATTATACATCTTATTTTTTATCGAAGTACTAATTATGTTACCGCATGATTTATTTTGACATGTATGTATTCATATTAATCTTAAATTTGTTTATTCAAAATTTAAAAATTTTAAAAAATTTTAAACAGACTTTTATTCTATAATGCAATAATTTTTGTTTTATTCTACTTTACTTTGTTTCGTTCCTTTATGTTTCATTTAAAAATAGCATATAATACATATAATGTGTATTAACACCAACATAAAGTAATCAAACATAAAACCATTATCATTAATATTTTCTTTTATTATATTATATTTTCTTTGTATATTTTTAAATACTTTAGTTTAGTATAGTTCTATAAAAAAATGTGTAACTTTTCATTTGGTTCTGTTTCTTAGATGAGAAAAGGTTTGTGTAGTTGAAGATTGAAGGAATTGTTTTCTTGAACAATTATATTTCCAAGTATTCTTTATTTATTTATTTGCCCGACATCTCTCTGTCTCTCTCCAGGTGAACAGCGCATTCGTCTGTGCGGTCTCTCGAGCTGCAGAGCAGGTGATGGAAGGCTTTGTGGAACCTGTGAACGGATCTCAAGAGGACCCGGCGTTCTTGCATGGCGGTGTGTTCCTCAGTGTTCCCGTGCACAGAGAAGACGGGCTGGGTGGAGAAAGAGGACACCGAGCCGCTCAGCGCCTCGAGCTTCGATCTGTCCAGGCTTACAGCAACCTGGATGGAGATCTCCAAAACCTTCACACCATCCCCACTGCTCTAGCAGATCACCGCGGCGTTCGGCTGTCCGCGCAGGGCTTAGCACCTGGTCTTCAGGGTCCAGAGAACACAGAGCTTCCTAACGGACTTCTGTATGGATTCAACGCTGTTTTAACCGAGAACCCTTCCAGAAGGAAACTGCTAGAGCTCATGGCTCAGTCGGCAAAGGCGCTTTCTTTGCAGAGACACGCTGTTCTGGGGCCCAGCGGCCATCAGATGCCACTGTTCTCCTCGGTGGATGCACAAGGGATTCTGGGAGCGGACAGGAGGTATTATCTGCTGGATGTGTATCGTACGATGCCTGCAGATGCCAATTTTCAAGTGGAGAAAGAAGTGGAAAGTGGAAACAAAAATGGAAGTTTTCCACGCAGATATCAGCATGGATTGTGCAGGTTGCGTCCGGAGCTTGTGAAGGCATTCATTCAGCACAAGTATGTATTTTTTAAATTAAATTACATTTTTTCTTTTGTTTGGTCCGGTAAACCAACTGGGACGTTCACAGTGGTTGAGGAAAGAGGTTTTTCCGACACGTAAGATCAGCAAATTCACAATTGTTCCTTGCTGATTAATTTTCTTTCATATAACTCACAAAATTGTTAAGAAACTTAAATTTATTCCTCAAAAATATCTATACTATCCAAATTCAAGATGCTTCATCAATTTACAATTGACATGAATTTAAGTGTGCCTTTAGATATTCTCAACTTTAACTTTAATGTTTAATGTTGATCTCAAAGGCGATGTTTCCTTTCTGAAATCTGTAATTCAGATTGCATGGTTTTTATACTAACTTACAAGGGGGGGGCAGGTGGTCCGATAGGTATGGTATGGAAGCACTGAAAGCTAAGAACTGCAGACTTTTACATTTAAAAGCAAGACAATGAACAAACCTTCAACAATTTAATTTAATTTAAATTTGATCTGCGTTAGGCAATTTGTGTGTATTAAATTCAGTGCTAAGAAGACTGTTGAAAAATTTGCACTGAAATAAAAAAAAACTAAATGTTGAAACGTTTTAAAATGAAGGCAAATAAAGGTATACGAAGTTGTTGTTTTTTATTTTAAACATAGTGTTTTCATACATCTGAATGCTGCTGCTGATTGTAACTGGATATTACAGACACGCTCAGTTCTCGCAGCGGGTGAAGGCTCGTTTGGAGGAGAGTGGAGACCTGGATGCCGGTGAGAGTTTTGTCAGTCATCGATTCTTCATTTAGAGTGAGGATGAAACTAAATGAATCACTGAATACATCCTCAGAATCTCTTATCTTTTAGTGGTTTTATTTTTTTTACATTTTCAATTCTTTTTTCAGGCATTGATAACACCATGGATTTAGTTTCAGGTGTTTTAACATGTTGATTAAGTGCCATGTAAATGTTTTAATTCATATGGATTTACTTTTAATGTCAAGGCAAATGATCACTTATTGAAATTTTTAGTTTGGACTAATGCATCAAAGAGGATTTCACTGCAATCCTGGAGCACCATTATTTATGCAGAACTATCACAGGGTTGTGGAATGAGTTTTTATGATTATATGTGTGGAGGAGAATCTCATTTGGGAGTGTTTGCGTGCCGTCAGGTGATTCTCTGAACATCGACGCGGTGAGAAAAGCCTGCAGAAATGTTGGGTCGGTCAGCGACATCATCTTTGAAATGCGCTTCAACCCCAATGTCTTCTCTGCAGGTACAGAAAAGACCCAAGTCACTTTATCTTCTTTGTTCACTCTATTTTTGGTGGAACTTTTACATAACTTGTCCTAGCCACTCTTGTTTATCAGAGAATGACATTATTTTAATGTTGTATTCTTCGCTCTTTAAATCCGGCCCAATAGGTGTACAGTTTCCCAGCTCGGAAAGTGATTCCGTGGAGCTCCAGAAGAGATTATTAAAGGAAGCAGCATTTTTCATCATCGACGATCAGATCTCTGCTTTTGTAAGTGTGTTTTGTGTTGAAATTCCTGCCGTGAAAGCGTGGTTCGAATGGATTTTGTTGTTGTACTAGTGAATGTACCAGGTTTCCTTTGTGTTTCCTGAACCAGGACTGCTTTTTTATATTTATTGAACAATACACAATGGAATAAAAAAAAAGCATAATAAAAAATCACCAGAATCTTTTTTTATTACTCTTTTTCAGAAACTATTATCTTGGTGTTTTTAATTTTTATTAATGTAGCGTAAGGTGTTTTAATGTGAGTATATTTTCAGATGAACGACTGCATCGATGGAGCTGATATACCGTTGGATGGTGCTTCATTACGGCAAGCGCTCCATCAGAAAGGCATAAACCTCCGTTATCTGGGTCACGTGATCTCATCCATCAGCCAATCAAACCTCAAGCATCAGCTGAGACACATTACGGTGAGAATTATAGCTACAAAAGCTTTCTTTTTTATTTTAGTGGAGCTGAAAACTTGAGTTTTGAGGGGTTTTTTTGTTCATGGACGAACTCTTGCATCTTTTAGAGGCTGGCTGTAGCAGAGATTGTAGTTCGCTGTGCTCAACGCTTCTTCAATAGCTACATTCAGGTGAATTCTTTCACACAGTATTATTCTCTGAAACATGAGTTATGAAGCTATTTTATGCGTTTGATTGTTTTTATCTTGGATATTTGTCGCATCTTCTGATGTCTACCTTGTTAAAGCTCTGTAAAGCATCCAGGAATGTAATGCTTTCAGGGAGTTGAGACATCAAACCTCTCAACGGCTATCAGTCACTTCCTCTGCTGCTTACTGGTGCCTCACTTCAGTTCTGCATCCATTGGGGAGGAGCCCAAGAAGCGATCCCGGAGGCGTGGTCGAGGAGGGGGTGGAGCCTCTGAGGTCACAGCATGGACTGCTCTCAATGGGAATGAACTGTGGAGTCTGATTTGTCAGGATGCTCGGGAGACATACAGACTTCAAGAAGGACTGGGGTGAGTTAAGGTCTGAAAGAAAATGTGAAAAAAAACCTGAAACAAGTTTTACCTCTCAGCCATATCACTCTGCAACTTCCCATAGCAGCAAAGCAGTTCAAATACCTCAAGATACGAAATGAGTCCATTCTGGGGTGGCCTTCGTAAGCTGAATTTTTCAATTGCAAAAGCAAGTTTTACATGTAAAATGCCTAATCCATTCTAATTGGAGAAAAATAAACTAGGATTCTTCAATCCTTAAAAGTACACATTATAAATCTAATCAATAATAATAATTAAGCATTGAAAACGGATATTAAATAAAAATGACAAATAATAACCCTTACCTGTCGAGTGTGAAGTGTCGGAGGACGTGGTAGAGGAAGAGTGCCATGACCATAAAAATATGCTTTCCCAAAAAAGCAGCACATAAATATTCACGAATAGGAGCAACATGAAACCAAAAGTGCGTATTAAGAGAAGAAGAGCTTTTCCGAGAAGACGTCATGGGGTGCCAGGTGACCAATAAGAGAGCAGAGCATTTGGTGGTGTGCAGTCAGGTGATGCCCAGTGTTGTCTTCCGGCTGAATTTCAAAAGTCAAATATGTATACGTATGTATTTCCTGTACACGCTTTATGTATCTTGAATTTTTTTTCGTGTCATGAAACAAAATATTCTTCAAGTGGCCTTTCCTATCTTGGATTCTACGTAACACGAAGCATTCGTATCTCGAGGTACCACTTTAGATTAATTGTGCATTTACTAACTGCTTTTTTTCCTTTTAATCCTATGTAGACAACATGTATGAAAATGTGCTATGAAAAACAATTCCCTTTCTTAACGAGCCTCCAAATATCTGCAGCTAATGGACAAAACTAAATGCATTTTAGTTTTAGATTGGATAATCTTTGACAAACTAGGCCACAAAATGTTTATGGTTGTAGAAATAACATTCCCTCAAACATTTTGATGGAAAACATAAACACAGATTGTTATTGTTTAAATGTTTTTTTTATTGTTGTTTAAATGCTTTTGGTTTTGTTTGTATAGTTCCAGCGTGGAGCATCTGGTGGAGCAGTATGGCCTTCAGAAGATCTCATTGCTGAGAGAGATGTGCTTGAAGAGCGGTGTTCAGGTACTGAGTTGAAGCTGTTTCGTGTCGAGTCGTGTGATTGGCTGAAGAGCTTGCAGGGGAAACAACTGCTCAAATATAACGGCACAGTTTAAAATTAATAAAATCTTGAAAGATGATGTTTAGACTACTCAAGTATATCGCTCTCTTCTTACGTGTTGGTTTACAGGATTTATATTAAATGTTAATCAACAGACAGAAGCCAATTACTAAAATGAGACGATCACAGGATTCAACTCCCAATTTAAATGTTTTTTTTTTATGTATAAATATGAACAATGCAATGAGCTATTTCTTTTTTCAATGAGCATCTGACTTTTTTTTTCGGGATGTTAAATGATGACAAATGTATATTTCAAGAATGAAAACCTTTACGTCTCTTCATATATTACTATATTTGTGATGCATTGAATGGCCAGATGCTTTCAGAGTTTTGTGTCTGCATTCAAACAAAACAATCTCAAAACTATTTTGTACATTTCTACAGCTCCGCCTCAGAGAATTTGCACTTGATAATCGTAATAAAGTGCCCATCTCTTCTGACGATGTGCTCAACATCCTTCCTGTCATCAAACATATTACCATGACGAGCAGCGATGCCACACGGATGTTCCAGGTGGCTCAGAACAGTCTGCAGAAAGGTATTTTACATGCTTTCAACTTTTATTGCATGAAAACCATGTAACAACAGCCACAAAATGAAAAACTGCTAAGACCCATATTAATCCTAGCTATTATAAAATTTCAGTCAGCAATGTTCATTCTCGCAACTGAACAATAAACAGCTTTTGATATGAGTTAGAATTTGGACTGTGGACGGTATCATTTTGGTGACTGTCTGTACCCATCCTGTAGGTTTGCTGGAAAAGGCATACGAGCAGCTGAAAGAAGCCTCGTACCTCTTTAACAGAGTGTGTGATGATCTTCATCCTGAAGCCTGTCACTGTCTCAGCATGCTGGCTAAAGCAGCGTACGTTCAGGGTCGTCCTGCTGAGGTGAGGGCAACGTGTCGCAGATGATCTTTTTCTTACGAATGAACCAGGAGCTGGGTTTGACTCGGTGACCCCTTGGCAACTGTTGCTGACTGGAAATCTCTGTGTTGGGTCTTTGAAACAGTAGCATGTGTTTCAGAGTATCATCTAGACGTGAAATAATAAGCTATTAATTAATTAAGTGTTCACGTCTTCATTATATTGTACCATATTGGGTGGAAAATGTATTCTAGTCTTTGTTTTTTATGTATGTTTGCATTGAAAAGCTCTTCACCAAAAAGGATCAAATCTTTATTTGGAATTCATATGTTTAATAGCAATTGGACTGATTTCTGTTGGAGTGCATCTCATTTAAATATAAAAAAATGGCAAGAACTGATATCAAGTAAAAACCAATTGTTTTAGAGATTCAGACATGAATAATCAATTTGAGAATAAAAAAAATGTTTGGACCATCTGGAAAGGAAAAAGGTGTTTCGCATTTTAAACTTTCACAATACTGAGAGTTTACATCTCGCCAGATCCCCAAATCACATGCTTTCTGAGCACTGAATGGCTAGCGCTTCTTAGCATTGCAAATAAGAATTTTCATGTGCTCATTTACTGACCTAAGAATGTAAAATGTGCATTTTCAGACGCACTGCTTTTTCTCTAGTCATTCATAAGCCACAATAACATTATCTGTTGTTTACTTATCATAGTATTTTTCATTTTCAGGCCCGCAGTGTTCAGCTGAGGGTTGTGATCATCAGCGAACGAGTCCTGGGCTTTGATCATCCAAACACTATCCAGCAATATGTAAGTCCTTGAAAAGAACACACTATCTTTATGAAAATAGAGGCTTAAAAAACAGATTCCAAGGAGAATCTGGCCAAAATATTTCCAGGATAGTTATTTATAGACATATAAAAGATACTCGTATAACAGAAAATAAAGGTAGATATAACTCCTGTAGCAATTATTTGAGTAGTTTTAGTTTCTTGCCTCTTAAATAGACATTGATTATTCTATAAGATTGACAAAACCGTGTAAAAGTTTCATTTCGAATTCCCAAAATGTTTAAGACCTAATACAGTGATGCGTTCTAGAGAATCATGTGATGATTTGTTGTTTTGCAGGTTTTGTTGGCTGTGTATCTGTTTGCTGGAGGTGAAGCAGCTCTGGCTCAGCGATGTTTGTATAGAGCCAAACTTCTTCTGCTGACAGTTCACGGAGCAGATCATCCTTACACCAGCATCATTGATGTAAAAACAACTACATATAAGACTATAAATAACAGTTGGTATCTAAGCTTCAACGTCCTTAAATGTTAATTAATATAACACATACGTAGTGTTTCCCCTACCATTCAATAGCTGGGTGTGGCGCTCTTCCTACTGGAACACCTGCCCCCCCTGGAGGCTGGGGTAATCCATGCAATCCGTTGCAAAGTGAAGGCAGGAGAGACTCAGTGAAATGACTCTGAACTTAAACAACATTAGTTAGGTTAAGGGAAAAAGAACAAACACTACTGTTCCAACTAAATGAAGACAACTTTTTGCTTCAGTTTCTTCCAATTTAAAAAAAAAATTTCCTATAGTTTTCTCATGATAAAAGATAGAGAATTTAAAATAAATTGCCATAGACTTGGCTAGAAATATATATATATATATATATATATATATATATATATATATATATATATATATATAATTCTAATTTATAGAAATACTGATTTATATTTAGTTGGTTTAGTTTATATTTAGTTGTAGTTTAGTTGGTTACTCTTCAATATATTTTTACAAATATAAGATCGATTTTTATGTATTCATGTATTAAATATTAACCAATTTAAAAATGTGTGTTAAAGCAAATGTCAGCGTGACCAATTCCTATATTGAAACACTGTACTCCTATCCATCCATCCATTTTCTTGTCTGCTTTGTCCCTTTCGGGGTCACCACCGCGGAATGAACCACCAACTCTTCTGGCACATGTTTTATGCAGCGGATGCCCTTCCAGCCGCAACCCATCACTGGGAAACATTCACACACTCATTCTCACTCAAACACTATGAACAATCGTTCTTACTCAATTCTCTTATCCCGCATGTCTTTGTTCTTGTGGGGAAACCGGAGCACCCGGAGTAAACCCACGCAATCACGAGGAGAACATGAGAACTCCACACAGAGATACCAACTGACCCAGCCGAGGCTCGAACCAGCGACCTTCTTGCTGTGAGACGGCTGTACTACTCACTGCATCAGCGTGATGTTCTGTATTCCTATTCAGATTTAGGAAACCAAATTAATGACCGACACCCATTCCCTCCAAAACTGTGAACTTATATATTTATATATATTTTTTTTTTTCTACCTTTTTAAAAATTGTCTTGTTTTGAGGTAGATTGCAAAAAACTTCCTCTCTCTCCTTCCCCGTATTTCTCCTGCTGGCTCCCTCGGTCTAGCGTCTAGTGTCTGAGACTCTCCTTGCCCTGCTCTCTAAACAAGGAACTATGATCAGCTGATCTCTGAGTGCAATTAACACCATCTTCTCAACAAGAAGCTCGAGTTTGGCGGAACCCACCTGCCCTGAGGGAACGTTTGCAGCTGGCTACAAGATGGAGGGATGGGGGAAGAGGTGCCTCGTGTGCCTGGCCGCTCTCTCCCTGGAGGACATTGAGGATATCTACTTATTTGAAGCTCTGATCACAGGGTTTCTGCTGATGGGATTATGTGGAACCCTGGCGTATCAGTGATTGTTAAAAAAAGTCAGGGAAGCTCAAAACTCCACCAAGCTGACCAGCTGGACTGAAATGGCGGTAGGCAGAGCCGTCAGTACTCAGACAGTTGGTATATACCACAAGATGAAAGAACCGGAGGACGCTGGCGGCCGTGCAGTAGATTTTGACTAAAATTGAGGCCAGTGATTGACATTAGAGGTCTGGGAAATAGACAGATTGCGACCCAAATTCACATTCAATCTTCTTTCGGGTCCTCCATTCCTCCTGGACAGCCTTGACTAGGCTGCTGCTTGAGTCAAAACAACTTCTCTCGGAGAACAAGATATTGAGAAGCTCTGAACTCCTACTTGAGGACCGCCTTCTGTGCTTCACCCCAGTCTGAGCGGGCGGGCTTCTTTGAGAGCGCTCTCATAGCGCTTTTCTGGAAGTCTCCTGCTTGTGACTGAATCTATCTCCTCTTCCCCTGTTCCCATCTGATGATGCGATGTTATGTCTATGAAAATGTGTTGAATGTACTTGTTGCTATTGCTTTTTTTCTCCCCTGATCTCACACTGCTCTAACTGAAGTACAGTGTGAGAGGGGCATTTGTTTTCAGCCACCTTTCCTGTTGTAAACTACTCACCAGAGTTCCCCAGGGTTCAGTCCTTGGCCCACTTCTCTTCTCCATCTACACCACCTCCCTGGGCCCTATTATCCTCAGACATGTGTAAGGATTATAGACTCGGCTTCATTCACTGCACCTTTAATTCTGAAAGAAGCCACATTCCCGAGGGGGCTTACCCCTGATCGAATGGTGCCATTGCTCAGGCCTCATTTTAAACAAGTCAAAAATGTAATTACCCTCACGGATTAAAGGGGTCATCAGATAACCTCAGCGTCACCTGATTGCTCCCAGCACCATGTGAACGCGCTGACCCTGCCGTGACGGCAGGATCAAAAGCACAGATGCGGTATGATTTTGTACGTGCTCACCAAAAACTGCTTTTAAGAACACTACGTATGCTAAAGGACACCTTTGTGCTTACACATATCTCCTGAACGTACTCTCCTGTTACGGAATAATTTGTACTGTACAATTAATAGCTTAGTCAGTTTAAAACGAACGAATGAATGAATTTTCGTAACTGACCCCTAGTGTTTGATCTCATTGGGACACTTATAATGTCCCTGAAAGGATTTAATTGTGTAAAAAATTATCCGGTACTCTCTTGATGAGATGAGATTTATTAATAAACGCCACTCGAGAGAAAACTTCTCTTCAGATGAGAGCCTCCCTGGGCTGGACCATGGCGTCACCACCAATCCGATTCCAGGAGTACTCTCAGTGCCTAGAGCTGCGAGAAAGACCCGCCTCCAATTCAAAGAAACCGAGGCGCGCTCCCCTGAAGAAAGAGTCATCTTTTCTTTGCTGTTTTAAGTCTTCTTTTGTCTTCCGTAGTTAGCAGTCTTCTTTTTCCGGTCTCGCAGGCCCCTCTTCTTTTCAGTCTCCTGACCCAAAGTCTTCTCTCTTCTCTGGCTATTAGCCAGCTACTCTCAGTACACTTTCAGAACCCTCTTATCGTTTGGCGATTCTCAACGAAGGAAAACCCGGCTCTACCAATCCAGAGTCGTGACTTCAACGTTAAAGACTCTCGAACCCAACGGAAACTCCTTTCGGACTCTCCAGAAAGATTCTTGAACGCTAAGATCATTCTTCCAACCAGACCACACCTTCACAGCTGTCCTCCCGGAATCTGCTCGTTCTGCCACGGACCACGCGTGACCCTCCGTGACTCAAAGGATCCCAAAACGGTAGCCCGCGATAATTAATTACTTTGGCAAGGGTAATACAGTCAGAACGACGCTTGGGGATGCTAAATTAATTATGTGCCTAGATTGATAATTAAGAGTAACCTTAGACTTGGGATCTGAAACTTTATCTCTCTTTCTCTCTCTCTCTCGCTTGCTCTAATCTGTCTCTCTCACCCCTCCCCCTCGGTGTGTGTGTGTGTGCGTACTTGCGCGAGCGAATGTGGTAGGTTAGTTTAGCTAGAATCATTTATACCCTTTGTGTGTCTAGAATAGATTAATAAACGTTATCAACATATCTACCTTATCTGTGGTTTATTTCAGTTATTCCGTTCCCTGTGGTTAGAGCCCGAAATACGAATTAATGTGGGCAGTAATGTATTGGTCAATTTGAGTAAGGGTCTATAATGTCGGTGGGTTTGTTTTGGTCGACAAGATAATTTTAACCGAACGTGTGACCTGGCGCAACCTCATTTGAGATCTTGCAGTGTCCCAAATCCCCAGGGCACTGTGCTACTGCTCATCCAGGTAAGATTCTGATTTGTTTATATGACAGATTGAATGATTGCATCTTATCGTATTATTAATTATTATATATGTGATAACCCGTTTCTTACACGTGGATTCTCCTACCACTGCTACGCTGACGACACTCAACTCTATCTGTCGTTCCCCCCTGATGACCTGTCAGTAACTACCCGCATAACTGACTGCCTGAACGACATATCTACTTGGATGAAGAACATGGCCAAGACAGAACTTCTGATAATCCCGGCCCAAGCCTCTGTGCATCACGACCTCACCATCCAGCTGCAAGACCACATCACAAAGACAACTCGAGCGTGTAGATTTGCACTGCACAACATTCGAAAGATCAGGCCCTTCTTAACTGAACATGCAACTCAACTCCTGGTTCAGGCTCTGGTCTTCTCACGTCTGGACTACTGCAACGTTCTCCTAGCAGGACTTCCAGCAAATGCGCTCAAACCTCTGCAGATGATCCAGAACTCTGCAGCTCATCTTATCTTCAAAGAACCGAAACGAGCTCATGTTACTCCCCTCTTCATCACTCTTCACTGGCTCCCCATTGCAGCTCGGGTTAAATTGAAATCGCTAACGCTGGCATACAAAACTAACTCCACTCCTACATTCCCTCCAGAAACCTGGGCTCAGAGAAGGAACAGCGACTCGTGGTTCCGTCCCACAAGGGCAGAAGATCTCTCAGCAGAAGCTTCTCTCTCACTGTCCCTGGCTGCAGGAACAAACTCCTGATGCAGTCAGGAGAGCAGCAACACTAACAGCTTTCAGAAAGCAACTGAAAACTCTTCTCTTCAGGGAACACCTACTATAAAAAAAACTAGTTTTTTTCCTCCTCTGTCTTTATCTTCCTCTACTTCCTCACTGCTTAGGTTTATTGATCATTTGATACAATTTCTATTATGAGAAGCTGAGATAGACTTTTACGGTATAACAGATTGCATATTGTCTCTTCCCTAATGTAAGTCGCTTTGGACAAAAGCGTCTGCCAAATACATAAATGTAAATGTTGTATATTTCCATCTTTCATTTGCTACCTCACTGACCTGTCTGCCCCCTGTATTGTGATGTCTATATCTTGGTTGGAGGGCTCAAATTTTGCTGCGTGTAACAGTGTAGTGATCAATAAAAGCTTTATTCAATTAGTTTTCCTTATTGTGCCTAACCATTCACATTTTTGATGGCCTTTTTGGACTTGATCAACATCTGAAATGTTTCTGTGGTTGAAAACAGCTCTGTTGGTCTCCCTCAGGCCTCTCTGGGGCTGGTTCTTCAGGGGGAACAATCTGTGGAGTTTCTCCAGAGCTCACTGAAGCTCAGCCGTTCGTTCAGAGGAGATTCAGACCTCAACACCGCTCTTATGTAAGACTACTGATTCTGTTTGTTCCCATCTCTCATCCTTCTGAAATAACTTGACTTGGATTTCCTCTCCAGACATCATCTGCTGGCTCAGAGACTGTGTGTTCGTAGTGAATACAGAGCAGCAATGAACCATGAGAGAGAAGCACACAGCATCTTCCAGAACAAGGTCTACTTTCGAGTTTCAATGCTCTTTTTAAAACTTGAACATACTCTGAGATTTTCTGTGGGGTTCCACAGTGTGGTGAGGACCATGTTCAGACCAAATGCAGCTCTGACTTCCTGAAGAACATCACGCAGCAGGCTGTGCGTGTGGAGCGCTCGATCCGTCAGGGAGGAGCTGATTTGTCCGAAACACCTCCTGAGGTAAACTGTGTAAATACATGAACATTTCATGCTCACTGTTCAAAAAGTAACATTTTATGTTAATTTGCATTGTTTTGTTCTTGGAAGTTCACACATGAATTAAACCAAAAATTGTTTTTGACATTCCTGGTTTTGTCCGATTGCATTTAACATTCTTTATAATGAGCTAGTACTTGGTGTGTGTTAGTGAAAGGTGACATTTGCAGTCCTCTCGTTCTGATTCTGATTCTTGTATTAAAAGCCAATGCAGAACTTCTATTTTCTAAGCAGAAAAGAGTTTTTAGTTCCAAAAGAGAGTTTCTCATCAAGCAGAGAGCTGAGGTGTTTAAAGCTTAATGCAAGAGTCAATTTCACAGCTGTCAATGGGAGAGATTTACATTATTGGTCAATGGGAGAGATTTACATTATTGGTCAATGGGAGAGATTTTTATTATAAAGCGCACCATTCGGATGACATCCCAGCTGAGAGCCAATTGAAATCGAGCATCACTGTGATGTCACGTGACGAGTCGGTTATTGGGCAAGAGTGAGGCGTGAAAGGCACAAAGCAAGAGAAATCCTGCTTTTAATAAGCAACAACACAATGATCTCGGATGAGATTTACTCTCGATTTAACACAATTTAAAAGTTTTATTCCTTTGGATTAAATAAAGAGTGTGAACAACATTTTTAGCCTTTGACTCTTTCCAACCACAAAACACTTGGTTTGTCTACATCACATTGAAAAAAAATTTTTTTTTGAATCTTTTGCATTTCTGCAGGGAATAGCTTTGAGAATAAGAACTTTCTAATGCGTATACACTGGATGACCAGCTGATCTTGCCCCAAATGCAAACCTTAAATTGAATTGTTTGTACCTAATTATAAAATAAGGGTAGATTGTCTGTGGATTTAATTACTGATGACCTTTAGTCTACTGGTGTCTTGGCTTCATTCATTTCAAATATCTTTTCATTTCATAGAGCACATGTAATATAAATCATTTAAACATGTGAATCAAAAAGGAAAGCTCTTCTAAGGTAAAGCACAAGTATACAGATAAAAATCTGTTCCTCTTCAACCAGAGAATGTTGCTTTTTGTTGAAAAAAACGTATTTGTTCGAAAACTGTTCATGGTTGAAACCGCTGCACAGGAGGCCATTGAAAGAGGGATCATTTAATGCATTTTTGTTTGTTTTCCTTCTGAACCGCAGGGCTTGATTCCATCTCAGGAAACTACACTGGAGCAGCTCGCATTGATCAACGGGATCCTCAAGACATCATACAGGTAAAATACACTTCTAGCATTTTCTCACACATTTAGATACAAATTCAATGGAAATATTTATTTAAGATTATTATAATTTTTATATCATTGGACGAATACAGTAATGGCATTATAATGCTAACAAATGAAAAAATATTCAAACTAAATATTATGTAAATAATTTCAAATATATCCAGATTTGTGAAACAGAATACCGGATTTGTTACTCTATTATTAAACTTTTATTACATAATTCAGTTTAATCCTTTAATAATCTTTTGTTTGGGTATTAGAATAATTTAGAAGAACATTTTCCTT
Organism: Danionella dracula; assembly: GCA_900490495.1. Taxonomy (NCBI): domain Eukaryota; kingdom Metazoa; phylum Chordata; class Actinopteri; order Cypriniformes; family Danionidae; genus Danionella; species Danionella dracula. The sequence continues at coordinate 2,941,434 of UELW01000445.1, forward strand.
GTTCTCAAAACGTCATGAAGGTCAAATCACGAAAAGACCATCAATAAGTAAGGCATGGAGATAAAGAAATCTCACAAATATAGTACATGTTTTATATCTCTTTATTTAATATATTTGTGGATAAATATTAATGAATGTGAACAATGGCATTAGAATGCCTTTGTTTTGCATTTGGAGAAAAGTGCTGTCACTGATGGCCATTCAGCCACCATAATGATATCTGAAGGCTTTAATAGAAGCCCAAATCCTTATTCATTGCATTTATTTACCTGATAAAAACGTGACACTTTTTTTTTTTACAATGCATTTATTGAACATGTTTTCAAGGAACTAAATAGTTCAAATTTGTGTTCTTGCTTAAGTACAAGATTGATGGAGTTTAAAGAGAAGCTGAAAGAGAAGAGAGCTGCAGAAGAAGCAGAGAAGGTTAAAAAGCAAGCGATGGGCGGAAAAGAAGCTCTGGAGGCACCAACCAATCACACGGAGGTGACTGCAGAGGCCTCCACCAATGGGGAGTTGGCTCAAGATGGAAAAGCTTGTGAGACACCAGATCACACAAATACAGACGGATCTCAAATGCACAATGGTGATTGTGCCGCAAACTCAGAGCAGCATTCGAATGACATCCCAGCTGAGAGCCAATTAAAATCGAGCATCACTGTGATGTCACGTGAAGAGCCGGTTATTGGGCAAGAGTGAGGCGTGGAAGGCACAAAGCAAGAGAAATCCTGCTTTTAATAAGCAACAACACAATGATCTCGGATGAGATTTACTCTCGGTTTAAAAGTTTTATACCTTTTGGATTAAATAAAGAGTGTGAACAACATTTTTAGCCTTTGAATCTTTTCAAACACAAAACACTTGGTTTGTCTACATCATTTGAAATAAAATCATTTAGTATCTTTTGCATTTCTACAGGGAATAGCTTTGAGAATAAGAACAGATTTAGATTTTGGCTTGAATCTTCTTTGGTAATGCGTATTTATTGAATGTCCAGCTGATACCAAATGGAACCCTTAAATTGAATTGTTTGTAACTAATTATAAAATAAGGGTAGATTGTCTGTGGATTTAATTACTGATGACCTTTAGTCTACTGGTGTCTTGGCTTCATTCATTTCAAATATCTTTTCATTTCATAGAGCACATATAATATAAATCATGTAAACATGTGAATCAAAATAGAAAGATCTAAGGTAAAGCACAAGTATACAGATACAAATCTGTTCCTCTTCAACCAGCTCAAATTAATTAGAAACAGACATTGAAATTAAATGATTTCCTATCGGAGATTCCTCACCATGAAATTTGATTCATCGCGGTCTTCGTTATTTTGGTATAAATATTAAATAATCAACTGCATAGTAAACAATATGTAACACAAGTCTACAAACTGCCATCTGATGGACTGAAAAGGAGTATAAAAGAAAGAGGATTAACTTTGTTTTGGGTGAACAATTTAAGAAAACCTCCAATAACAAACCAGAGGGTGCATGATGGTCCATTAGAGAAAAAGCTATAAATCAAAAGGGAGTGGAGTTGCATGATGATAGAAAATGTTTTTACTAAAGAATTTACAATATTAAAAAGTTTACGTTACAAGAATGATAACCAAAATTTAACCACAAATGGTTTGATATTTGATTACAGCGATTAAAAAAATGTATTGGATATTTGAACCCATGATTATTTAGCTCTGTTGGTGTCTCTGGATGATCTCGAGGTCCTGACAGTGCTGGTACTGTGGCTCAGAAGGTTCGATCCAGATGGACTCGGGCAGGTTTTCCAGATTGCTCTGAGGGAATCGAATGAGGGCTGTGTCGTTGAACACATCCAGGAAGCGCGTTGAGCAGGGAAGAGTGGTCTCCTCACACGCACCAATCACCTACAGTCAGTTCCGAGTCAAGGGTTGTAATTTCATCAATCTTGTAAAGTTAACCATTTTACTCAATATTGATTCGGTAACTCAATTTACTTTACATTTTAACTCTATAATATATTGGACATTAAGTTAAGGATACGGTGGAAAGGAAACTGTAATCTCTCTCTAATTCTCTTTGAAGCATCCTAGAAAAAGAAAACATTCCAAAAAGGTTCAGTTTGGTTAATAACGCACAAGAGTAAAACTGAGATAATTTCCTTTTTCAAGTACCTGTCTTGAATCCCATAAAAACTGTTGCCAATGATAGCTATTTTTTCTAATGCATCAGGCATCCAGTTTTTCCACAGAATATTGTTGTATAAAGCCTTCCCACAATGCATCAGGTAGAACAGTGTGGGTTGATTTACTTCTCGCTTCCCTTCCTGATAGGAAAATGTTGTTTGTAAAGAAAAAATCCAAGAACTCATCGATAAAAGTTACATGTCCAATGGTTTAATTCATCCTCAGAACACAACAATGAATATTTAAACTTAGTAATGACAGTTTTTGACCTCTGAAAATATACTTTTTCTTTTCGTTTGAGGAAAAGCAGCTAGAACATTAGTGGAATTACTCCCTCATAAAATTTTATCACAAGGACAGGCATTTTAGTCTGCAAACAGTATTTTTTACTGTTGTAAAAAAATGTTTTTGTGCTGTTTTCTGAGGGTGAAGAAGCACTTGGTGTAAAGTGTAAAATACCTCATTTTCAGTCAACACTGTGAAGCCAAGGCCTTTCAGAACATCGCATTCCGATCGCGAGAACACAGGATCATACAAACAACAGTTACCCGCTGGGATCTGAAAAAGCAAACCTTTGCCTTGAAAGGGATACCATAAAATTATGCTTTGGCATTTTAATTAACATAAAAGAATGTTAATAACCACCAGTAGCCAATGATGAAACATCTCAAACTGATTTCCAAGCCTTTTGTGACAGTAAATTGTAACATTTCAGTTTCACAATCAATTTTAAACTATTCATTCCAAATGTCAATGTAATTGCACAAATCATATTCTTTTAATTAAAATGACACACCTGTAATGTCTCTAGAAGTAACAAAAGCATTGCAAGTTGATATCGGCTGGACACACAGGAAGCAAAGTGACCTAGACCATAGCAAACGCAATTCTTGACCGATGCATCCAAGCTGGAGAAAAGTCGCTTTGACAGTAGGTCTGAAAATAAAGATTAAAACTATGTTGAGATTGAGCTTATCCACTTGTTCTGTTACAGTTATGGACAGTTTTGCTGGGATTTTACCAGTTACCTTTCCATTCAACCCAGAACTCTTCCTCTCTCAGTTCGTTGCTGTGAAGGAAACGATTGGAGAACTATTTTATAGCGTTACTATGTGTGTAAAAAAGAATTCTGTGCAAATGAAAAAATATGTAGGAATCCAATTTGGCTAAATTGCGGTACTGTGATAGTGTTTTCTTGTTTAAAATGATCTTTAACAAACAATTCCAATGTTGCAGAATGAGCAGTGTCAATGTTTTGCTTTTTGAGAATCAACAGTTTCTAAAACTAACACCAAAGCATGCGTGCTCCTGCTATATATGTCAATAAAAGGAGACAACGCTCACATTGCATTTCTTATCTTCTGCTCGTCTACTTTGCAGACAGAGTCCTGTGGAACTATGTTTTGGTTTGAGACGTGTTTTCCTCGTTTAGATGCTGCTTTACGACGCCCTGCGACCTGCCATCCATCGCTACACGCCATCGTGTTTAACCAAATTCTTTTAAAATGTTACACCATCACATGCATGCGCATTAGTGAGGTTTACTATAAACGCCGTCAGAGTTTGCACGTCAACTTCACTGTATGAAGTGACACGCTCTGTTTAGTTTTCATTTGGAGCCCTTCGAATGTTTCGGTGTTGCATTGTAATTCGTCCGCCGTACCGATGAACTCAAGAAAGTTCGTTCCCAAGCCCATAAGAAGTTACATTGGGCTTACCGCAGGTTTAAAACCAGGCACATCTTCATTTAAATGTTACTTTTCATTAAACAGAGCCCATAATGAAATATTGTACGTCTTATAAAGAAAACTGCGTATTTTACACTTTAACCGTCGGACACCAGAGAGCGCGCTCACTGTATTTCCCGCTCCTAAATACTGAGAGGAATCGTTTAAAGTTTTTTCTTCTCTGAGTTATCCAGATTTGTTAAATAATTCGTTTATAGTCTAAAGTATAAAATATAAACGTTTCTAATTTATATCTTCTGACATTTTAATTATTAATATAATTATATAATTGAACAAAGAAAAATAAAATGAAATGTTTAATCGAGGGAAATGGCATCAAAGGTAACACAACGTAACGTTAGGTTATTATTAATAATTGCGTTGTTTGAAAAATGTTAATGAACATTATTTTCCATGTTTTTAAGTCTTTGGGAAAGCAATTCATGCTCTGGCTAGAATTGGAGATGAAGTTTGGTTAGACCCTCTGGAGGAAGGGGTGAGTTTTTAAAAGTTTATAAATAACGCTATATTGACAATTATACGAATTAATAAAACAACAACAATGATTTAACAAGATTAAAGGATGTTGTGTAGTAATTCTGAGGTCTTATGATGCCTAAATCAACACAAATGGAAACACTTATCATCATCATGTACGTTGATGTAAACCGTACTACTACACACTACAGTACTGCTATTCTTTAACTTATTTCTGACAAATGTAACCACATACCTATTACATTTTCTTTAAGTAAAAAAGATGGTCTGCTGGCACTTGGAACCAGCAGTCCTACTAAAATAGCCACCTAGATGCCATAAAGAAATAATACTGTTTCTTACTTAATGCAACACACCAAATTTACCTATATATAATTTTTTCTGCATAACAGATTAAGGTGGATTTTTGAATATCTATTGAACTGAATATCTATTCTTGTTGTTTTCTACCCCCCACCCTAAGCTGGCCATAAGGACAGTGAACTCATCTCAGTCTGCTTACGCATGCTTCTCTTTCGCCCCTCTGTTCTTCCGGAAGTATGCTAATGGTCTGGACACGCAGAAAAACTCTCAAGCTGTAAAATGCAAGCTTAATTTGAAGGTAATATACTTATTTAAGTAAAAAAAAAGTAGAGCAAATCTTCACTGAATTCTTAAGTGTCTCTTGTTCTCTTGGAGAAGTTCTCATTATACAGGCAGGACAATATATTTTTGTTTCTCTATATTGATAAATCACTCAGTTTACATCAACCCTTACCCCTCTGGGTTAGTTTAGAGTAACCAATCAGTCTCGTTGAGAGGCAACAGTGGTAACCATTAAGCACCATTGCCTCAGTTTTTGATAGAAATAGTCAAAATTTTACCATAATAAAATTATTTAAAAGTAAAAATAATTGAAACCTGCATTGATGCCGCTTGCTTTAAAAATGCATGGAAAAATGTGAAATCCTAAAATGTTCACTCTCCCATATATTGTTTCTCCTCTTTTAGACCTGACTGCATTTAATTAAAATATTTGCTGTCAACAAAAACAACATGACTAGATATAACAGCTATTGTTACAAATGAACACTTTTGTTCTAACTAATCGCATAACAAATTGGCAAACAAAGATCCTCCCTCAACTGTGTCACCTGTTGTTTGCATGAAATCCTGTAAAGTAGAAGATGTTATATTGGACGATGGGTGCATTTTTTTGTGAAAATATTTGGTAGTCACAATTTACGGATCATTTGTTGTCATAGTTTTTGTGTTGACATCTTTAATGGTATCATGAGCATTAAAGACATCGGCCGGCCTGCTGTGGAAGTGAACGCTTTCAAGTTTTCACTACTCTCCAAATAGATGGTTTAATGGTGGATGGTTTAATAAAAAAATTTAAAATCCTGCGATGAAATCATGTTTGCATGTCTTCAATCCTAAATTTCAGTGTGTGCTTCCCATGTTCCGCGCCGTCTCGTGTCGAGAGCGAAGTGTAGATAGATGTGAGATCAGCATCAAGAGCTCAGACAGCAGGGTGATATTTCGCTTTCACTGCAGACACGGTGAGCTCATCTGCATCTGAGGAGGAGTATGTTGTAAGTTATTGCTGCATTGGAAGAAGGAGGCGCAGGTTACTGTATCACGTCCTGTCTTGATTGGGTTTCAGGGATAACCAAGACCTATAATTTGAGGTATCAGGAATGTGAAGCTCTTCAGGCTGTCTTTCCATCTCACCTCTGTTCAAACGTCCTGACGGCGCAATCCAAGTAAGTTCTCACAGAGAGATTATTAAAAATATGTATATTAAAAGTGACATATCTTTGAGGCAGTGTATACATTTGAAATCACCAAAACAAGACGTCTCTGGACCGTTAGTGCCATGTCTCTATTTTGAGCACTCTTGCTGATTGGCTGCAAGTTTTTTTTTTGATGTCCTGCCACTTTTCTGATCCTGCTTTTGAAAATTTTCACGTAAACACTTAACAACTCTTACATTTGTTCAGTACATATCTGTTGAATTTTCGTTACTTAAAAAAATATGTAAGAAAATGTAATTTGTATTCAATATTGATAAACTTATCCTTTGTTGCTTCCTGTCGTATAAACTGTTTTAAATTCTGAAGAAATGAAATAATTATTTAAAACTTTTTGTGAACTACATGAAATTATTTTTGACTGTAGAGTTCAAATCCTATATATTCTCTACAAATAATTTTTTCCATGTCAGATTGCTAGGTGGCATAGTGGTGCATTTCCCTGCTTCACAAGAAGAGGTCACTCTTTCTATTTCCTCGCTAAAAGTCACAATGAGGACCTTCTATGAGGAGGAAAGTGGTAAGAAACATTGCTTTTAATGTTCGTTGACAACATTTTCATCATACTTGTCTAAAAAACATGTACAAAAATTTTTTATTTGAACATCTGTGTTTTGCCGCTTAAGATACATTTTGTAATAATACATAAAACCCTTCACGCTTAGGCTTTTTTATTGTCTGCGTGTTTGTTACTTACATCGATTAGGTGAGGAACAAAAATGTGCTCCATTTGAAAGAAAACGTTCTTTCTTTTTTGCATTTTATTGCAAGAATTGACTGTGTTGGAAAAAAGAATATATTTTAAAGAGGCATTTTAGATATTTATTTGAACCTCAGAACAAGTATTTAGGCTCTGCACAATGTTAGTGACTTTAATATTTGAAGTATTATAATATTTGAATTATTTTTAAGTCATACTGTTATTTCTTTTTTATTTTGTTATAAGATAAGTATTACTCGATCTGATGAGCTTTTAGGGTGTTGAGAAAAAGACTCATTTTGTAACTTGATGCTGCTTTATAGCTAAAAAATGAAAATTTTCACAGATTTCCAATCATTTTTATAACCATTTTAACTAGAAATTTCAGCATTTTTAGTCTGTTAGTAGGTAGTAATTTGGCAATTGGCAAAGGGACCGCTATTCTTTGCTATTGTTTCTCCTCTCCTGTACATGCTGAACATTGTGATCTTCCTCTGACTCGATCTTTTGTGTATGTTATCAGACGGCTTCAAAGGCATGAACACGGCGATGATGCTGCATCCGGACGAGTTTGACTTTTTTCAGGTTGGAGAGGATTCATCCGTGACCTTCTGTCTTAAGGAACTGAGGGTGAGTATGCTTTATTGACATAAAGCCACAGGAACTGTCCATATGGTGTTTACGTCCATGTGTGCGGGTGTTTTATTTGATGTGAGTTGTTGAGAACACGCGGAGCAGTCCAGATTCATTTTTATTGGTGCTTATTTCTGTCCTGCCTGCAGCCGCTGTAGCATTCATCCAGGATCATTTACATGTAATAGTGCTCAGAGGAAGTGACTGTGAACTGAATGTACAGCGATGTTCTTGTACTTGCATCCACACTTTTTGGCGAAATAACATTTCTAAGGTTATTAATTCTTTGGTTGGCCAAAAACAACTTGAGGGATGCTTTTGATGAAGGAACATTAAGGGAACTGTATTTTGTTAATGTACTAACAGTTTTAGCTACAACCATACAAACCGTACACTTTAAGCTTTCTTGTTTTTTAATTTAGGCGAGCATGACATGTTATGCGAAGTCTCGTGTCCTTTCCTAGCTCTGCTCAATCTCTCTCCCATTTTGCTTTCTGTCAACTCTCAACTGTCCTATCAATAAAGGCCATAGCTGCCTAAACAAATAATCTTAAAAAAGAAGTATGGACAGAATCTTATAGAACTGGTAATCTATTAGTGTAACTTAAAAACATGTCCCGATCATGAATAATTCATGAAAAGTACTTTATGTACTGATATGTTCTTATTAAAACAATACATTTTAAGGTAAGCCAATGACCTTAAAATAAACAAAAGAGAGTTAATTCATTTAACTTTTGATTTGGAGACTGCTCGAGGAGATTCTGGGTATGGAGAGAGATTTTTGTTTGTTTAACCAACTAGATAGATAAAAATGTTGTGATTCTCACCCCTTTTGTGTTGTTGTTCTAAGCATCTCTAAGTCATTATGTTCTGATAGTACTGCTCCTTTTTATACAAAAAAATTACTGTGGCCAGAGTTGAGTCTCACACAGTTTATGAAACTAAATAATAGAATCTATAGAATGTGTAGGATATTAAATCACCCATGATGCTACTTTGCTTCAAAATATCACCAAATATGAACAATATTTTTGTAAAAAATAAAGTCATTCGCAGTGAAACATGTTTTTTTTTTAAATATTTTTAAAATATCTTCTAAAATATTTATTTGGAACTCTGCTCAACAATTAGAAATCAAAACCATAAAAGCAGGTTAAACAAATTCAAACAACTTAACACCTGATTACTTTTACGTTTTAATTTACTGGTAATATTTTTCTACTACACATATTGTCTACTTAATTTTTTTATTAAAATACTTCAATTACCAAAAAAGTTCCTGAAAATATATGCAAAATGCAAGTTAACACTTTTTTCAGTTGAAAGGCATCCAAGAGAAACTGTTTGTTCCCGTTCTTGATGAATTATAGTGCTTGACCTTTGACCGTGATTTCCAGGTACATACAGTGGCACTTGATAATGTGATAGTAATTGTTTTTTTCGTTTCGGGTGCTATTGGTGTAACTATTTGGCAGGCGTTGGTACATTTGTGTCAGCCTCTGATGGAGTAGGACAGATGCTTGGGTTCTGACCAGAGAGTTATACCACCGGACACACACTGTGCACTAGACACACATGACTGGCCTTCTCTGAGACGGGGTCAGTTGCATCTGTACGGATCAGTGTGTCCCTTGAAATTAAAATAGTGGGTTAATCTGCTTTGACAGGGACTAAATTCTTCAGAGTTATGGTTAGGGCAGGTCGTTGTGATGGTATTTTAAGGTTCTGCTTGGAATAAAACAATTGTAGAAAATATGTGAAGAAACAATTTATCTCTAATGGATATTATATAATACATAGTATACACCACACCATATATTCCTATTTAAGATCCTTTTTCTTTTGTTGAGATACACTTCGTCATGTTCAAGCACCTGTCACCGGTTCATAGGATTTGAGGTGATGTTGTTTATTTTTGAGACCGTACCTTCACTCACTCATAGTCTGCACTTCCTTTCTACTCTAATCAGATTGGACAAATGCATTTCTGATTCTGTAGCGTAATTTCTCATTTGCACAGTCTCAATCCCACAGATGATGAATATTAGCATTCCACCAGCTGCAGCTTGTTATCTGAAGTCTTCTTTCGTTTCAATAAACAGGGTGGTTCAAAAAGAACACCACAACAATACAAAGAAGAACATTTATTATTGATCATAATTTATTTGTCTAAATGTATTTGTTTAAAAATAGCCACTGACCTGGGATTATTAGTCAAGGAAACATGTACTGCAAAGTGTTCTTGTCTAATCAACCATGTATTGCAAAGTGCACACTTTTTAAATGGATGCCAAAGCTGGAATTAGTCAGTGTTGGTGAGTGGGCTCAATTTATTAAACTTTTTTTTTGTTATTTTGTGAGATATTAGATGATTGTTGGTAAATGCTGCAAATTGTCTTTTGGGGTTGTTCATTCATTCATTCATCTTCATGTCGGCTTTCTTCCCTTTCGGGGTCGCCACAGCGGAATGAACCGCCAACTCTCTGGAATATGTTTTATGAGGCGGATGCCCTTCCAGCTGCAACCCATCACTGGGAAACATTCACACACACTACCCACTGCGCCACCATGACGCTTATTTTTTAGGATTGTACTACTTTAAATGTTATTAATTTAATTCTATTTCATCTAAATCCTAAACCCTAGTATCCACATTTGATTGTGTACTATATTGACAAGCATTTGCGATTCACATTCAATTTGCATACAAATAATTTTTACTTTCATCACTCTTTCAGGGCTTGCTCTGTTTTGCGGAATCGTATGGATTGCCGGTGTCGTGTCAGTTTGGCGTCGCTGGACAGTAAGTCGGATAACTACATTTTACATTTTTAGCTTTAAAGTGTTTTTTATTGTAGGGGGATACTTAAATACTAAAGTGTGTTTTATATACATTTTACTTCCACATTCAGGCCTGTTTCCTTCACTGTGAAAGATATGACGCTCGAGGCTCTCATTGTGTTATCCACCCTAACAGATCCAGACCGTGAGAGCTCCTCTCAACCTCCAGGGTATCTCCGTTTCATAATTATTTTCAGTTATCTTAGGTTACTTGCATTTTTAAAGTGGATACTTAATCACAATAGATGAATGTACCGTTAACTTTTCACTTTATTACAAGCAAATAATAATCAGTTGTTCAGACAGTGATGAAGTCACTGGTTTACCTTTGCCTCTCGTGGCATTTGTTCTTGTATTGGTACCTTTGAGTGTCCAAATCAGCAGAAGCAAACATCTGGGTAACCTGTTCCATGCAGCTAACGTCACTGCTGACACTACAAACAGTGAGCGTGCCATAATTCTTGTTAAGTCAAGCTAGAGTAAAGATTTTTTTTTTAGGTTTTTATCTCTGTGGTCAGAGAGCAAAGTCAACAACAAATGGAAAGTCAATAGCTCAACAACAAGGCTATTTATATTGATTTCTTAATATGTATATACATATATTACTTTCTTTTTGGTGGACATTCGTTAACTTATATCTATATGAAAATTTGTTATGTAAAAAAAAATCACTCTAGAGAAAATCAAAATGTAAAAAAAGTTGTAGTGTTTGCTGGCTTAACTAAAGTTGCTTGCCTGAAGAACGGGATTTTTTGGAAGTTCATTAATGTATTAATCGGGCAGCAAAATCCATCTGTGGTTTGCAAACTCAGCCCTAAGTTTCACAGTTTGATCCTACCAGGGTATTTCTCATTCAGACACATTCACCAAATACGACACCCCTAAAAATTCAGCAAAAATCATTTAATGATTCATGATTATCAGTTGCTAATGAAGAATCGTTTCTAACTTTAAAAACAAAGTCACATTTTTTGAGGTAACAGAATTGAACATAAATTCTAGAATGCCTGAAATTCTATAATCAAATAACTGATGATTCCAAATCATAAAAAAAGTTTAAAACTAAAGGTTTTTAGCTGAAACAGTTGTTATTTTTGCTTTGCTGTAGCGTGCAATGAAACATATGTCCTGATGGAGTTCTGGTGGAGCGCCAGACCCGACAAGCTCTTGCTCCGCCCCCGTGGGGAGCAATTCACAAACTTTGAGGCATGCATTCAACCCCTTTCCCTCTGTGTGTTTTGTTCCTGTCCTTTCCAATTCCTCACACGTCCATGCACGTGTTTGTTCAACTACAACCAACCATCATTCAAGCTCTGAAACACAGGCTTTAGACGCAGATTTAGACAAGTTTTAATGAAAGTTTAAATTAATCAGTATTTCAAAAATGTGTTAACAAACTGTAAAACTGTATTTTTTTATTTTATTATTAATATTATTTATTTTTAGTATTTTATTGTACTAGAGATTTTACTAGTTTCATGAACATTAAAATGAATGTTCAAAATAATAACTTTTTGTAATTGCTCGGTGCAGCTTTTAAGAGAATCTTTTATGGAAGTCGTTTCAAGTGTTAGAATGCATGATTGCTTTTTTATTCCTGAAGTGTTTAAAGTTTTTCGTTAAACACATGGGAAAACGTGGAGCTGAGCTGAGTGATATAGACTTTCACATCTTGATATTTCATAGCTGAATTGTGAAATATATATATCAGTATTTTATCATTCAATGTTAAGAAAAGTTGTAATATAAATCAATCACTTGAAGGTATATCAAAATGTATATAATGAAATCTATAAGGTTAAATTGTCTCAAATCAACAATGTTGCTACTCTAGAAGATTCTAATGATGCATAAAATGTGGAATAGTTATTTGAAAATATGATTGTCAGATAAATATTATTTTCCCCTTCCAACTTGGAATACCTCCAAATCACATATTATTATGATTTCATTCTAGAAAATAGATTTCAACAGACCTTCAGGAAAAAAGTTTTACCACCATTTTAATATATACCACAACAATAAAAAAAGTTAAAATAGAGTTTTATTTTGCTTGATTAGACTGCGACTGGTTTTTGTTTCGTCACACAGCTGCATGTTTCTCATAGACTGATGAACATGCTTTTAATCATTAATACTGTAAGCATCATAATAAATCAGTACAGTGCAGCTCACTTGACTACGGATTATAAAGTACGGTTGAATTGACAACGCTCAGTAGCTAGGGAGGCATTGTTGCATGACTCAAGAACGTATTTTGAAACAGTCCTCATATTTCACTTCATGGTGCTGTTTAAAGTGGTGGAAGGTTTGCCGTGCTCTAATCTTTAGTTCTAACAGGTTTTTGACATTCATAGAAAACATTTTGTGGCTAGTCATCTGACTCTTTAAGACCAAATAATCTCCAAATTATCAACCCATTTTTCTTGTGTTCCTTGAGTGTAAGTGAGAGTAAAGGCTCTGGGAGGGCACAGAGCAAGGTTGTGCGTGTGGGTACACAGGGAAAGGAGGAATAGGTCCAAATTGTGGCCCATGTATTGTACAGTGCTTAATTCTATTACATTTTCCTGAAAAGCACCATGTTTTATGGATTTCTGAATTTGGTGTGTAGCATGACTATAAGTTTGAGGAACATTCAGTTTGAGTTTTAAATGTTGGAGTCATCTGTGTGTCTCTACTTCTGAAATGACAGAATTGAGTCAGTCGTTGCAATTAATCTGTGTTTAAACTAAGCTGACAACAGTCAGTAGGCTAGGGAGGCATTGGTGCATAACTCAATCACGTATTTAGAAAAAATGGTCACATTATGTCACCATTGTCACATTTATGTTCACATTATGTCACCAAGATTATGTCAAATAAGAATGAGAAATGTCATGAACTATAATTTACTTTATTTTGGTTAGATATGATCTGCTAATATGCTAATACGCTACTACAAATCCGCATCAGGAAACATTACTTGGGTTTTCTATCTCTATGTCTTTGTCATGAGCAGAGAGTTTGTTCATGGTTTGGAAAATTGAAAGAAACCAAACCATCACATATTTGAGGACAAATAGCTCTCTGTGTTGCAGTCAGGATTGTTCAGTCGAAATGTCAACTAGGACAGCACCGGAAATCCGCAAAGGTGAAGAGCCCATGGAGGTTGATGGGACTGATGGGGATCATGTGGCCTCCAGCCAGGGCAGTGACGTGTTCAATCCATTCTCTCATATGAGAAAGATGGTTCATCCTGATGCATCTCAAGAGATCCTGCACATACCACAGTTTCCACCTCCACAGTCGGCTTTAACAACACCTGTAACACCGGCCACGTTTAAGGTTTGTTGTAGATTCTAATGCAGCCAATTTCAAAATCTGAAAACATTGTTAGACAAATACATTGTTAACTGGCTTCACAAACAAACCACTAAACTCCAGATTTTTTTTATTAGGTAAATACTTTAAAGCATTCAATGGCTGCCCTCTAAAAAAACTTGGCCATCATAAAACATCGCCATCAAAGCCTGTAAAAGTCACTGATTATTATACAGTAACTTTTGGAAAGATAATTTTACTCAAGTCATGGATTCCTGTTTATCATCCTCTGTGGATTTGAATTGAGATGGATATGAATGTTTTCGCTGTGTTTCATTTTCATTAGTGCCTGTCTTGTGATGCTTGCTGTTTAGTCGTGTTATGTGATATAATTTAAGGAAACATTGTTTATTTTCTCTTACTTAGCACTTTTGTGGTCTGGTGGATAAGGAGATCGACTTGTGATTGGAAGGTCGCAGGTTCGAACCCCAGATGCAAACGATGAGTTGAAGGTGGAGTGAGTGATGAAACACTTGCTCTCCATCTTCAGCAACCACAGCTGTGGAGCCCTCGAACGAGCTCCAGCTCCCCGACTGCTCCCCGGGGCCTGCAGCCATGGCTGCTTACTGCTCCGGGTGAGTGCTCACGGTGTGTTTGTTCACTACTGTGTGTGTACAATGGGGTGGGTTATATGCTGAACACAAATTCAGGGTATGGGTCACTCCATAACTGGCCAACTGGTCACTTTCACTTTTTTAACACATTTTCCCTTAAAAGTCAGGGAATTGTATTGGTGAAAATGTGTGTCATAATCTATTTCACAATAATGAACAATAAAAAAACCCTAAGATTTACAGCATCACAAACCTATACCTACAGTCAGACGTTGATCTCTCTCCTCACTTGAGACTCACGTGGCTGTGGGAACTGGCTGCGGGTTTGTTCTCTCTCGCAACAAGCAATTGAGCTGTTTTATGTGCTGTAAGTCTTTTTGGAAGTTCCACTCTCTGGCATCTCATTCCACTCACAATTTACCTCGCCCTTTGTTCATGGGTTTAGAATAATTAGTCAAGAAGGCAAATGACAATTAATGAAATGAAAAGTGATAGGGTGTATTCTTAAAATAATGTCCAAAAATTTTTTTTTTATATATACATGCAAATATTTCATTCATTCATTCATCTTCATGTCGGCTTTCTTCCCTTTCGGGGTCGCCATAGCGGAATGAACCGCCAACTCTCTGGCATATGTTTTTACTCGGTGGATGCCCTTCCAGCTGCAACCCATCGCTGGGAAACATTCACAAACACACTCTTTCACACTTTAACACTATGGGCAATTGTTGTTACTCAATTTATTTATACCGCATGTCTTTGTTCTTGTGGGGAAACCGGAGCACCCGGAGTAAACCCACGCGATCACGAGGAGAACATGAGAACTCCACACAGAGATACCAACTGACCCAGCCGAGGCTCGAACCAGCGACCGTGAGACGAACGTGCTACCCACTGTGCCACTGTGAAGCCTATGCAAATATTTGTATTTTGTAAATAGTTTTAACAGGCATTTTTGTTTAAAACAGTTTGTTACACAGAAATGTAATTTTTCTACTCAACAGAGCTTGTCTTTGCATTCACTTTGAAGAGATTAGTTTCCCACTGTCAGAAAAATGATAAAGTCCCATATATCCCCTCTCGCCACCCATGATCCATATTTTTTTTAATTCCTCTTAATATAGAACTTGAAATTTGTACAGTAACTAAGCTAAGTAAGCTAAGGCCACTAAGTCTTATATTTTTTATATTCTTATATTTAGTGTTCATTTCAGATCCGCTCGCTGCTTTTTGGTGCTGTGTTTAATGGAGAAGATGCTCATGCAGCTGAACTTCCAAGCTTGGCTTGTGCCAGTGACACAGAAGATGACATAGGAACGCAAGAGACGCTCAGGTAACAACGTTATCCAACCTGACAGATAACACGCGTCCTGGACTCATTAAAAAGAAAACTAAACTCGTTTAAAAATGAAATACAGCATGTAACAACACCTATATTGTAGATACTGAGTATTGCTGTTTAATGAACTATTTTGTGAAATCAACCAGATCTTGTTAGTCCATTTTATTATTTATTAACGTAAAAGATAGCTGTGCATTTTTTTTTTACTTTTGTTGTTGTAATAAGCATGAAATCTGTTTGTTAGAAAATACTTTGTTGCCATTAAATGTGGAAGACATAGAGTCTGAGTGAGACGTGATTCACTTTCTGTTGAGGAATGTCTACCTAAACACAGAGTTGAGATGGGTTTGGTCTCCTTGGAGAAGACACATCAAACAAACCCAATCCCAAGCACTGAAGCACTCTGTGTTCTCTGAGCATCCGCTGATGAGTCAGAGGAAGCTTTGACTCACTGCTTTAAAATGTGTCTCGAGAAACAACCTTTATACAGGAGTGCAGCAAGAGCAGATATTCCATCCATAGCTCTGCAGATTATCCAAAGAAAGCTTCAACTGTTTCCCTGCAATATGCCTTCACTCCCTGTTTGAGCTATTCTGCCATTCAAGCACTTAATGTGTCAGTTGTTATTGCATTAGTTCATGCGAGAGATGTTGGGGTCGTAAGCATTATGGCTGGTTTTGCTGACCATGGACTAACACATCTCACATCCAACTACTCAACGGTGACAGTAATGTGTACAATTATTCATCATTGTGTGACATAAATAACACTTTTACACCTTAACTGGTTCAGACACTGCTATGAAATGTGTGCGTGAAGTATGTGGGAAATATGGAGAAGTAGAAGGTTGAATGAATAGTTTGCCTTAAAAAAACCTGAGGGGTTGGTGAGTTCATTTGTACTTGATCTGAAGTTTTAAAAATTAGATTAAAGAGAAGTATGTCAGATATTTGGCTCTCAAACAGCTGGAGCTCATGAGCAGGGCTAGATGGGATCTGCATGTTTTGGGGGATTTCTGCACAGAAAAATTCTGTTGAATTCTGAAGAAGGGATTTAAATGTAAGGATGAAAGAATTTAAATAATTCAACATTTGATAGTTGAACCAAGAGATATTGTACGTGTTAATCTCCACATAGATCTATGTAGCATAGCCTCCACATTGATGACATATCGTAACCTGGCACTGACTCCTTTGCGTATGTGCACCTTTCGAAATGAATACCTGGGATTGCGGCTAATGCCAACCATGAGGTCTCTGATCCCTTAGGGGAATTGCATGTCTAGGTGTCAACACAAATAATTTTGATACAAACCTAAATCACGGAGTGATAGATAGAAGGCAGAAAAATAACTGCGCAAAAAAAATGACAATGTGTGGTCAACAATTTGCCCCTAATACTCTTCTCCCTTTTCCGTTGTGCCTACACATACAACCTTTCTGCTCCGTCTCCTTGCTCTGTGACCACAAGCCCTACCCAATAATGATTGAAATCTTATGGAAATATAACCATCAGTTCTGTTTTTTTATGTTGCTTAACTTAAACAGAATATGTACAGTTTTAGTTTTAGCTTTCGTTCTTAACACAGAGAATCAGATTAAAAAGGTTCATAGAGCAGCGGTTTAGACAGCTTTGAACTTCACTCAGGGAACCATACCAAATATTTAAACTAGGCGCTATTCTAGCTAGGACTGCAGACTTCTAATAATGAGTTTATTGAAGACTATATGCCAACATAGTCTAGAGTCTTCACAGCAGGAATACGTAGCCATGACGTTCGCGCATGAATTGAGCTTCAGTGAATGCGCTCCCAAACCAATCTCTTTATTTATATTCAGCTTCAATGATGTAGTGTAAATCAAGTTCTCATTAACATATTCTCTAAAGCAGCATTGCAACAAATGTTTGGTATGTGTGAACTTGTGAAAATGACTGAAAAAAAAAACATGAGATCTTTTGTTATTTTTCTTTACAGAATAGGGCAGTTTTCAAACTAAAGAGAAATAGAGCTGCATTCGTTGAGCTGTCTACAGGATTCATTTAGAGGTGTAATCTGGTTAATTCGTCATAAATGGCTTGTGTGATTAGAAGAGGGACTCAAGTGTGCGTGGGCTGTAGATATTGCTATTCAGCAGTGTGTGGCATGGCCTCATTACTCCAGGGCTATTTTATTATTCATTTAGATATTATTCATTTTATTTTCAAATCATACAATAAAAACTAAGATCTGCGTCTTGTTATAAGCTGCTCAGAAAAACA
The DNA here is from genome assembly GCA_900490495.1 of Danionella dracula. Taxonomy (NCBI): domain Eukaryota; kingdom Metazoa; phylum Chordata; class Actinopteri; order Cypriniformes; family Danionidae; genus Danionella; species Danionella dracula. Next base: position 2,959,310 of record UELW01000445.1, read on the forward strand.
TGATAAAGTAGAAAAGCCTATCAATTTAGATTTGAATCATGTCACATAAAGGTGTCATTTAATTCAATATCCTTATTATTTTACAAACAAATAACCAGACTTGTTTTTTTTTTACTTTTCTTGTTTCTTTTTTATTTTATATATTTGGCAACAGAGGATTCTGAAAGTAAACACACCTGTTTTTGAAGTAGACAGTATTTTTAGCGAGCAATTTAACACTTTATGAGCTCATGTGAATATGGTCATTTACTAGGATTGTTTATTATTTTTTAAATGTTCTTGTCCACATCATTTTCTGTGCATGCACTCCTCACATACATACACAGGACAGATAAAAGTCGCATGTGTGGAATTGAGCTTTTAGACCTGCAGTCGGCTCAGAGAAAAGTTGCATTAAAACAGGAGAGATCTTACATGTTATAATATAAAGTATACAAATATACTATTTTTTTCAACTAACTTGATTGTGTATTTTTTGTGCATAGTCCGATGTCGTATAATGTTGCTGCACTCTGCTCATCCACAATATATAATATGATATTAAGCAATTAAAACCATGCTTTACATTATTATTTATATTCCATTTACTGATGTGCAGTTAACTGAAGCAAGTTCCATGTTTAAATCTTCTTTAATATGAAAATTAACCTACAGCTTGAAAAACAAGGATTAAAAAAACACTTTTTCACCCTCTAAACCTATAAAGTGTGGATTCAGGCTCTGATTGTAAAGAATAGCCAGATGTGTGCTCTTGTATTGTATCAATAAGGTATTTGGAGGCCAGTCCTTTAAAATCCAATAGTAAAATCTTCAAATCAAACCTAAAACAAACAGGTTGCCAATGCAACAAAATAAAAACTGAAATACTATGTTCCCTCATCGTCCTTTAAGTAACCTCTCGGCTGCATTTTTTTTTTTGATAAAAGCCAATCTTTCTTTGTTTGTCTAACTTGTCACTTTTCCACAAAAATTTCAAATTGTTTGTAACTGCTTGACATTGCTTGGTTTGACTTCACTAGAATCGTCACATTTTGCATTTGTTTCCACTGACTTCAGTATCAGTTTGGAGTGAGTGTGTTTAAGACATTCATGCCTCTTGTTTTTGAAGGTACTGTAGCTCCTTGATTTAGTGAGACTTTTATATCAGAATATTTCGCAATCATAAAATTTCAAAGTAAACATACTAGGCAGCAGTTTGTCTAGAACTGCTTCTTCTCAAAAATTACGTTCTTGGTTCTAGTCACAGCTTGGAGGTTTTTATTATCGAAGTTACTATCTTCTACTCATCTGTTTAATCCAGGTCTGTTTTCCTCCACTATTCCAAAAACATGCAAGTTTGGTTTACAGGATGTATCCGTCAAGCTTTTTTAGCATCTTTTAGAACCTGAATAAACACCAGCAGACCCCCGTTAATTTAAATTAGTTTTTTAAAGTAGATATCTGAAAAAAAAACACAAGCAAAACTTTATAAAAATATAACTTTATTCAGATCAGGTGATCCATGACTCACTGAAAGCATTCACAGATGCTAGCTTTAGCTTTGTGCGTAAACACCTCGAGAGATCGTTTACATTTAAAATCTTACAAAAAAAATATTTTACCACATAATCCACACATTTATCAAATATACTCTCATATACATCTGAAGAGCCTACAGTTTCCAAATTAATTCGTGTTGTACATAAATATACAGCCAGGTTTCCGAATATCTACACCTCCAAACGTTCCCATCCCATATACACGCTTGCTCACATTCATACCACAAGCTTGTGAAGCTTTTTAAAAGTGGTTTAAGGGGGACTGTCCTCTCCAAACACCATACAATCAATCCCGTGCAGTCTGTCATGCTGCGGTAAAAACTCAAAGGGTGGAGTAATACTGTTTAAATCAATAAATACAGGGAAAGGGGTCACTTACACTTTAGATCGCTTTCACAAACACCCATCTGACGATATCTGCAAAAGTGCTGTTCGTTCAGTTATATCTGATTAAAGGCATTTCTATGCTTGACAACTAAAGGAATAGATCTCCTGAATGGATCTTCCTTACCTTTTTCTCACTTACGTTTGCTATCTGTTCGCTGTTATCTAGTAAAATCATTAAAGTGTGGTTTAATGGTGACTAGCTTCCATTACTCTATACTTTTACTAAAACCAGTTTGGAACAAAAGGAGGGAGAGTCAGTGATGCAATATTCACTAAAGGGCACAATGCCCCAGTAGCCGCTCTTACACATAGAAAATGTGCGCTTTAAGCCCTGCTTCAATGCGTGTTTTAACACACACAAAGCCAACTTCTCTGTAGAGGTGTCATACGCACACCTTTTAACCCCCGTGCTACTGTGTCAGAGTATTACATACCAATGAGGAGAGATTTTGACACTTGTCTGCTAAGAAGACCATTCTAGATGCTAAAGTAGATGTTTTTGCATTTCAGTGCACATTAAACCTGAGACTTCTTTTACTATCTTATTAGCACTCAAATTGAGACTTATTTCAAACATTGTGAAGGAACAGACAAAAAATTACAAAACTCTTGTGTTTCAGCAAAAACAGACAGATGTCATGAAGCTGACTAAAAACAAATTGAGTAATAGTGCGGATGTTCTTCTGTAAAAACATGTGTTAAAGAGACTGATATCATGCGTTAAAACAGCTTCTGTCAGATGAGCGAGAATCTGTCAGCACTATTTGCGTAGCGGTCGGTGCAACGTGGCACCTGACATCCAGTGTTTGAATCTTCTCTGCAGATCTTTTTGCCAAATATTTTTCTGTCCTAACATCTAACAAAGGCATTAAAAGCCCATAAAAATATATTGAAAGAATAATTAAGAAATCTCTTTAACTACACTTGAAATAAATTAAAGCCAACTAAAATTGTTGTAAGTTTTTTTCCTGTTATAATCAGCTAAATGTAGCTTATTTGAAGAGGAAATGGCTGTAATGGCATGCATCTGTTAAAAAAGCAGATATTATTTATTAATTAATGTTAAAGGGGCATTTTTCTGTTTCAATTGTTTGAAAAGCTATTAAAAGTTATTCAAGCCTTTTCAAAGCATGGGGACTAATTTGTGGTGCACAGTGTCTCTGTCTGTCTCGTCCTGCTCTGATCTCAACCACTCCTTTAGCCTCAACTGGCCTAAGAGGACCAAGGCTTTTCAGGGATTTAAAAGCAGCCTGATTAAGCCTGGTTTTAGTCCTGAAGTGACTCCTGGAACGTTGTAGGCATCAGCACTCTTTGTCCTGCCTGATGTTTTAAAGAGGCTACGGTCATGAAACGTCATAATCAACCAACGCTGTAACGTTACTCGATGACGTTTTCACTCTCCTCAATACACACTGTTCTTTAGTCAGTGAAGCATTTGTAGTAGTCATCATGTCTTAAATAGCCTCAGCAGACGTCTCTCCAGAGGACACAGATCGAGTGCCTCTTTAAATAGAAAGTAAACAGGCAAAACGTGCCATTTCCAGACCTGTGGTTCATCTCCCTTGGCCTTTTGAAGAGTTGTCCCACGAAAGGACTTTCCCAAGTTTCATCTTGATTTGGAAACTTTCTTTTTTTTGAATGCTAATCACTAATCATTTAGATCATTCCTTTAAACGCACATCCATTTATGACCATATCTACCCGTTCATCACTGGTTCACACTCTCCTTTTATCCTCACGTTGGAGATATTTCCCCATGTCTTGTAGCCCTTTACAAGCATCGCTCCACTTTACCAGTCCACATCCAAGTGATCTTTTATTAGAGCTTACAGACGACATCAATTTAATTGTGGACTTTTAAGGCAGAAGAACTCCAGGAACATGTCCGGTCTCCAAAATCCCAGCTTGAAACCAAACTGAAACAGCCCTCAATCCTGCCAGCAGGAAAACAGCTGCAGTCCAGCGGCCGAGAGGAAGACGACAAGAGAAGCATTGTGCAGCTCTCGCAAGCGTTAGTCTGTGTACTCGGCTACAATAGAGAGCAGCACAGTGATGTCATCAGGCTTGCCGCCTTTGGGGAGAAAAGGGAGAGAGGATGACGTTAGCCTTCACTAAAGATGCTCAAGTTCACTTTTATGGTTTCTCACTCAAAACTCTTTTACCAATTTGAAGTAAAACATTTTTCTTCCTTTAAACTAATTAAAAATATCTATTTTAATCTTTATAATAGAATTATCTTTATAATGTTGGGTTTTTACACCACTGGAAATATACAATTCAAGCATTTTCAATGTATTTTTTGAGAACTTCCAGCAACTTGCTTAAGTGCTTAAATTAGATATAAGTGTTAACATTTTGGAGGATTTTTTCCCTTTAAAAGATTTTAAATGTTTAACCAGTTTTTTTTTTAAGTTGCCAACTTCAATGTCTGCTGCATATAAAAAATAAGCATGAAAACATACTACTATTCTGTGAATATATTCTGTGACTGGTTAGAGTTTTGAGCCCTGACAAGTAAGACAACAGTTCTTTAAAAAAACAATCATTTTAAATTGAGTAAATCTCACCTCTGACGTTCAAGCCATTGTCGCAAGCAAACTGTGCGAATGGAGACATGTAATTAGGGTCGTAGGCAAGAACATGGGCCTGCTCTGCAATGCTCTTAGCTGTTTGCTGAATGCTTTCATAGTTGGTATTCTGAAAGCAGAGTGGAGGGTTTATTGGAGTGTGAAGAGAGGCAGGAACTTTGAAAAGAGCTTGTTGGAAGATTTTCCATTACCTTGAGCTTTTTGAGTTCTTGTAAGATCATGTAGTCCGGCATGTTGTCAAAGAGTCCGTCTGTCGCTGTGAGAATAATGTCACCCAACTGGACATCAAACGATGAGCTATCAGCAGCGTCTGGGCTGTGGGAAACAAAAAAGAAAGCAATAGCAACATTAATTTTTTTTAAAAGAACAGGAAAGATGATTATTCTAGTGCAAGTACTAATAAAACAAATGCAAAAACAATGCATTTAATCTAATGGCAGATTAATAATTTTTTCATTACAAAATGTGATGATATTGTTTTAAAGAGGATGTGCAGGGAACCAAAACTTTTTAAATTCTGGTTAAAATTGGGTTAAATGCTTCATCAGAATTCAGTCTAGTGAGAGCAACATCTACATGATTTTTTGATCTATCTCAAAAAACCTGATTGAAATGTGATTTTTGACCTGGTATATACCGCTAAACTGTCCTGACCTTTTACTATCTTCTTCTTCTTCTTTCGGCTGTTCCCAGTTTAGGGGTCGCCACAGCAAATCATCTGTTTCCACCTAACTCTGGCCTCAGTATCCTCTACTCTTGCACCAATTACCTTCATGTCCTCCTTCAGCACACCCATATAACTCGTCTTTGGCCTTCCTCTTGCCCTCTTGCCTGGCAGCTCCATCTCCAACATCCTTCTACCAATATGACTACTATCCCTTCTCTGCACATGTCCAAACCATCTCAATCTGGCTTCTCTGACTTTGTCTCCAAAACAACCAACCTGAGCTGTTCCTCTGATGTGCTCGTTCCTAATCTTGTCCATCCTTGTCACTCCTAAACTGAACCTCAACATCCTCATCTCTGCTACTTCCATCTCTGCCTTGTGTCTCTTCCTCACTGCTACAGTCTCTAACCCATACATCATAGCTGCTCTCACTACTGTTCTGTACACCTTTCCTTTGATTCTTGCTGACACTCTTCTGTCACACAACACCCCTGACACTTTTCTCCACCCACTCCAACCTGCCTGCACTCGCCTCTTCACCTCTTTTCCACACTCCCCGTCGCACTGGACTGTTGACCCCAAATACCTAAACTCCTCCACCTTCTTGACCTCAGCCCCCTGTAACCTCACTGTTCTACTTCCCTCCCTCTCGTTCATACACATGTATTCTGTCTTACTACGACTGACTTTCATTCCTCTTCTTTCTAGAGCAGACCTCCAACTTTCCAGGTGTCCCTCCACCTGCTCTCTACTCTCACTACAGATTACAATGTCATCTGCAAACATCATTGTCCATGGAGATTCCTGTCTGACCTCATCTGTCAACCTGTCCATCACCATAGCAAACAAGAAGGGACTCAAAGCCGATCCTTGATGTAGCCCCACCTCCACCTTGAACTCCTCCGTCTGACCTACAGCACATCTCACTGTTGTCATACACCGCTCATACATATCCTGAACTACTCTGACGTACTTCTCTGCCACTCCTGACATCCTCATACAGGACCATAGCTCCTCTCTCGGCACCCTGTCATACGCTTTCTCTAAGTCCACAAAGACGCAGTGCAGCTCCTTCTGACCATCTCTGTACTTCTCCATTAGCATTCTCAGAGCAAAAATTGCATCAGTAGTGCTCTTCCTGGGCATGAAGCCATACTGCTGCTCGCAAATATCCACTTCCCTTCTTAGCCTACCTTCCACTACTCTTTCCCAGAGTTTCATTGTGTGGCTCATCAACTTTATACCTCTGTAGTTGTTACAACTCTGCACATCACCCTTGTTCTTAAAGATTGGCACTAGGACACTTCTCCTCCATTCCTCTTCTCACTCTCTAGAATCCTGTTGAATAACCTAGATAGGAACTCCACTGCTGTCTCTCCTAGACACTTCCACATCTCCACAGGGATGTCATCTGGACCAACAGCCTTTCCACTCTTCATTCTCCTCAGAGCCTTCCTCACCTCATCCTTTCTAATCTTTTCAACTTCCTGTTCTACAATGTTCACCTCTTCCCCCCTTCTTTCCCTCTCATTCTCCTCATTCATTAAGTCCTCAAAATAATCCTTCCATCTTCTCTGCACACTCTCCTCACTCGTTAGAACCCTTCCATCTCTATCTTTAATCACCCTTATCTGTTGCACATCCTTCCCATCTCTGTCTCTCTGTCTCGCTAATCTGTACAATTCCTTCTCACCTTCCCTCGTGTCTAACCTGGCATACAACTCATCAAATGCCTTCTGTTTGGCCTTTGCCACCTCCCTCTTCACCCTGCGCTGTGATTCCTTGTAGTCCTGTCTACTTTCTTCAGTCCTTTCGATGTCCCACTTCTTTTTATCTAGCCTCTTCCTCTGGATGATGTCCTGTACTTCCTCATTCCACCACCATGTTTCCTTATCTTCTTTCCTTCTTCCTGCTGACACACCTAGCACATTCCTACCTGTCTCCCTGATCACTTCTGCTGTAGTTTCCCAGTCCTCTGGAAGCTCTTCCTGGCCACCCAAAGCCTGTCTCAGCTTCTGTCTGAATTCCTCACAACCGTCTTCCTTTTTCAACTTCCACCACTTGGTCTTCTTTTCCATCTTTCCTCCCCTCTTCTTCCTGACCACCAGAAACATCCTACACATCACCATCCGATGCTGTCTGGCTATCACATATCCAAATTTAGTATAAGTGGAGATCATCACACCCTCTAGCTATACAAGAATCAACTATTTGCTGCTGTTTAAAACAAAAATGAAAAAGTATAGATATTTATAAAACAACAAAAAGAGTTCATTGACTTATATTTTGATGACATTTTTTTAAGTAGAGCACAGTGGTTTAAAAGCTGCTTTAGATGAACAGGTTCATGCTCATCAGCGTAGGAAACCCTCAGAAACATTCAGATCAGATGTGTTCAGTTCTAGGAAGCCTCCGGCAGATGCTGTCTCAAAGACAAGCTGTCTGTGCCAAGCTGGCGCGAGCTCAGACAGTGTAAACCCAACACTCTTTGAATAAACGATTCTGAGAAATAACGACTTGGAAACAGTTAAGGAAAGTACACCCAGATTTACACCCTCAAACCGAAGGCTACTCCTGGCCTCAAATTACTTTGTGCTCATTGTCAAGGAGAAATTGGCTTAGGTCAGGATTTACAGAGGCTATGCTATTGTTGTCTTCATTAGCTCGTCCGCAATGTCACTTAGATTAAAAGTGACCGGATGTTGCTAACGGAGGAAGATAGTGTGATGAATTTACTGTAATTCACTTAATTAGAGGCTTGATAATCTGACACGGATCACAATGAAACTCTGAACAAATCTCTTTAAATGAGGCACATGTGATTATATTTTATATCGTTTTGTGTTTGAGTGCAGCAACTGGCCTTGAAGATCCAGGTTTGTGACATGTTGAAACAGGTTCCAGGGAAGATTAGTCTTGAGATTAAACAGTATAAAAGTAGCCTACAGATGATGATGTGGCCTAGAAAGTGTAGAGTGGTAATTTATACCAATCAATCATTAAAGGAGTCATGAGCATTTTTTTTATTTATTTACTTAGTACTGTTCATGACAACAAACCAACGACTTTCATTTATTGCTTGATATTTTGGGAGAGTTGAGAGAGTGACATGAAGGGCAGTGGCCACGAGGCTGGGATGCAAACCTCATGTTTATTGTTGCACAGCTGTGCTCACATGCCTATATTCCTGGTAGACAAAAACTGTAGTCACACATATTGTGAAAAAAAACATATCTTTGTATTTCTTCAAAAGGGCAGAATTTAATTGGGCAGGGCAATTCACTTCTCAGTCATTGCTGTTGCTCAACAGTTTTAATTATTTACGTTTTCCCTTGACACAGATATATTTAAGTGGAAACATTGTTAACGCGTAAGTTTTTTTTTATGCAATAAAAAAAGTCACTCAATCTTACTAAAATTTTGTAAATTAATCTATTTACAAAGTGAGGCAATGGGTTTTGCTGAAGTGTCAGTCACGAATGAAACGGTTTATTTGAGCCGGCTCTTTGTTTGAACGAATGAGACGGCTTTCTCTCTCTTCGTGACTTGTTTCACTCGAAATCATTTGTTTAGCGATTCTTTGATTCATTCTGTGGAAATCGAGACTTAGCGGGATAGCTAGGAATGCGAGGGTAAAAAAAACTTTACGAAGCATCTATATTCTTTCAACATTAAAACTTGCCTGTTCCAGTGTGGTAAAGGATGTTTAGTTTACTTTACATGGGATAATTTTTGTGTGTTAGATTTAAAAAGATACACACTTAACATTAGATATTAACTGGATTTAAATTCCTGCTTTAGCCTGTTTTTTCTTTAAACAACAAGTTGTGGCGCCTAGCCCTATGGATTGGCCACGAGGGTGAAAGTGCTAAAGGTGCGAGAGCCGTTCCATCACTGCTTGCAGCTTTAATTTGTTTAGAGATTCTTTGATTCATTCTGAGGAAAGTGAAACTTAGTGGGATAGCTAGGAATGTAAGGCTAAAAATAACTGTACGAAGCATCTATCGCCTTTCAACATTAAAACTTTCCTGTTCCAGTGTGGTAAAGGATGTTTAGTTTTCTTTACATGTGATCATATTTACATTACATAGTTACATTAGCTATTAACTGGATTTAAACTTTAATTTGGATATCAAGCAGAGGTGTTTGAAGCATGTTATTGCTTTATTTATGTTTAGAAAGTTTTTGTGTGTATACAGTGTTTATTATTGATTAGCAATAAAAAAATATGGCTTTATTTTAATATCAAATAAATAGCACATTAGCTGGGTGCATACAATGGAAGACCTCGATTTCATTTCGAGCAGGCTCCACAAGTAACTTAATACATTTCTGTATTAAACATGTATAACAAGTTATTGCTTTGTTTAAAGCTTTAACATATGTAATAGGTTTTTATGATTTTTAATGAAAACAAATCTTATTTTCTATTATTTACTTATTATAGCATATTGTGGGCATTGTTGTAAAAGCCTGATGGGACACACAAAATAAAACAAATTTGCCCATAAAAAAATGAAAATGTAATTTCTAATGTTACATTGGTAAAACAAATCGGGATATAATAATGTAGATCCCTTTACATTTGATATGCAATGTTTGATTTGCAATGAATTAAAAACACTTAAATGAACGGTAAATTCATCAATATCCACATATTAAAAAAGCAACATCTGTTCTAAGTTTATGTAAAGTTAACCAGGAGTTTCCTCGAGCTCTCAATAACAGATAAAAACATGAATAGCTCCCTTCAGTGGTCTCAATGACTCTATCCCAAGCTCTGTCCTCGGCTAACAAGTCTTAAAAAAGTGTTTTGGGAGAGTCTCGTCCATGATCTTGCACCATTATCATATATACTCTGAATGCCTTTGGCACAATTCAAATGAGGCATTTTAATCTAGAATAAAACTTTTTTTATCTCTGCCCACCTCGAATATATATATATATATATATATATATATATATATATATATATTACACATCTGATACACACACACATATATATATATATATATATATATATATATATATATATATATATATATATAAACACATCTGATACATATATTTATATATAGGGGCGGGTGGCCTTTTAGGAGAAATTGATTAAGCTCCATATTCAATATTTTGGGCAGCAAGAACAACCTCTGAGAAAACCCTTGTTGCATTGTATTGTACCTTTGTTGCAAACAAATAATCTTTAAATGCGGTTTATTCTATAATCCTTTCACTGAAGTCCCAAAATATGGAGTTATTTCATGTTCCACTCATTCCTCTTTAAAAGTGTAACTCATCCATTCATGTTCAAGCCTGTAGACTCGTTGCAAAATGAGGGACAGGGGATTTGTTGAGAAAGCTACTCAAAAACATGCTTTTTGTTTTAAACGTTTTTAACTTTAACGCCCCAATATCATACAACTTCTGGAGTCCTCAAATGACTACGATGATGAGATTACGCTAGCAGGTAGATCCGAATCCATCCTCATGTCATCTCCCCTGCCAGGTAAATATGGTAATTACTAGCAGCGTCTCTTTTTTGTTTATCCAGTATGACTGACTAAATTAATTGTGAGAGAATAGAAAATTGTGCGGATTACCGTCACTACCAGGGAGGGCTCAAGCAACTCCTGGTAGAAGTAACAGCCTCTTTGATGCTGGTTATAATAAAAATGTCATCCAATCAGCCATGAAACCTTCAGCATTTTATTGTTTTATCAGATTTTAAGTTTCAAAATTTCAGCAGCCTTTTGGGTTTCAGTACAAGTCTCCATTTAAGGCTAAATTTTAGAGAGAGTAGATTATTGCTAGATAACACTCCTACCAGAACTCTAACTGTCAGTTAGAAGTTGCAACGTTTCCATGAAGACTGAGATTCCCAGCAGGAGAAACTGATAATCCAGGCAAGTTAATAACCTGGCTCTCAGCATGAGTACCTAATCACAGCCAGGATTATGTCTCACTGACGTCTAGGTCAGGGACACAATGGTGTTGCATAATCAACAAGTTAGAGCAGCTAAAACATCATGCTGTCTCACCTGTCACTGAGCACAGAGCCCTCCGCCTCAGGAGGAGCAATGGAGAGCTGGAAAGGTGTGTTGAAATAGTGCTGCTGTTCATCAGATCTGTGCACCACCTCTCCTCCTCGAACCACCAAGAAGCCAGAGTCTCCCAGGTTTGCCGTGTGCAAGCGGTGTCTTTCTCTGTCTAGTACCACGATGCATGCTGTGCTGCTTCCTAAAGGCAAGAAACCTGTTGTGAGAAACTCTGTTTGAGACATACCCTCTTTCTTTAATAAATAATAATAATAATGCCTTCTATTGATATAGTGCTTTCTAGACACTCAAAGACGCTTTGCAATTATCAGAGCATTATTCATTCACTACACATTTACTCTCTGGTGGTGATAAGCTACTTTGGTAGCCCTCAGCTGCCCTGGAGCAGTCTGACAGGACGTGGCTGCCATTCTGCGCCTACGGCCTCCTGCCCACCACCAAACACACCCCACCAGCCACTCACATCCACCAAACACACTCCACCAGTCACTCACATCCACCAAACACACTCCACCAGTCACTCACATCCACCAAACACACTCCACCAGTCACACACATCCACCAAACACACTCCACCAGTCACTCACATCCACCAAACACACTCCACCAGTCACTCACATCCACCAAACACACTCCACCAGTCACTCACATCCACCAAACACACTCCACCAGTCACTCACATCCACCAAACACACTCCACCAGTCACTCACATCCACCAAACACACTCCACCAGTCACTCACTTCCACCAAACACACCCCACCAGTCACACACATCCACCAAACACACCCCACCAGTCACTCACATCCACCAAACACACTCCACCAGTCACTCACATCCACCAAACACACTCCACCAGTCACTCACATCCACCAAACACACCCCACCAGTCACTCACATCCACCAAACACACTCCACCAGTCACACTCATCCACCAAACACACCCCACCAGTCACTCACATCCACCAAACACACCCCACCAGTCACACTCATCCACCAAACACACCCCACCAGTCACACACATCCACCAAACACACTCCACCAGTCACACTCATCCACCAAACACACCCCACCAGTCACACTCATCCACCAAACACACCCCACCAGTCACACTCATCCACCAAACACACCCCACCAGTCACACTCATCCACCAAACACACCCCACCAGTCACACTCATCCACCAAACACACCCCACCAGTCACACACATCCACCAAACACACTCCACCAGTCACACACATCCACCAAACACACCCCACCAGTCACACTCATCCACCAAACACACCCCACCAGTCACACACATCCACCAAACACACTCCACCAGTCACACACATCCACCAAACACACTCCACCAGTCACACACATCCACCAAACACACTCCACCAGTCACACTCATCCACCAAACACACCCCACCAGTCACACACATCCACCAAACACACTCCACCAGTCACACTCATCCACCAAACACACTCCACCAGTCACACTCATCCACCAAACACACCCCACCAGTCACACACATCCACCAAACACACTCCACCAGTCACACTCATCCACCAAACACACTCCACCAGTCACACACATCTACCAAACACACTCCACCAGTCACACTCATCCACCAAACACACTCCACCAGTCACACACATCCACCAAACACACTCCACCAGTCACACACATCCACCAAACACACTCCACCAGTCACACTCATCCACCAAACACACCCCACCAGTCACACACATCCACCAAACACACTCCACCAGTCACACTCATCCACCAAACACACTCCACCAGTCACACTCATCCACCAAACACACCCCACCAGTCACACACATCCACCAAACACACTCCACCAGTCACACTCATCCACCAAACACCCTCCACCAGTCACACACATCCACCAAACACACTCCACCAGTCACACACATCCACCAAACACACTCCACCAGTCACTCACATCCACCAAACCCACTCCACCAGTCACTCACATCAGCCAAACACACTCCACCAGTCACTCACATCCACCAAACACACTCCACCAGTCACACACATCCACCAAACACTCCACCAGTCACTGACATCCACCAAACACACTCCACCAGTCACACTCATCCACCAAACACACTCCACCAGTCACACTCATCCACCAAACACACTCCACCAGTCACACACCCCACCAAACACACTCCACCAGTCACACTCATCCACCAAACACACCCCACCAGTCACACTCATCCACCAAACACACTCCACCAGTCACACTCATCCACAAAACACACCCCACCAGTCACACACATCCACCCAAACACACTCCACCAGTAACACACATCCACCAAACACACTCCACCAGTCACACTCATCCACCAAACACACTCCACCAGTCACACACATCCACCAAACACACACATCCACCAGTCACACACATCCACCAAACACACACATCCACCAGTCACACACATCCACCAAACACACTCCACCAGTCACACACATCCACCAAACACACCCCACCAGTCACACACATCCACCAAACACACTCCACCAGTCACACACATCCACCAAACACACTCCACCAGTCACACTCATCCACCAAACACACTCCACCAGTCACACACATCCACCAAACACACCCCACCAGTCCCACACATCCACCAAACACCTTCCACCAGTCACACACATCCACCAAACACCCTCCACCAGTCCCACACATCCACCAAACACCTTCCACCAGTCACACACATCCACCAAACACCCTCCACCAGTCACACTCATCCACCAAACACACCCCACCAGTCACACACATCCACCAAACACACCCCACCAGTCACACACATCCACCAAACACACCCCACCAGTCACACACATCCACCAAACACACCCCACCAGTCACACACATCCACCAAACACCCTCCACCAGTCACACACATCCACCAAACACACTCCACCAGTCACACACATCCACCAAACACACTCCACCAGTCACACACATCCACCAAACACACTCCACCAGTCACACACATCCACCAGTCACTCACATCCACCAAACACACTCCACCAGTCACACTCCACCAAACACACTCCACCAAACACACTCCACCAGTCACACACATCCACCAAACACACCCCACCAAACACACTCCACCAGTCACACACATCCACCAAACACACTCCACCAGTCAAACTCCATCAGTCACACACATCCACCAAACACACTCCACCAGTCACACACATCCACCAAACACACTCCACCAGTCACACTCCATCAGTCACACACATCCACCAAACACACTCCACCAGTCACACACATCCACCAAACACACTCCACCAGTCACACACATCCACCAAACACACTCCACCAGTCACACACATCCACCAAACACACCCCACCAGTCACACACATCCACCATACACACTCCACCAGTTACACTCCATCAGTCACACACATCCACCAAACACACTCCATCAATCACACACATCCACCATACACACTCCACCAGTCACACTCCATCAGTCACACACATCCACCAAACACACCCCAGCAGTCACACACATCCATCAAACACACTCCACCAGTCACACACATCCACCATACACACTCCACCAGTTACACTCCATCAGTCACACACATCCACCAAACACACTCCACCAGTCACACACATCCACCAAACACACTCCACCAGTCACACACATCCACCATACACACTCCACCAGTTACACTCCATCAGTCACACACATCCACCAAACACACTCCATCAGTCACACACATCCACCATACACACTCCACCAGTCACACACATCCACCAAACACACCCCACCAGTCACACACATCCATCAAACACACTCCACCAGTCACACTCATCCATACTGGGCAATGTGGTGAAGTGGCTTGCCCAGGGCCACAACAGCAGAATGGCCCTGGCGGGATCGAACCACCAACCTTCCAGTTACAAAACGACCAACTCCACCACTCCGCCCATAAACCTTCATGTAAAATGGGTAACGATCTAAACTGATGCAATTTCAGTAAACTATTTATTATTCTATACAAGCTAATGAAACAGCTCTTGAAAACTAAATAGAGCACTCATGCAAACTTTACAGTTTAAGTTGCAGTCATGAGATCCATTTCTCTCCTCTCCTGACTCATTCGACCCACAAAATGTTTTTGAGCCAAGGGAGCAGCGCCGTGACTCATTTCACTCAATTATATTTTAGTTCTGGCTTTGATCTCATCCTGAGGAAACTTTGCAAGGGAATGTTCAGGGGGAACTGAGTCACTCCCAAGTCAGGAAAAATAAAACAAGTCTTAATTGTCCCAGAACAGAACATTCATTCCCTGGTTTTCATTGCGGAGCACATGTCTCAGCACGCAAAAGAAGGTATTGCGCAACAACATCTTTATAGGAGAGTCCACTAACAAAGCTGCTTGCCTGCCTTTTACTTATTTTAACAGCACAGTTTGAAAAACTGGACACTTTATTAGGCACGCATTTCCAATTGGTTGCTATCAAATGTATCCAATAAGGGCTCACAAATTCCCATGAATATCATGTTATTTGAGTAAAATTAATCAAATAAAGTTGAACTATATGTTTATATATGGTATGTATACTTATGTATGCAAGTTTGATAGACATGTCATCTTCATTTCATAGACATCATAGTAATTTTTTATGTAAAAGAACATGCCTTTATTATGACCTTATTCTAAATTCAGTGGCACCATCACCCACCTTTGACCAGGCAGATTTGACAATTATTAAGCACATTTCATACAGTACTAAATTTGAAGCTAACTGAGGTTAATGTTAGCCCTTGCTTGAGCGGAACGCACCTGCCTCTACTGGTAGTGACTGAATGCATATAGACATCTAGATGAAGACGAGGTGCTGATGTTAAAACCAAGCATCAGAATGGGGAATAAAAAAGGGGTCTTTTTGGTAACCGTCTTAATTCTTCAGATATACTGAGAATTTCACACATTATTTTCAGGGTTTAGATTTTTACAGAAAAAATAAAATACCCAGGTGCTGTGTGAATGAAAATGTCTTCGTGGTGTCAGAGAAGAATGTGCGTTGGGGTTGAAATAATAAGAAGGCAACAGTAACTTACACAAATACTTGATACTAGAAAGCTGTAAGGAAAGTCACCTCTAAATGAATAACATGTTGCACCCTAAGCTTGGTTCTGGAGACAAAAGTGGGCAACGCAAGCACTAATAGTGTGCACCTTATGAGGTGGCCAGTGAGTGTGTGAGAATTTTGAAAACTGACAATCATGGGGTGGCCAAGAACGAACCTTTGTGTGGACTACATACAACCTAAAAAGTGCTTTTCTAACAATCTTACAACAAGCATTAAACATTAACGAACAATGTTTTATTCATTCTTACCTGTTTACAAACGCATGCACATAAAACAAAGAAAACCGAACAAAAAGTGTACAAACTGAAGCCAGAGTAATGCATAAAGGCAGCCAATAAAGCACACAGCATTTTCAGCTAATTGAATAGTAACATTAGTATAGTTTATAATATTAGAGTCAAATGGCTTTACACAGAAGGCATCATTTTAAATTCACAAACAGTACTATTTTCTGGAAGAGAAAAAAACGCATCTCAATGATCCTTTTCATTGCAACAACACATGTTAGTGGAGCCAAAAGTAATAATTTACTCATTCACTTATTTTTGCTCCTAAATATGCTTTTTGGATGTTTTGAGTAGTCGACTGCCAAATGTCTGACCAATCACAATGCAGCTTGTTTTTATGTCCCTTAAACACATTCAGCGGACTGGACCGTTTGATCAATTTTGTGGTTGCATATCAAGTGTTTTATATGAAAAAAAAAAAACAAGAAATACAAAGAAACCTACAAGGAGCAGAATGTGCGAACAAGGATGGTTTTTAGCCTGCTAACTTGCTAACATAAACATCCTTCTCTGAACTATCTACATTGTCAAAATATAACATATTAGCAGTTTTGTTAAATTATTTGTAAGTTACCGTTATTGTTAACCTATATGGGTCATCAGTGGTTGGCATTTATAAAAAAGCTTGAAAGGAGAGCAACCACGATGGAGTTTTAGCACCAGATATTCCTTCTTTCGTTTTTATATAGGTTATACATTTTCTTTTTTGCTTCCTTTTTTGCACAAAATGAAGACTGCGACATTGCTTGATTAAGTTACATGTTTTCACACATTTGCATCATATTTTACTGGGTGAACATTCCCCTTTTCATATGACTTTTTCATGTCGTTCCACGTATGCAAGGCCTAACTTTCCACATAAAGTTTTGGCCAAGCCGTTTGTGTTACTTTCGATGAAATAAAGAATGCATACCTAACAGCGGTACTTTGTTCTGCAGTAGCTCGTAGTAGCTGGTTGTGAGGATTCCCACAGGGTTGCTGGGCACAAACCGTCCCTCTTTGACCAGTCGCTCACATGTCCTCATGAGCGTTCCAGAGAATTGGGAAGGGTCCACCCCATAGTCCCTCCAGCCCCCGACACCATCAGCCACTCCTGAAATAGATCAAGTACAAATAAACTCAGTCCGAGTCAAAATAAAAGCATCAGGGATTGAAGTAGCAGCTAGTTTAGCTACTTTACTATTCTCTAACAAGAACGAAACATACTATTTTCTTGGTTAAAATTGATATTCAGTCACTTAAAGTACATTTGAATAGAAAGACCAGGGTTAACCCTCTAGTTTCCTCAGGGCCTATCTTCAGCATTTAATCAGGTTCTCCCTTAAAATGCCTTCATTCAAAAGACAAAAATATTATGAGCTTTTCTTTAAAATATTAACTACTTGTCTAAGGAAGCAATTGTGATCACTTCTGTTATCTTTAATTATCACTCAGCTTTCTTCTGAACTCTAGCACTTGTATTATTTGTAATTTTCAGTCCCAATTATAATTTTTCCAGAAAAATGACAAGCAGTAGCATAATTACTTTCACATGTTAGATGTTCATAACTTTATATAAAATACATAAATGAGCAAAAACTTTTTTTCCCCAGTGTTTTTACAAAATATCAGAAACAACAAAAGATATGTATAGTTTTCTAGGCGTTGTCTGTTCTGAATAATGTATCTTGAATGCTTTCCAAAAAGAGTATGGTTAAAAATTGATTTATTCGAAGATAGATTCTTTTTTGCAATGTAATGGAATTCATAAACTTGAAACCATCGTCTTTAAATAGATACCAAATGGTTGTTCCAAGAACAATCAATGTTAAACAGGAAGCTTTTGATAAGAAATAGCAAAAAAGAAGGTGTGTAATGAGTTAAGTGTCTTTCTGTGAAAAAGTCAAATATCAAACATGAATTCAAATAAGTGTATTTTTTGGTCTACTTTTCATTTCTGCATACCGTACGCATCAAATAATTCAGTAAATCAGCATTGAAGTTATTAATGTAGAAATTAAACAATTAAATGTTAAACTAATACATTCAAATAATTCAAGTGAAGGCATTGACAGGAAAGCTTTGGTAAGTCTATTGAAGAGAACGATAATTTTCCTTCCAGATCTCGTCCAGATTCCTACTTGACAGACAAGGTCCAGGAACTTTTGCATGTGACCATATAAGTGCCTAATTGCCCCAGTGGGGATTCCAAAGCTAGATTAGATTCTCTTCGCTCACTGTAGAGACCTCTTGAGGCAGTCCCAAAACGATGTTCATGAGTCTGTTTTGTTGAAGAGGATTTATGTCACAGGTTAATTTCATTTTGACGTTTATACCGTTCCGAGTAGGCCTCGGCAGACATCCAGTAATCTGTTACAGATCTAAAAGAAATCGTCGTTTGTATTTTCGGTACATAAATTTACAAATAATACTGCAAAATAAAGGATGGTTTTAATAGTTGTGCATTAAAGAACATTTGGGACCATTGCTGTTTGAGTGTGGAATTAGGAACATGGACTATTCACGTGTAAATAAAAAACTATCCTATCAAATTACATGCAAAACAAGCTTGAAACTGCAGACTAAGGGTATAGATTATCCTCTCAGCATTCAAGATGAAGACAGAAACCTATTGTTTGTGGTCTTCACAGCAATCTCTTGTTTTGTGCCCACATCTTTCCTTCAGACAGACTTCCTTGTACGTAAACCATGGGAGTTCTGTTTCACCAAACCCTTGTATCGACTCTGCCTTGAACGCTCGAAAGGGACAATCGACCTGAAACGTGAAGGTTATTTCCTCTTTCATTTAGCCAAACACTTGCTTAACCTCTTTTTCACTTTAACACAAAGGAACTTTGAGGATTATTTTTATGGGAAAGCTATATTATACGCCTTGTTTCATAAAAGTCAAATTAGAACTCTGATGTTTGTAGGGGAAGAATATGAGGGCCATGAACTGAGAAGGCAATAGTGTTTAATATTTTCAATTATAGTAGCTTATGGAATGATGATTGAGATCTGAACGTTTTGAAGCCTGCTCTGGATATTTCCTTGTCTGACTATATATTTAGTTTTTCTTCATCTCATCTCTGCTGCTCTTGTGATTTTTTTTGTACGGTTTTAATTTTGATCGATGTTCTTAGAAAGCCAGCTTGAATAAAAAAAAAATTTATTATTATAAAAAGAAACTTTCGCAAAGACTTCCAATACGAGAGAAGAACTTTCCAAGCGCTTCCTCAGCTCATCGTCTCGATGTAAATGTCATCGCTTAAATACCCGAAGCTGAAAAACTCACAAGCCAACTCACCAGTACCTGATCTCTTTTTCTGTTGTTAATTGTTAATCAGTTAAAGGTCCAAGGTATTTTCCATTTAAGGGAAGAGTTATGCTCTTCTAATTGTTGGGTAATCTCAACCTTAAAGTCTCCTCCATTCTTTTCTTAAGACTCTGATTATTCATATCTGTAGAAACACAGATAGCACAAATGATTCATCTGATTTATTTACTCAACACATCTAAAATTTTGAAGATGTCTTTAAAGCGTATTTTTAGTACCAAAATGTTCAATTTGTTTATCTGCATTATACCACATTTTCTAGATTCCCTTCTACTTCAAAGGAAGAAAACAAAGAGTTAAAGACCTCTTTCAGTTGAGGCCACTCTACATATATTGATAAAGACTTGAGTTGGATACAAACTACATTAACAAGCTGTTAGGAGTTGGTTTAATAAACAGTTACTAATAAAACAGCACAAGGTTAGAGTTGTATAAAGTAAAAGTTAATCACTGCATATTGTTTTGACTGAGACCAGTGTAAGAATGTTCAATTCTGCGATTGATTTACAACTAGACAGACTGACACTAATGCTATATGGAACCTAGCGTGAAGTTTACAAGTATATTAAGCTCATTATTAAGAACTTGAAACTACACCCTCAAAAAAACGTATAGTGTAGAATCTCTGTCACGTGGCATACAGACAGACTCCTCGTTTCATATAGATATTATTTCATGCTTACTACAAAATATAGCAGCATGAGTTCGCTTTTAATGCAAAATCAGTGACCGGAATCCATTAATGGACGCACCTTCTAATAACCAATAAGGAACGACGGCTCTGTGATGTTATGAGATTATAGAACACGTCGTTCCTAAAGCCATCGACGTCACAATGGAAAGCGTTACGTAGAATTCCAACCCCAACATTCTTAGCGTGTTTGATTTCAGAGGGACAAGATGTTCCAAAGCAACAGAACACTTGCTGTTTGATTGTTGACGGCGATCATATATTTGGACAAGAGCATTATGACAACGTGTAATATGTAGTAATAATACTAAACGCTGATGCACCACTGTGGCATGTCGTAGTATTGCATTCTAATTTACATCTTGGTAAATCGCAAAGAAATGTTCTAAATGTCTAATCAGCTCTCATGAATATAGAATAAGATGTTGTTGGGGAGCTGCGAGCACGCTGACAGGCAGTCGTGACGTCATAACCGAGTTATCCACGATGGTACTCGACTAAACCAGTTCTTCACAAACACATTAGTATCAACACATAACATCTCAGCTTCACCACGTACCCAACACATCTGCAGACCTATGGCGCGCTATGAAGCACGCGTCGTCCCCATAACACATGCCTTTCTTCAAGATCCCCTTCCGAAAGTCCTTCCCGAAGCCGAAGCTGGCCGACACCAGGCTGTAATCGCGGCTGTCGGTCTGCGAGAGTCCGCCGATGACCGCCCGGGCCACCAGTCTGCTGTACGAGAGAACGGATAACATCACCCCAGACCCTTCCTCAGGGGTGTAAGGGCTTGTTTGGGCTCCCAACTACCAATCCGAGTCTCGAGATGATGCTTGGAGATGTCAAAACAAAGCAACAGCATCAACGACATGAAACGTTCGGAATCCCTCCGTTGAGTTCGTTCGCGATCGCGTTCAGATCTGCATGGCGGTCGATTGCGGTGCGGTTCGGAGCTCTTATTCGATGCCGGGGTTATTGTTGAACTCTTTCTCCTCGTAGAGCCCCATCGCTGCGCGCGTCCGCGTTCGCTCTTCTCGTGAACTGCTGAAGGCCGCGGCGCGACTGAAGTCTTGTGACTGCGCTGACGTCACGCGCCGTTACGCAAGCTCCGTTCCTTTAATGGCGTCCAGTTCTTTGGAGTCAAGTGAAAGTTGAGCTCGCGCAGGGCTCGGAGTTCAGTTCATCAATAAAACATAATGTACAGATGGAACCGGGAACTTGATCACTTTTCAAAGTATGTACACTTTTGATTTAGTAAATCTGAAATGAAAAAGGGAAACGCGTCCTACAGGAAACACTATGACATGCAATTAATATAAACAACTAAAAGTTAGATTTTGCGAACAGGTGCACATGAATCAAGAAAGCCGTTTATTTTGAGAGGAAACTAGTGAGACTGTCTAATTTGAGTGAAATTGTATAACGGAGTATGACTTTTTAATTTTAAAATTTTCACTTTTAAAAACTAGTCATTTTTTCTTTTCCAATCCAAATATGGCGTATAGAACCTTCACTTTTATATGTTAAGATGAGATGAGTGTAGCTGTAGCAGGTCCAGTGGTAGAATTTATAAAAGACATTTATCCTCCAAATATTCCAGAGTTTGTTTTTTACTACAAAACACAACATCATAAAGCATATGGCTTTTTAGATTGAGAGCATGTAACCTATACCAATATGACCCCCCCCCCTTCCCTCTTTATGTCTTTATTATAAGAAAATAAAGACAGAAGAGGAAGGAAGCTGTTTTATATAGTAGGTGTTCCCTGAAGAGAAGAGTTTTCAGTTGCTTTCTGAAAGCTGTTAGTGTTGCTGCTTTCCTGACTGGATCAGGAGTTTGTTCCAGCAGCCAGGGACAGTGAGAGAGAAGGTTCTGCTGAGAGATGTTCCAGCAGCCAGGGACAGTGAGAGAGAAGCTTCTGCTGAGAGATGTTCCAGCAGCCAGGGACAGTGAGAGAGAAGCTTCTGCTGAGAGATGTTCCAGCAGCCAGGGACAGTGAGAGAGAAGCTTCTGCTGAGAGATGTTCCAGCAGCCAGGGACAGTGAGAGAGAAGCTTCTGCTGAGAGATGTTCCAGCAGCCAGGGTCAGTGAGAGAGAAGCTTCTGCTGAGAGATGTTCCAGCAGCCAGGGACAGTGAGAGAGAAGCTTCTGCTGAGAGATGTTCCAGCAGCCAGGGACAGTGAGAGAGAAGCTTCTGCTGAGAGATTTTCCAGCAGCCAGGGACAGTGAGAGAGAAGCTTCTGCTGAGAGATGTTCCAGCAGCCAGGGACAGTGAGAGAGAAGCTTCTGCTGAGAGATGTTCCAGCAGCCAGGGACAGTGAGAGAGAAGCTTCTGCTGAGAGATGTTCCAGCAGCCAGGGACAGTGAGAGAGAAGCTTCTGCTGAGAGATGTTCCAGCAGCCAGGGTCAGTGAGAGAGAAGCTTCTGCTGAGAGATGTTCCAGCAGCCAGGGACAGTGAGAGAGAAGCTTCTGCTGAGAGATGTTCCAGCAGCCAGGGACAGTGAGAGAGAAGCTTCTGCTGAGAGATTTTCCAGCAGCCAGGGACAGTGAGAGAGAAGCTTCTGCTGAGAGATGTTCCAGCAGCCAGGGACAGTGAGAGAGAAGGTTCTGCTGAGAGATGTTCCAGCAGCCAGGGACAGTGAGAGAGAAGCTTCTGCTGAGAGATGTTCCATCAGCCAGGGACAGTGACAGAGAAGCTTCTGCTGAGAGATGTTCCAGCAGCCAGGGACAGTGAGAGAGAAGCTTCTGCTGAGAGATTTTCCAGCAGCCAGGGTCAGTGAGAGAGAAGGTTCTGCTGAGAGATTGTCCAGCAACCAGGGACATTGAGAGAGAAGGTTCTGCTGAGAGATTGTCCAGCAGCCAGGGACAGTGAGAGAGAAGGTTCTGCTGAGAGATTTTCCAGCAGCCAGGGTCAGTGAGAGAGAAGGTTCTGCTGAGAGATTGTCCAGCAGCCAGGGACATTGAGAGAGAAGGTTCTGCTGAGAGATTGTCCAGCAGCCAGGGACATTGAGAGAGAAGGTTCTGCTGAGAGATGTTCCAGCAGCCAGGGTCAGTGAGAGAGAAGGTTCTGCTGAGAGATGTTCCAGCAGCCAGGGACAGTGAGAGAGAAGCTTCTGCTGAGAGATGTTCCAGCAGCCAGGGACAGTGAGAGAGAAGGTTCTGCTGAGAAATGGTCCAGCAGCCAGGGACAGTGAGAGTGAAGCTTCTGCTGAGAGATGTTTCTGCAGCCAGGGACAGTGAGAGAGAAGCTTCTGCTGAGAGATGTTCCAGCAGCCAGGGACAGTGAGAGAGAAGCTTCTGCTGAGAGATGTTCCATCAGCCAGGGACAGCGAGAGAGAAGCTTCTGCTGAGAGATGGTCCAGCAGCCAGGGACAGTGAGAGAGAAGCTTCTGCTGAGAGATGTTCCAGCAGCCAGGGACAGTGAGAGAGAAGCTTCTGCTGAGAGATGTTCCATCAGCCAGGGACAGCGAGAGAGAAGCTTCTCCTGAGAGATGTTCCAGCAGCCAGGGACAGTGAGAGAGAAACTTCTGCTGAGAGATGTTCCAGCAGCCAGGGACAGTGAGAGAGAAGCTTCTGCTGAGAGATGTTCCATCAGCCAGGGACAGTGAGAGAGAAGGTTCTGCTGAGAGATGTTCCAGCAGCCAGGGACAGTGAGAGAGAAGGTTCTGCTGAGAGATTTTACAGCAGCCAGGGACAGTGAGAGAGAAGTTTCTGCTGAGAGATGTTCCAGCAGCCAGGGTCAATGAGAGAGAAGGTTCTGCTGAGAGATGGTCCAGCAGCCAGGGACAGTGAGAGAAAAGCTTCTGCTGAGAGATGTTCCAGCAGCCAGGGACAGTGAGAGAGAAGCTTCTGCTGAGAGATGTTCCAGCAGCCAGGGACAGCGAGAGAGAAGCTTCTGATGAGAGATGTTCCAGCAGCCAGGGACAGTGAGAGAGAAGCTTCTGCTGAGAGATGTTCCAGCAGCCAGGGACAGTGAGAGAGAAGTTTCTGCTGAGAGATGTTCCAGCAGCCAGGGACAGTGAGAGAGAAGCTTCTGCTGAGAGATGTTCCAGCAGCCAGGGACAGTGAGAGAGAAGCTTTTGCTGAGAGATGTTCCAGCAGCCAGGGACAGTGAGAGAGAAGGTTCTGCTGAGAGATGTTCCAGCAGCCAGGGACAGTGAGAGAGAAAGGTTCTGCTGAGAGATGTTCCATCAGCCAGGGACAGTGAGAGAGAAGCTTCTGCTGAGAGATGTTCCAGCAGCCAGGGACAGTGAGAGAGAAGCTTCTGCTGAGAGATGTTCCAGCAGCCAAGGACAGTGAGAGAGAAGCTTCTGCTGAGAGATGTTCCAGCAGCCAGGGACAGTGAGAGAGAAGGTTCTGCTGAGAGATGTTCCAGCAGCCAGGGACAGTGAGAGAGAAGGTTCTGCTGAGAGATGTTCCAGCAGCCAGGGACAGTAAAAAAAAGCTTCTGCTGAGAGATGTTCCAGCAGCCAGGGACTGTGAGAGAGAAGGTTCTGCTGAGAGATGTTCCAGCAGCCAGGGACAGTGAGAGAGAAGGTTCTGCTGAGAGATGTTCCAGCAGCCAGGGACAGTGAGAGAGAAGCTTCTGCTGAAATATGTTCTGCCTTTGTGGGATGGAACACTTCAGGAAACTCTTCAGGAAACACTTACTATAAAGGAAATAAAATCCTTTTTTTTTCTTTTCTCTTTATTTTCTTCCTGCTATGGTTGATTGGTCAGCTGAAACAACTATATGAGCGACTCGAGTTAGACCTTGTCTGTGTAACAAACCGCATATTGTATAAATGTATATTGTATAAATGTATATTGTATAAATGTATATTTTGAATGCATTTTCTTCTTCAAATAGTTTTACATTGCCAGCAATGTGACTTGTTTTGGTTTACATGGTTTCTTTTTGAGGGAACGCTGATCAGTATTAAATTGAGTTTTAGAAAACTGGCCATTTGTTTACTGTTGGCTTGGATTTTTAATAATAATGAAATCAAGATGTTGAACGTTTAAGTTCGGTAAAGGAAAGGTTTATGAAACAGATGTTTTGTTCTGTTTTATATTAGTCTTTGTCGACATCTAGTGGTCATAGCTGGTCTTTGCAACTGTAGATAAAGATTCTTTTTCTTCTTTTTAGGGGATCCTTATAAATAAAAAGACTCGTACTCTTCTCTTCACACTCGATCTGAAACCAATGTTTTCTGTTAAATTTAGCTTAGATATCTAATTAAATTTTGTTGAATGCGGTGTGGTATTTCTGTTATCAGTTTGTAATCTTTCGGTTTTGGATCTTATTAATGTATTATATATTCTCTTAAGATTTTTTTTGATAAATTAAGTGTACAGTGTCATTTAGTGAATAAGTGACCTTAAGTAAGATGGTAAACTAATGAATTATTTGTTGAAATATAATTTATAATGTGTTTATTCACGCATGTTCTGGAAGTTTATTGTCTGTGTTCTTGAATATTGTGTGTAAGACTAGATATCATTTATAATTGATCTGCAATATCTTATGTTAAAACCTCTCAACAAACTGCTGAGAGATGTTCCAGCAGCCAGGGACAGTGAGAGAGAAGCTTCTGCTGAGAGATGTTCCAGCAGCCAGGGACAGTGAGAGAGAAGCTTCTGCTGAGAGATGTTCCAGCAGCCAGGGACAGTGAGAGAGAAGATTCTGCTGAGAGATGTTCCAGCAGCCAGGGTCAGTGAGAGAGAAGCTTCTGCTGAGAGATGTTCCATCAGCCAGGGACAGTGAGAGATAAGATTCTGCTGAGAGATGTTCCAGCAGCCAGGGACAGTGAGAGAGAAGCTTCTGCTGAGAGATGTTCCAGCAGCCAGGGACAGTGAGAGAGAAGCTTCTGCTGAGAGATGTTCCAGCAGCCAGGGACAGTGAGAGAGAAGCTTCTGCTGAGAGATGTTCCAGCAGCCAGGGACAGTGAGAGAGAAGCTTCTGCTGAGAGTTGTTCCAGCAGCCAGGGACAGTGAGAGAGAAGCTTCTGCTGAGAGATGTTCCAGCAGCCAGGGACAGTGAGAGAGAAGCTTCTGCTGAGAGATGTTCCAGCAGCCAGGGACAGTGAGAGAGAAGGTTCTGCTGAGAGATGTTCCAGCAGCCAGGGACAGTGAGAGAGAAGCTTCTGCTGAGAGATGTTCCATCAGCCAGGGACAGTGAGAGAGAAGCTTCTGCTGAGAGATGTTCCAGCAGCCAGGGTCAGTGAGAGAGAAGGTTCTGCTGAGAGATGTTCCAGCAGCCAGGGACAGTGAGAGAGAAGCTTCTGCTGAGAGATGTTCCAGCAGCCAGGGTCAGTGAGAGAGAAGGTTCTGCTGAGAGATGGTCCAGCAGCCAGGGACAGTGAGAGAGAAGCTTCTGCTGAGAGATGTTCCAGCAGCCAGGGACAGTGAGAGAGAAGCTTCTGCTGAGAGATGTTCCAGCAGCCAGGGACAGTGAGAGAGAAGCTTCTGCTGAGAGATGTTCCAGCAGCCAGGGACAGTGAGAGAGAAGCTTCTGCTGAGAGATGTTCCAGCAGCCAGGGACAGTGAGAGAGAAGCTTCTGCTGAGAGATGTTCCAGCAGCCAGGGTCAGTGAGAGAGAAGGTTCTGCTGAGAGATGGTCCAGCAGCCAGGGACAGTGAGAGAGAAGCTTCTGCTGAGAGATGTTCCAGCAGCCAGGGACAGTGAGAGAGAAGCTTCTGCTGAGAGATGTTCCAGCAGCCAGGGACAGTGAGAGAGAAGCTTCTGCTGAGAGATGTTCCAGCAGCCAGGGACAGTGAGAGAGAAGCTTCTGCTGAGAGATGTTCCAGCAGCCAGGGTCAGTGAGAGAGAAGCTTCTGCTGAGAGATGTTCCAGCAGCCAGGGACAGTGAGAGAGAAGGTTCTGCTGAGAGATGGTCCAGCAGCCAGGGACAGTGAGAGAGAAGCTTCTGCTGAGAGATGTTCCAGCAGCCAGGGACAGTGAGAGAGAAGGTTCTGCTGAGAGATGTTCCAGCAGCCAGGGACAGTGAGAGAGAAGCTTCTGCTGAGAGATGTTCCAGCAGCCAGGGACAGTGAGAGAGAAGCTTCTGCTGAGAGATGTTCCAGCAGCCAGGGTCAGTGAGAGAGAAGCTTCTGCTGAGAGATGTTCCAGCAGCCAGGGACAGTGAGAGAGAAGGTTCTGCTGAGAGATGGTCCAGCAGCCAGGGACAGTGAGAGAGAAGCTTCTGCTGAGAGATGTTCCAGCAGCCAGGGACAGTGAGAGAGAAGCTTCTGCTGAGAGATGTTCCAGCAGCATATTGGAAATACATACATATTGGAAATTGGAAAAGTTGCTGCTTAAGTCTTTATAATAGCAAATTGCGTATACTCCACAATGTTATGAAGAGTGATCAGATGAATTGCACAGTCCTTCTTTGCCATGAAAATGAACTTAATCCTGAAAAAAACTTTCCATCTGCTGGGATCATTTCAGTAATCGTCTTGTTAACTCAGGAGAGAATGTTGACGAGCACAAGACTGGAGATCATTGCGTCAGGCTGATTGGGTTAGAAGGGCAGACTTGACATGTTAAAAGGAGAGGGATGCTTGAAATCATTGTTCTTTCATTGTTGACCATGGTGACCTGCCAAGAAACGCTTGCAGCCATCATTGCATTACATAAAAATGTCTTTACAGGCAAGAATATTGTGGCTAATAAGATTACACCTAAATCAACTGTTTATAGGATCAAGAACTTCAAGGAAAGAGGTTCATATCTTGTTAAGAAGGCTTCAGGGCTTTCAAGAAGGTCCAGCAAGTGCCAAGATCGCCACCTTAAGACGACTCAGCTATGCAGAGCTTGCTCAGGAATGGCTGCAGGCAGCTGTCAGTGCATCTGGACACACAGTGAGGTGAAGTCATATTCTCAGATGAAACACCTTTCCGATTGTTTCGGCCATCTGCAAAAAGGCTTGCTCAGAGAAGAAAAGTCGAGCGCTGCCATCAGTCCTGTGTCATCCCGACAGTAAAGCATCCTGAGCCCATTCATGTGTTAGGGTTGCTTCTCATCCAAGGGAGTGGACTCACAAAAACACATCCATGAAAAAAGACTGCTGCCCAAACACCCTCCAACAGCAACTTCTTCCAACAATCCAACAGCAGTCTGGTGAAGAACAAAGCCTTTTCCAGCACAATGGAGAACCTTGCCACAAGGCAAAAGTGATAACTAAGTGGCTCTGGGACCAAATGGTGAAATTTTGGGTCCATGGCCTGGAAACTCCCCAGATCTTAACCCCATTGAGAACTTGTGGTCAACCCTCAAAAGGCGGCTGGACAAACAAAAACCCATTAATTATGACAAACTCCAAGACGTGATTATGAAAGAATGGGTTGCCAGCAGTCAAGTTTTGGCCCAGAAGTTGATTGAGAGCATGCCCAGTCAAATTACAAAGGTCCTGAAAATGAAGGGCCAATACTACAAATACTGACTCTTTGCATAAATGTCATGTAATTGTCGTTAAAGCCTTTGAAACATACTAAATGCTTGTAATATATTTTAGTACACCACAGAAACAACTGAAACAAAGATCTAAGAGCAGTTTAGCAGCAAACTTTGTGAAAAACAATATTTGTGTCTTTCTCAAACTTGCTACTGGAGTCTACACGTTTTTCATCACAAGTGACAAGAAATGAGATGTTGTATAACTGTGTTTAGTAACACAACTAAAAAAATCTCTGAATAACTCTAAAAATACACTATTTTCTTGACATTCTATGATTTGTGAAGATGTCAACCTCAGAAAACTGCCCTTTTAGATATTTTCATGATAAGTATTATCCAGGAATAAATTCTCCTCATCAAACAGAGATGTTTCTAGCATTTTAGCGACTCACACACTGTGTAACGTCTCTTGTGTAATGAAGCTGCTGACTGTAGCAAACAGTTGACAGAGATTTAAAAAGCTTGAATTCATCCTCATTGCACATCTTCATTGCTGGGAGTCAGGTTTTATTTGTGATGGAGAAAGCATTAGATGTATTTCGTGTAAGTTTATTTTATAAGTTATTAACAGCACTGGAAATAGAATTAAATTGTACTGTTTTATTACATGATGTGCTGTTTACAGAAGTAACTCTGAGAGTGATCTTTCATTGAGAGAGCGAGCGTTCACTCCTGGTCTTTCTCTTCCCCGTGTGTGATGATGTAGACCAGGTTCTTATAGTCCAGATTTCCAGCAGCGTCTGGAGGAAAGGCATTATACATCTGCTCCATCTGTGGAGAAGTGTTGGAGAAATTAAAGGGGGGTTTGTGCATGACAACTTTTTAATTATGTGATTCATTCCAACAAAAAACATTTCTTTGAAATCAGTTAGAATTTATTGGAAAGAAAATAAGGCATTTGAAGACATTGTTCATTATTTATTTTAGTTATTTTACATTATTATCAGCTGCACTTTGGAAGGTTTAATACTTGAAGACTTTCTGGCCAGGTCCTGTCAGAACCAGTCACAAATAATTTCTAATTTTAAATTAATATCTATGTATATTTTATTGCAACCAGAAGATGTAATTTAAAAGAGTTAAATAGAAGTCCATAATGTTTCCGTTTTGAGGAGGCAGCCCTCAATAAACAGAGTAGTCATCCAATTGAACTTGTGCCACTTTTCCAGCAGAATTAGTAATAATAATAATAATGCCTTCAATTTATATAGCGCTTTTCAAGACACTCAAAGACGCTTTACAATTATCAGAGCATTATTCATTCACTCCACATTAACTTTCTGGTGGTGATAAGCTACCTTGGTAGCCCTCAGCTGCCCTGGGGCAGTCTGACAGAACGTGGCTGCCATTCTGCACCTACGGCCTCCTGACCACCACCAAACACACTCCACCAGTCACTCACATCCACCAAACACACTCCACCAGTCACTCACATCCACCAAACACACTCCACCAGTCACACACATCCACCAAACACACCCCACCAGTCACTCTCATCCACCAAACACCCTCCACCAGTCACTCACATCCACCAAACACTCCCCACCAGTCACTCACATCCACCAAACACACCCCACCAGTCACTCACATCCACCAAACACTCCCCACCAGTCACACACTTCCACCAAACACTCCCCACCAGTCACACACTTCCACCAAACACACCCCACCAGTCACTCACATCCACCAAACACTCCCCACCAGTCACACACTTCCACCAAACACTCCCCACCAGTCACTCACATCCACCAAACACTCCCCACCAGTCACACACTTCCACCAAACACACCCCACCAGTCACTCTCATCCACCAAACACCCTCCACCAGTCACTCACATCCACCAAACACTCCCCACCAGTCACACACTTCCACCAAACACACCCCACCAGTCACTCTCATCCACAAACACCCTCCACCAGTCACTCACATCCACCAAACACTCCCCACCAGTCACTCACATCCACCAAACACACCCCACCAGTCACACTCATCCACCAAACACACCCCACCAGTCACTCTCATCCACCAAACACCCTCCACCAGTCACTCACATCCACCAAACACTCCCCACCAGTCACACACATCCACCAAACACACCCCACCAGTCACTCTCATCCACCAAACACCCTCCACCAGTCACTCACATCCACCAAACACACCCCACCAGTCACACTCATCCACCAAACACCCCCCACCAGTCACACTCATCCACCAAACACACCCCACCAGTCACTCTCATCCACCAAACACACCCCACCAGTCACACTCATCCACCAAACACACTCCACCAGTCACACTCATCCACCAAACACACTCCACCAGTCACACACATCCACCAAACACACTCCACCAGTCACACACATCCACCAAACACACCCCACCAGTCACACTCATCCACCAAACACACTCCACCAGTCACACACATCCACCAAACACCCCCCCACCAGTCACACTCATCCACCAAACACACTCCACCAGTCACACTCATCCACCAAACACCCCCCACCAGTCACACTCATCCACCAAACACACTCCACCAGTCACACCCATCCACCAAACACACTCCACCAGTCACTCTCATCCACCAAACACACCCCACCAGTCACACTCATCCACCAAACACACTCCACCAGTCACACTCATCCACCAAACACACTCCACCAGTCACTCTCATCCACCAAACACACTCCACCAGTCACACTCATCCACCAAACACACTCCACCAGTCACACTCATCCACCAAACACACCCCACCAGTCACACTCATCCACCAAACACACTCCACCAGTCACACTCATCCACCAAACACACCCCACCAGTCACTCACATCCACCAAACACACTCCACCAAACACACTCCACCAGTCACACACATCCATACTGGGCAATGTGGGTGAAGTGGCTTGCCCAGGGCCACAACGGCAGAATAGCCGTAGCGGGGATTGAACCACCAACCTTCCAGTTACAGAACGACCAACTCCACCACTGCGCCATCTTTGTAAAGACGTGATTCTTGCCACGGTTTGCCTTTGTTTTTCCATCGACTTAAGGGTTCTTACTGGGCTTGTGCTAGGCTCATCACTCTAAATCAGAGGTCTTAGACTCAATTCCTGGAGGGCCGCAGCCCTGCATAGTTTTGGTCCAATCTTAACGGAACACACCTGATTCCACCGATTAAGCTCCTCTGAGTTTGGTTGAAGCTACCCTCCTGAAGCAGGGTTAGAACAAAACCTGCAGGGTTGAGTTGAGTTTGAGACCCCTGCTCTAGTCAAAAAGCTGATCGCACACAGAATAATTAAGATGATCAATACAGTGCTATTAACATTAAAGCAACACTATTAGGTCGGTGGTTCGAGCCTTGGCTGGATCAGTTGGTATCTCTGTGTGGAGTTCTCATGTTCTCCTCGTGATCGCGTGGGTTTACTCCGGGTGCTCCGGTTTCCCCACAAGAACAAAGACATGCGGAATAAGTGAATTGAGTAAGAACGATTGTTCATAGTCTTTGCGTGATAATGAGTGTGTGTGAATGTTTCCCAGCGATGGGTTGCAGCTGGAAGGGCATCCGCTGCATAAAACATATGCCAGAAGAGTTGGCGGTTCATTCCGCTGTGGAGACCCCGAAAGGGAAGAAAGCCGACAAGAAAATGGATCAATGGATTTGTTTAAAATTCCGATGATGGGAGGAGGTACTTTTTTCTGGCCAACAGGATGTCTCGTCACTTTCTTTTTTTCTTCCTTTCTTTATTTCCTTCTTACTTTCTTTCTTTCTTTTTCTTTTTTCTCAAATTGCATTCTGTACCTTGAATGTAATTACGTTTTGTGTGTTTTTACTTTGTAGCCCAACCATAATCTCTTGTTTGTTCAGTCTTTTGGTACTTGTGTAACTTCAATTTACTGCACACACTTGAGCTATCGGGAGGTGGAGTAGGTTCCTACTGGTTTATATGAATGGTTTGATGATAAATTCTCACACTATGAGGAATGACGTGGCATCCAAAATTGATTTGTAACTTTATATATTCTCAATGTCTTTCTGAACATCTTCTTTTGTCTTCAGCAGTGCTTGTTACCGTTAGAGTGAGTGGAAAGCAAATGTTGGCATGTAAGCAATGATCTCGATGTCAACAGACCTCTTCCGGAGAGAAGCGATCCGCTTGTGTTGTCAGCATCTGTGACAGGCTGAGAAGAGAAAAACTTTGCTTTAACCCATCGATTAGATGTTGCTTCAGAATTAACTGCAGGAAAATGTTCTGCGGCTGTTGCTTTTAGTCACAAATGCTACTCACAAATCTTTCTTCAAGATTCCTTTTCCCTCTGGGTCGAACACTTTAAAGGCATTCAGGATGGTCTCCTCCGCATCTGCACCTGCATTTGATTGGATTCGTAAGAGATGGCATTGAAAATCAATTAACTTGATTGACCTTTAGACATGCACGCACACGCACGCACACACACACACACACACACACACACACACACACACGCACACACACACACACAAAAACTTACAGGTTTAAAGAGTTTTCCTAGACCAACTTTCTACATTTAACAATCTAATTTTAGTTGATTATTGACTTGTCTTCCCAAAATTCCCAAAGATTTTTTTCATTGACTCAACACCTCACTCTGACACAGCTTGACACTACATTGACTGAACATATTTTTTTAATCAACAACAGCCACCGAGGTCATTTAGAAAATATTAACACTTTAACAAAAATAAAACAAGATTACTAAAAATAATTGATTGACTGAATGACATCTTTGGAAACAATTTGAGTCAACAAAAGTTTTATGCTCAATCCACATTTTATTAGTTGGTTTTTAATAGTGTATTCTCTTTCAGTGTTTAGTGAACTCAGACTTTATGGGAAAGAAAAGTGCTTTTGTGCTTCTCCTGTGATTTCAAAAGCCATTAAAATGAATGTAAGGTTCGATGCATGTGATATCTGGGAGCCAGAACACAAACATGCCCACAGACCAACAGTGTTTCATCCCTTCAACATTGTGATAGTTCCTGCTGATTAGCTACACCTTTTAAAACTCGCAGGACTTTTGTGTTTTTAAAAAACCTATTTCCCGTAAACACTTCATACATGGGGTCAAAAACTTAAGCAATAAAGAAAAGAAAATCCATTATAAAACATAGATTTAAAAACACGTGCAACAGCTTTAAAAGTAACTGATTTAAAAGTGACCGTTTTAAAATTAGAATTATACAATGAATTACTTAATACATTTCATTTAGTCATATCAAACTTATTAAAAATAAACATATTTAAAATTATTTTATTTGGAAACATTTTAGCGCACACCTTACTTTTTCTTTTCCTTCAACAGTTATTTTTAGAATTTAGTATGTTTTCAAATATGGAATATTCTTGTGAATATTCTTATAATTTATTATTTTATGAACATTACTCCTGATATCAGCATAACTTGTTTAATTCAAACATTGAATAAATTATATAACAATGAATTCATGTCAGAGAAATTAATCATAAGAAAACTATTCTTTGTTTTAAAGAAAAACATTTTTGTCTTTGTTTAAAAAATTGCATCTTAGGTTGTCTTTGTTTATCTCTCAAAATTCTATTTAAAATACTTAACTAATTAAATGTTTTTAAGATAAAAAAGCAAAACTAGTATTTTTATGAACAAAAAACAAATATATTGTCAATCAACAAAATCAATACAAAAATAAGGGGGCAAAGTTGTTCTGCATGTGCAAGTCTTAGCTCGCTGAGCTTCTCACCTTATTTTGGGAGATCGTGTGTGTTTGGTCTGCCCTGTAGCCCAGTGAACGTGTATTCAAAGTTCAAGAGCTTTCTCTAACCATCACCTTGACTTTCTTTCTTTTTATTCTTCCTTCTGAAGTTTTCATTTCCTACCAAGAATAATTTACCTTTCAGCTTCTCCCCAAACATTGTCAGGAACACAGTGAAGTTGATGGGCCCTGGAGCTTCTTTAAGCATGTCGTCCAGCTCCTCTTGTTTGACGTTTAGGCGGCCTGCGAAATCAGAGAGCAGAACCAGGGCTCAGAAATGGATCTGGTTCTTGCAAGCGGAGAGTCCCGTCTACCTAAAGCTGCAAACGTGTCCCTCAGGTCATTTTTATCGATGAAGCCGTCTCTGTTCTGGTCCATGATAGTGAAGGCCTGAAGTGGAAAATTTTTAGGTTTAGGGGTAACATCAATCTCATAAATAAAATAAACGGTTTGTGTCAAATAACATGTCAAATGTTCTTTTTGTGTACATTGTAAAAAATCGAACGTATTATTTACATAAAAACTTCGGTAACAATATTACACAAATAATTATTAAGCATCTTGTAGTGCTTGATTTTTGTGCAGAATCTACTTGAATATATCAAGTAAAAAAATCCCTAAATATTTGGCTAGAAACATATTATTTTTAAGCTGTTTATAAGGCTTGTTTTTTTTCTTCTAGCAGAATCTACTTAGATAAATCATGTAATAAATCCTAATTTAATCAGCCAATTACATAAACTTTATACCATTATTAGTAAAATCATATTTATTAGTTAATTAATAAGCATTGTTATACAGGTACCGGATTAGTTAGCACTATGAAACAGTACATAAACAGTGTAACTGGCACAAAGGCTTATGGGAGCTCTAGCTCTAGTAATACTGAGAGAGAGAGAGAGAGATGTTTTTGGCTGATCCTTGGTTGTGTTGATGTTTTCACTGCAGTTTTGACGCAAGAGAGAAATGCCTGTCCTGCTGTATTTTACACACATGCTTCAGGCCTTTCACGTGGCGCTCTAGCGTCTATTTAGGATATAAGCTATCCCTCTCTGCTAGCAAACATGTTCTGGGTGTGTTTCTTAAACAAACTCCTGCTAAGCTCTCTAAATATTTCTTCACTTCTACCAGCTGTTCTCATAGATACACATGAAAACAGCAAACTTAAATTCCATTTGATTAAAAAAATCAAAAATAGTGATGCGTAATGGAGTTCCATTGTTTTTGCCAGCTATTAAATATAGCCAGACATGATTTAGGAAACTCCACGGAGTCCTGTATTTGGCAAATGGCTATCATTCTGCAGATGATGGGTAAGAGTCAGATATTCGACGTAAGCGCTTGCTGTGTGTACCTCTTTGAACTCCTGGATCTGAGCTTGTTCAAACATTGAGAAGACATTTGAGTTGGCTCCTTCTGATCTCTTCTTGGCCTTTTTGGGAGCCTGAAACAACATATTTCATAGAATATCAATGTAATATATCTTTTTTTTTCATTTCTTATTTTTGATTCCATTTCGCTTACTTATTTTCATAATCTAAGGTTTAAGGATTTTTCATTTTTTACGTTTATAAACTTTTCTATTACCCTAAGAAGTGGGAAACGCAGGGGTACATCATTGCTAGCTGCCGCGCAGCACATTTATTGAACTTTCTCAGCTGTGAACATCTCAGTCTGTGAGGAGTTTCCATTTCTCTCATTTGCTGCTTCCCTTTGAAACTGAGAGCTAATGTTTAGGGGTTTCAATTTCTTACGTTTATATATTTTTATTAACCTAAGAAATGAAAAACCCAGAAAGAAGACATTTTGCTTAAATCTTGTGCTGGGTGGAAAACAAGGCTTCACATTAAACTATGGCATGCTTTACAGACATTATTGTCAGCTCGATGGGTTGCAGCTAGTTGAAATGCTGATTGCAATCAGTTGGAACTCAAAAGGGCAGTTAATACATGAGTGAAATGGTTTTTGTAATCACAAACATGGACACATGAAAGGTGTGTTTATGAAGGGTCACTCTTCTGAGTGACAGTGCTGGTTCATTCTTCAGCAGAAATAAATAAATGTTAAGTATTTGGTAGATGTGGTTATTATATGCTACTGTATTATAGCCAGATCTCTGTTTTGATATTACGACAGGCAGTTTAAAACACAGAATACTACTCAGATGATGTTGAGTAGAGGGAACTACAGAAAGCAGATTTAGCCATTCCAAATGGAATTATTTGACAGGCCTAAACTATATTTTTGCATTGAAATGTTTAAATTATTCATGAATTATTTACTTGTCTATCTCTTGTGACACTTTCTAAAACTGTTAAAATATTAAACTAATATTATTAGTTTTTAGCCATAGCTTGTCCAATCTGTTTGCCAAATTTAAATACACAAGTATTCTTGGTTATTGTTTCAAAAATGTCTCCTTATCACCTGCGTGAAGTTGGCCCGCCACCCAGCGCAAAACTTCTCCAAGATGGTCTCAATCGCTTGTGCTTTGCTTTTGCTGCAAAACAAAGCACAAACCCTAACCCTGCAAAATAACCCTAACTCTAAACCCTAATCCTAACTCTAACCCCTACCCCTAACCATAACCCAAACCCTGTAAAATAACCCTAACCCCTACCCCTAACCCAAACCCTGCAAAATAACCCTAACTCTAACCCTTACCCCTAACCATAACCCAAACCCTGCAAAATAACCCTAACTCTAACCCTAACCCTAACTCTAACCCTTACCCCTAACCATAACCCAAACCCTGTAAAATAACCCTAACCCCTACCCCTAACCCAAACCCTGCAAAATAACCCTAACTCTAACCCTTACCCCTAACCATAACCCAAACCCTGCAAAATAACCCTAACTCTAACCCTTACCCCTAACCATAACCCAAACCCTGCAAAATAACTCTAACCCCTACCCCTAACCCAAACCCTGCAAAATAACCCTAACCCCTACCCCTAACCCAAACCCTGCAAAATAACCCTAACTCTAACCCTAACCCAAACCCTGCAAAATAACCCTAACCCTAGCCCTACAAAATAACCCTAACCCTTACCCCTAATCCAAACCCTGCAAAATAACCCTAACTCTAACCCTAACCCAAACCCTGGAAAATAACTCTAACCCAAACCCTGCAAAATAACCCTAACCCTAATCCTACAAAATAACCCTAACCCCTACCCCTAACCCAAACCCTGCAAAATAACCCTAACTCTAACCCTAACCCAAACCCTGGAAAATAACTCTAACCCAAACCCTGCAAAATAAACCTAACCCTAGCCCTTACCCCTAACCATAACCCAAACCCTGGAAAATAACCATAACCCAAACCCTGCAAAATAACCCTAACCCTAACCCTACAAAATAACCCTAACCCAAACCCTGCAAAATAACTCTAACCCAAACCCTGCAAAATAACCCTAAACCTAGCCCTACAAAATAACCCTAACCCAAACCCTACAAAATAACCCTAACCCAAACCCTGCAAAATAACTCTAACCCAAACCCTGCAAAATAACTCTAACCCAAACCCTGCAAAATAACCCTAACCCTAGCCCTACAAAATAACCCTAACCCAAACCCTACAAAATAACTCTAACCCAAACCCTGCAAAATAACCCTAACCCTAACCCTGCAAAATAACCCTAACCCTAACCCTACAAAATAACCCTAACCCAAACCCTACAAAATAACCCTAACCCAAACCCTGCAAAATAACCCTAACCCAAACCCTACAAAATAACTCTAACCCAAACCCTGCAAAATAACTCTAACCCAAACCCTGCAAAATAACCCTAACCCTAGCCCTACAAAATAACCCTAACCCAAACCCTACAAAATAACTCTAACCCAAACCCTGCAAAATAACCCTAACCCTAACCCTGCAAAATAACCCTAACCCTAACCCTACAAAATAACCCTAACCCAAACCCTACAAAATAACCCTAACCCAAACCCTGCAAAATAACCCTAACCCAAACCCTGCAAAATAACTCTAACCCAAACCCTGCAAAATAACTCTAACCCAAACCCTGCAAAATAACCCTAACCCTAGCCCTACAAAATAACCCTAACCCAAACCCTACAAAATAACTCTAACCCAAACCCTGCAAAATAACCCTAACCCTAACCCTGCAAAATAACCCTAACCCTAACCCTACAAAATAACCCTAACCCAAACCCTGCAAAATAACTCTAACCCAAACCCTGCAAAATAACTCTAACCCAAACCCTGCAAAATAACTCTAACCCAAACCCTGCAAAATAACCCTAACCCTAGCCCTACAAAATAACCCTAACCCAAACCCTACAAAATAACCCTAACCCAAACCCTACAAAATAACCCTAACCCAAACCCTGCAAAATAACTCTAACCCAAACCCTGCAAAATAACCCTAACCCTAGCCCTACAAAATAACTCTAACCCAAACCCTACAAAATACCCCTAACCCTAATCCTACAAAATAACCCTAACCCTAGCCCTACAAAATAACCCTAACCCAAACCCTGCAAAATAACCCTAACCCAAACCCTACAAAATAACCCTAACCCTTACCCCTAACCCAAACCCTGCAAAATAACCCTAACTCTAACCCTTACCCCTAACCATAACCCAAACCCTGCAAAATAACTCTAACCCCTACCCCTAACCCAAACCCTGCAAAATAACCCTAACCCCTACCCCTAACCCAAACCCTGCAAAATAACCCTAACCCTAACCCTACAAAATAACCCTAACCCAAACCCTGCAAAATAACCCTAACCCAAACCCTGCAAAATAACCCTAACCCTAGCCCTACAAAATAACCCTAACCCAAACCCTACAAAATAACCCTAACCCAAACCCTGCAAAATAACTCTAACCCAAACCCTGCAAAATAACCCTAACCCTAGCCCTACAAAATAACCCTAACCCAAACCCTACAAAATAACTCTAACCCAAACCCTGCAAAATAACCCTAACCCTAGCCCTACAAAATAACCCTAACCCAAACCCTACAAAATAACCCTAACCCAAACCCTGCAAAATAACTCTAACCCAAACCCTGCAAAATAACTCTAACCCAAACCCTGCAAAATAACCCTAACCCTAGCCCTACAAAATAACCCTAACCCAAACCCTACAAAATAACCCTAACCCAAACCCTACAAAATAACCCTAACCCAAACCCTGCAAAATAACCCTAACCCAAACCCTGCAAAATAACCCTAACCCTAGCCCTACAAAATAACTCTAACCCAAACCCTACAAAATAACCCTAACCCTAATCCTACAAAATAACCCTAACCCTAGCCCTACAAAATAACCCTAACCCAAACCCTGCAATATAACCATAACCCAAACCCTGTAAAATAACCCTAACCCCTACCCCTAACCCAAACCCTGCAAAATAACCCTAACTCTAACCCTTACCCCTACCCCTAACCCAAACCCTGCAAAATAACCCTAACCCTAACCCTACAAAATAACCCTAACCCTAACCCTACAAAATAACCCTAACCCTAATCCTACAAAATAACCCTAACCCAAACCCTGCAAAATAACTCTAACCCAAACCCTGCAAAATAACCCTAACCCTAACCCTACAAAATAACCCTAACCCAAACCCTGGAAAATAACCATAACCCAAACCCTGCAAAATAACCCTAACCCTAATCCTACAAAATAACCCTAACCCAAACCCTGGAAAATAACTCTAACCCTAACCCTACAAAATAACCCTAACCCTAACCCTACAAAATAACCCTAACCCAAACCCTGCAAAATAACCCTAACCCTAACCCTACAAAATAACCCTAACCCTAACCCTACAAAATAACCCTAACCCAAACCCTGCAAAATAACCCTAACCCTAATCCTACAAAATAACCCTAACCCAAACCCTGCAAAATAACCCTAACCCTAGCCCTACAAAATAACCCTAACCCTAACCCTACAAAATAACTCTAACCCAAACCCTGGAAATAACTCTAACCCTAGCCCTACAAAATAACCCTAACCCTAGCCCTACAAAATAACCCTAACCCAAACCCTACAAAATAACCCTAACCCTAACCCTACAAAATAACCCTAACCCAAACCCTGCAAAATAACCCTAACCCTACAAAATAACCCTAACCCTAACCCTACAAAATAACCCTAACCCAAACCCTGCAAAATAACCCTAACCCTAACCCTACAAAATAACCCTAACCCTAACCCTACAAAATAACCCTAACCCAAACCCTGCAAAATAACCCTAACCCTAACCCTACAAAATAACCCTAACCCAAACCCTGCAAAATAACCCTAACCCTAATCCTACAAAATAACCCTAACCCAAACCCTTCAAAATAACCCTAACCCAAACCCTGCAAAATAACCCTAACCCTAATCCTACAAAATAACCCTAACCCAAACCCTTCAAAATAACCCTAACCCAAACCCTACAAAATAACTCTAACCCAAACCCTGCAAAATAACCCTAACCCTAACCCTACAAAATAACTCTAACCCTAGCCCTACAAAATAACCCTAACCCTAACCCTACAAAATAACTCTAACCCAAACCCTGGAAAATAACTCTAACCCAAACCCTGCAAAATAACCCTAACCCTAACCCTACAAAATAACTCTAACCCAAACCCTACAAAATAACCCTAACCCTAATCCTACAAAATAACCCTAACCCTAGCCCTACAAAATAACTCTAACCCTAGCCCTACAAAATAACTCTAACCCTAGCCCTACAAAATAACCCTAACCCTAACCCTACAAAATAACTCTAACCCAAACCCTGCAAAATAACCCTAACCCTAACCCTACAAAATAACTCTAACCCTAGCCCTACAAAATAACCCTAACCCTAACCCTACAAAATAACTCTAACCCAAACCCTGGAAAATAACTCTAACCCAAACCCTGCAAAATAACCCTAACCCTAGCCCTACAAAATAACTCTAACCCAAACCCTACAAAATAACCCTAACCCTAATCCTACAAAATAACCCTAACCCTAGCCCTACAAAATAACCCTAACCCAAACCCTGCAAAATAACCCTAACCCTAACCCTACAAAATAACCCTAACCCTAACCCTACAAAATAACCCTAACCCTAACCCTGCAATATAACCATAACCCAAACCCTGTAAAATAACCCTAACTCTAACCCTTACCCCTAACCATAACCCAAACCCTGCAAAATAACTCTAACCTCTACCCCAAACCCAAACCCTGCAAAATAACCCTAACTCTAACCCTTACCCCTAACCATAACCCAAACCCTGCAAAATAACCCTAACTCTAACCCTTACCCCTAACCATAACCCAAACCCTGCAAAATAACTCTAACCCCTACCCCTAACCCAAACCCTGCAAAATAACCCTAACTCTAACCCTTACCCCTAACCATAACCCAAACCCTGCAAAATAACTCTAACCCCTACCCCTAACCCAAACCCTGCAAAATAACCCTAACTCTAACCCTTACCCCTAACCATAACCCAAACCCTGCAAAATAACCCTAACTCTAACCCTTACCCCTAACCATAACCCTGCAAAATAACTCTAACCCCTACCCCTAACCCAAACCCTGCAAAATAACCCTAACCCCTACCCCTAACCCAAACCCTGCAAAATAACCCTAACCCTAATCCTACAAAATAACCCTAACCCCTACCCCTAACCCAAACCCTGCAAAATAACCCTAACTCTAACCCTAACCCAAACCCTGCAAAATAACCCTAACCCTAGCCCTACAAAATAACCCTAACCCTTACCCCTAACCCAAACCCTGCAAAATAACCCTAACCCTAACCCTACAAAATAACCCTAACCCTAACCCTACAAAATAACCCTAACCCAAACCCTGCAAAATAACCCTAACTCTAACCCTAACCCAAACCCTGGAAAATAACCATAACCCAAACCCTGCAAAATAACCCTAACCCTAACCCTACAAAATAACCCTAACCCAAACCCTGCAAAATAACCCTAACCCAAACCCTGCAAAATAACCCTAACCCTAGCCCTACAAAATAACCCTAACCCAAACCCTACAAAATAACCCTAACCCAAACCCTGCAAAATAACTCTAACCCAAACCCTGCAAAATAACCCTAACCCAAACCCTACAAAATAACCCTAACCCAAACCCTGCAAAATAACTCTAACCCAAACCCTGCAAAATAACCCTAACCCAAACCCTGCAAAATAACCCTAACCCTAGCCCTACAAAATAACCCTAACCCAAACCCTGCAAAATAACCCTAACCCTAGCCCTACAAAATAACCCTAACCCAAACCCTACAAAATAACCCTAACCCAAACCCTGCAAAATAACCCTAACCCTAGCCCTTACCCCTAACCATAACCCAAACCCTACAAAATAACCCTAACCCAAACCCTACAAAATAACCCTAACCCAAACCCTACAAAATAACCCTAACCCAA
This sequence comes from Danionella dracula, assembly GCA_900490495.1. Lineage (NCBI taxonomy): Eukaryota > Metazoa > Chordata > Actinopteri > Cypriniformes > Danionidae > Danionella > Danionella dracula. The sequence goes on from UELW01000445.1 coordinate 3,002,612, forward strand.
ACCCTGCAAAATAAACCTAACCCTAGCCCTTACCCCTAACCCTTACCCAAACCCTGGAAAATAACTCTAACCCAAAACCTGCAAAATAACCCTAACCCAAACCCTGCAAAATAACCCTAACCCTAGCCCTACAAAATAACCCTAACCCAAACCCTGCAAAATAACCCTAACCCTAGCCCTACAAAATAACCCTAACCCTAGCCCTACAAAATAACTCTAACCCAAACCCTGCAAAATAACTCTAACCCAAACCCTGCAAAATAACCCTAACCCTAGCCCTACAAAATAACCCTAACCCAAACCCTACAAAATAACCCTAACCCAAACCCTGCAAAATAACCCTAACCCAAACCCTGCAAAATAACTCTAACCCAAACCCTGCAAAATAACTCTAACCCAAACCCTGCAAAATAACTCTAACCCAAACCCTGCAAAATAACCCTAACCCAAACCCTACAAAATAACCCTAACCCAAACCCTGCAAAATAACCCTAACCCTAACCCTACAAAATAACCCTAACCCAAACCCTGCAAAATAACTCTAACCCAAACCCTGCAAAATAACTCTAACCCAAACCCTGCAAAATAACCCTAACCCAAACCCTACAAAATAACCCTAACCCAAACCCTACAAAATAACCCTAACCCAAACCCTGCAAAATAACCCTAACCCTAGCCCTTACCCCTAACCATAACCCAAACCCTGCAAAATAACCCTAACCCAAACCCTGCAAAATAACCCTAACCCTAACCCTGCAAAATAACCCTAACCCTAACCCTACAAAATAACCCTAACCCAAACCCTGCAAAATAACCCTAACCCTAACCCTACAAAATAACCCTAACCCAAACCCTGCAAAATAACTCTAACCCAAACCCTACAAAATAACCCTAACCCTAACCCTACAAAATAACTCTAACCCAAACCCTGGAAAATAACTCTAACCCTAACCCTACAAAATAACCCTAACCCTAACCCTACAAAATAACCCTAACCCTAACCCTACAAAATAACCCTAACCCTACAAAATAACCCTAACCCAAACCCTGCAAAATAACCCTAACCCTAACCCTACAAAATAACCCTAACCCTAACCCTGCAAAATAACCCTAACCCTAGCCCTACAAAATAACCCTAACCCTAACCCTACAAAATAACTCTAACCCAAACCCTGGAAAATAACTCTAACCCTAACCCTACAAAATAACCCTAACCCTAACCCTACAAAATAACCCTAACCCTAACCCTACAAAATAACCCTAACCCTAACCCTACAAAATAACCCTAACCCAAACCCTGCAAAATAACCCTAACCCTAACCCTACAAAATAACCCTAACCCAAACCCTGCAAAATAACCCTAACTCTAACCCTAACCCAAACCCTGGAAAATAACCATAACCCAAACCCTGCAAAATAACCCTAACCCTAACCCTACAAAATAACCCTAACCCAAACCCTGCAAAATAACTCTAACCCAAACCCTGCAAAATAACCCTAACCCTAGCCCTACAAAATAACCCTAACCCAAACCCTACAAAATAACCCTAACCCAAACCCTGCAAAATAACCCTAACCCTAACCCTACAAAATAACCCTAACCCTAACCCTACAAAATAACCCTAACCCAAACCCTGCAAAATAACCCTAACCCTAGCCCTACAAAATAACCCTAACCCAAACCCTGCAAAATAACCCTAACCCTAGCCCTACAAAATAACCCTAACCCAAACCCTGGAAAATAACTCTAACCCAAACCCTACAAAATAACCCTAACCCTAGCCCTACAAAATAACCCTAACCCAAACCCTACAAAATAACTCTAACCCAAACCCTACAAAATAACCCTAACCCAAACCCTGCAAAATAACTCTAACCCAAACCCTGGAAAATAACTCTAACCCTAACCCTACAAAATAACTCTAACCCAAACCCTGGAAAATAACTCTAACCCATCCATCCATCCATCTTCATGTCGGCTTTATTCCCTTTCGGGGTCGCCACAGCGGAATGAACCGCCAACTCACTGGCATATGTTTTACGCAGCGGATGCCCTTCCCTGCCGCAACCCATCGCTGGGAAACATTCACACACACTCATTCACACTTTAACACTATGGGCAATTGTTCTTATTCAATTCACTTATTCCGCATGTCTTTGTTCTTGTGGAGGAAACCGGAGCACCCGGAGAAAACCCACGCGATCACGGGGAGAACATGCAAACTCCACACAGAAATGCCACCTGCCCCAGCCGAGCCTAGAACCAGCGACCTTCTTGCTGTGAGACGACCGTGCTACCCACTGCGCCACCGTGACGCCTAACTCTAACCCAAACCCTGCAAAATAACCCTAACCCTAGCCCTACAAAATAACCCTAACCCAAACCCTACAAAATAACCCTAACCCAAACCCTACAAAATAACCCTAACCCAAACCCTACAAAATAACCCTAACCCAAACCCTACAAAATAACCCTAACCCAAACCCTACAAAATAACCCTAACCCCTACCCCTAACCATAACCCAAACCCTGCAAAATAACCCTAACCCCTACCCCTAACCATAACCCAAACCCTGCAAAATAACCCTAACCCAAACCCTGCAAAATAACCCTAACCCCTACCCCTAACCATAACCCAAACCCTGCAAAATAACCCTAACCCTAACCCTACAAAATAACCCTAACCCAAACCCTGCAAAATAACCCTAACCCTAACCCTACAAAATAACCCTAACCCTAACCCTACAAAATAACCCTAACCCAAACCCTGCAAAATAACCCTAACCCAAACCCTACAAAATAACCCTAACCCTAACCCTACAAAATAACCCTAACCCTAACCCTACAAAATAACCCTAACCCAAACCCTGGAAAATAACTCTAACCCAAACCCTACAAAATAACCCTAACCCAAACCCTGCAAAATAACCCTAACCCTAACCCTACAAAATAACCCTAACCCTAACCCTACAAAATAACCCTAACCCAAACCCTACAAAATAACCCTAACCCAAACCCTGCAAAATAACCCTAACCCTAACCCTACAAAATAACCCTAACCCAAACCCTACAAAATAACCCTAACCCAAACCCTACAAAATAACCCTAACCCTAACCCTACAAAATAACCCTAACCCAAACCCTACAAAATAACCCTAACCCAAACCCTGCAAAATAACCCTAACCCTAATCCTACAAAATAACCCTAACCCAAACCCTGCAAAATAACCCTAACCCTAACCCTACAAAATAACCCTAACCCTAACCCTACAAAATAACCCTAATCCAAACCCTACAAAATAACCCTAACCCAAACCCTGCAAAATAACCCTAACCCTAATCCTACAAAATAACCCTAACCCAAACCCTGCAAAATAACCCTAACCCTAACCCTACAAAATAACCCTAACCCAAACCCTACAAAATAACCCTAACCCAAACCCTACAAAATAACCCTAACCCAAACCCTGCAAAATAACTCTAACCCAAACCCTACCCCGAACCCAAACTCTGCAAAATAACCCTAACCCTTACCCCTAACCATAACCCAAACCCTGCAAAATAACTCTAACCCTTACCCCTACCCCTACCCCTAACCCAAACTCTGCAAAATAACCCTAACCCTTACCCCTAACCATAACCCAAACCCTGCAAAATAACTCTAACCCTTACCCCTACCCCTACCCCTAACCCAAACTCTGCAAAATAACCCTAACCCTTACCCCTAACCATAACCCAAACCCTGCAAAATAACTCTAACCCTTACCCCTACCCCTACCCCTAACCCAAACCCTGCAAAATAACTCTAACCCTTACCCCTACCCCTACCCCTAACCCAAACCCTGCAAAATAACCCTAACCCTTACCCCTACCCCGAACCCAAACTCTGCAAAATAACCCTAACCCTTACCCCTACCCCGAACCCAAACTCTGCAAAATAACCCTAACCCTTACCCCTAACCATAACCCAAACCCTGCAAAATAACTCTAACCCTTACCCCTACCCCTACCCCTAACCAAACCCTGCAAAATAACTCTAACCCTTACCCCTACCACTACCCCGAACCCAAACCCTGCAAAATAACCCTAACCCTTACCCCTACCCCGAACCCAAACTCTGCAAAATAACCCTAACCCTTACCCCTAACCATAACCCAAACCCTGCAAAATAACTCTAACCCTTACCCCTACCCCTACCCCTAGCCAAACCCTGCAAAATAAACCTAACCCTTACCCCTACCCCTACCCCGAACCCAAACTCTGCAAAATAACCCTAACCCTTACTCCTAACCATAACCCAAACCCTGCAAAATAACTCTAACCCTTACCCCTACCCCTACCCCTAACCCAAACCCTGCAAAATAACCCTAACCCTTACCCCTACCCCTACCCCTAACCCAAACCCTGCAAAATAACCCTAACCCTTACCCCTACCCCTACCCCGAACCCAAACTCTGCAAAATAACCCTAACCCTTACCCCTAACCATAACCCAAACCCTGCAAAATAACTCTAACCCTTACCCCTACCCCTACCCCTAACCCAAACCCTGCAAAATAACCCTAACCCTTACCCTTACCCCTACCCCGAACCCAAACTCTGCAAAATAACCCTAACCCTTACCCCTAACCATAACCCAAACCCTGCAAAATAACTCTAACCCTTACCCCTACCCCTACCCCTAACCCAAACCCTGCAAAATAACCCTAACCCTTACCCCTACCCCTACCCCGAACCCAAACTCTGCAAAATAACCCTAACCCAAACCCTGCAAAATAACCCCTACCCACTAACCCTAACCTAACCCCCCCCCTAAAATACACAAGTTCTAAATTTACCACAAACAGTCTTGTTTGTTTGTGCCGATCAAAGTGTCATTTGTGCTGATTCGGTTCTTTAATTATTAGATATTACATTCTGGCCAATGACATCACCAGCCCCCCTACACGTCTGATCAGATTATTGTACAACAACTTAAGTGATGAGCTACAGCTGGCATTGTTGCTGATTGCAATCAGCTGCAGCTCCCGTGAACAGCTATGGGCTTCTGGGAATAAAAGTTTGAGATCTCTAGGTGTCCAGTAATTACTTCCGATGTAGATAACTACCAAGAGCCTAATTTGTCTCTTGTACCACACATATTTTTAACAATATATTTGCTGATTGTGGCCTCTCTTTTGGCGTCTCTTCCCCTGATCAGACGTGTGAGTGTGTAAGGGATGAATGTTTGTTGCTCTGCGGCGCGTAAAACTATCCAGGCACCATGACTCAGTCGCTGGATCAGATGTGGATTACACGCTGGCGCTGGCTGCCGAAAGCCTCGTCTCGGAGTCTGTAATGCTGAAGCTAATCCAGACAGGACGAGGATTAATCACTGATATTTACATTCCTGTCAAACTCCATAAACTGCATGCACCCATGTACACACACTCCAAGATGTGTTTCAGCTGTTTTCATCCTTCATATTATATCAAAATAACGTTAAACCTCAATATTTACACTAAAAAGGCTTCTGTGATTGCTTAAACTCATCTGAATTCAAAGACAAAAAGCTAATATTATCAACTTGTCAGCACTCGATGCATAGACACAGATGCATTAAAACTGTGCATTAAAATCCCATAAAACAATTTTGTCTAAACTTTTTTTTCCGACGTAGTTGTCCTATTTTATTTTACAATATTGCCTTCAAAAAGATCACTTACTTATTCTTCTATTTGTCAATACATCTAAAAAATGCAACTACTTTCACTCAAATGTCACTTGTCAGGCTATACTGTGAAACACAAATTCTTCCTAAAAGAATAAAAATTTGAGTTAAAATTTAGTTTATGAAATATACATTTTTGGTCAGTTGATTCAAATACTTAAAAACAATCATAATGGGATCCCAAAAAGATTTCAATAGTGTTTTGAAATGTTATAATTTTCTATTACCACTGGTGACTCAAAAGATATATATACAAAAAAATGATTTCTGTAAACGGCATGATGCAAAGTCTTTTAAAAGGGCATCTTTTAAAAATGAAAATAATAGCTAATAGTATGTGAATAATTGGAAGATCGTGCCATAGTTTTACAATTAGCTTCTAAAATATACCTATATATTGATACTTAATTACTTATTTAGACTTACACTGCATTATAAAAAAGATTTTACTATATTAAATTGTATATGAATATAGTATATGGATTATATTTTTAATGTTTGCAGACAGCAGAAGAAAGAATGAATAAACTCACCATAATCAGAGCCCTTGAACCGAAGCAACAGAGCACAAAAGAACCCAGAACTTCAGATTTATATATTCCTATAAGTTCACCCCCCTTTCTTTCTATAAATACACCCTCCATGCTTCTGGTCTAGATAGTAAAGTGTGCAGATCAGAAGTTATTATTGTTAAAGTATGGTAAGAATTCCATTTCATTTCAACCATCAAATGAATGGCACAGAATCTTCCTTCTTCCAAGATTCTCATATCTGACTGAGATCTGCAGACTAAAACTCTCTGTTAGAGAACATCCGGAAGAACAAGTATCCACTTCCAATGGATCTTGAACTAAGAGCGTCTGTATAAAATGTAGTAGAGCAATAAATACAACCGCATAAACTCGAAATTCAGGGCAGTCGAAATACTTGGTGTCGGTGTTCACTTGTAGACTTAACTCGTGAATGCTCGCTAAGTGCACAAGGTCGTAGGATGTCCCATCTGTAACTTTTAAGCTGCAGCGTGCCCCTCAGCACCCTCTATGCACCCTTTATGTGATCTTTGGTGACATGCTTCAAATGCTCATGTCAGCGAATGATGAAGTAGACAATGCATAGTTCACACCAGATTAGCGATGACGTCTGCCAGAATAAAGAGAAAGACATTCTTATACATTTGGTAACATGCTAACTTACAAATTACCCTCTTTGTTCGTTTCTTTGTTAGTCTTTAGCACAGGATTAGAAAAAAATGTGTGGTTCACATTGTAATAACTGCCTAAATCTAACAAACGCATAAAAGCACAGCAAAACACAAGCTCTACTCAGGTAAGCCTTGAACCTTCTAAACACGAGGATTTAGAGCTCCTGCACTTAATAATAAAAACAACCAACAGATACGAAAGTAAAAAGCCTTTAAAAAAATACAAATCCCCAAAAATGTTTCCCCAGCTTTCCCTGCTTCTCACAGGGGCCGGTAAAACTCCGGCTGCGGATCCCTCCTCTCCTCTATCTCTTATTTTAGCTTCCTTAAAATATCTTATATTCTTATTTGAGCAGAGGTGAAAAGTGCATTAGGCCAGATTTAAAAGTCAAATGCAACAACGAGCCATTTCAAAACAAGATCTATTATTCTTTTATTATAAAAACTTTTATTATAAAAACTCTCTTTTCTCTCTCCCTGAAGCAATAAATAAAAAGCAATAAAAGAGAAACTTTTAATAAGCATCTCTTATATTCCCCGTGGGTGGCTTATACATCGCAAATACACTTCTGCTTCAAACTAGCCCTGCGTTTGGCTTTAATAGCGCAGAGGAGAAAGACATATGCGCTCACTTAGGAAATGCACGTAGGTGAGCTTTTAATGCGCATCCCAAAAAATAAAAACGGACTCATCATTTACACTTCTCAAATTAGCTTCGGACCAAATTTTATTTCAGTTTCACTAAACACAAAAGAAGTCATTTTAAAGCACATGGTTCTACCATTGTGGGAAAATCAGGAAGCTAATTGCTAATAGTTTCAAAACATAAAGTAAGTTATTTTATTTTTAGTTTACTTTTGCAATTAACCTAGTAATTATAACTACAATTAAAACAGATTGTGATGCTCTATTCTTTTTGAAACACTTTAATACCAACTCTTTTTTTATAGAGATAACGGCTGCTTTTCAGAAAAGTGTGTGAAATTGAATTTTGCTTTTTTACCAATACTAATAGAGCTGTATAATCAGTGCTACTGATTTAAATACTCAATACATTAATAAAACCAGTCAAGTACATTTATTGGTTGTATTTGTTTATTTCAAAAGTATTTTTTTGTTTGTGTTGAAAAGTTTTCTCAATCAAAATGAAGTAAGTGCTACAGACCTTGTAATTGGGTCATGAACTGTAGATTTTTTCAACTTTGTACGGTTCCTGGGGAGCTTTAATATGAAGGATTTTTTTGTTTTTACATTTGTGTTTGGAGTGAAGCCAAGGATCTACAAGGATGTAGAATTTCAGTTTAGGTTTCTTTGTCATTTCACTCACAATCTGAGCTTTGAATAAAGTCTTCTTTTGTAACGTTTCAACACATAATAGCAGCTTCCTCATCTACGTTTCTTATCTTTTAGCCTGTATCCACTATTTAAAAATTCAGTAGAAATACAGAGCAAATGCGCTGTAAATTTTACAGAATAGTTTTTCCTAGGACTTACATTTTTAAACTTGCGGTAAGCAGGATTTGAGTGAATTTGTGCCTAATTAACTCATAACCCTGTGTGACCTTTCAGATGCAGGGTTTCTTTATGACATTACTTAAGCATTTACCAAAGTTATTTATACAGAAACATTAATACACTGCAAAATGTGTTAGGGAGCCCACAAAAAAAGGTTTTCAAATCAAAATTTTCCAAAGTTTTTAACATTTTAAGGGAAATGTATCTACATTAGCAGCAGATCTGTGGTTGAGGAAATAATACAATAACATTATATGATTATGTCTATTGTAAATCTTTATTGTAACATGTTAAACAAAGGGAATCTTCTTATTGGACATTTAGAAAATATTTATTGTATTGTATAACACTTATTTTATAAAGATGTGTTATTTTCCTCAGCATCTCTGCCTTAAATGAGAAATAAACTGTTAGAAAAAAAAGAAAGCAAGATGTTTAGGAGAAAGAGAGGCAATGTGGGACTGGGACCACAGACTTCAAACTTGGAGGCAGTTTTGTCATTTTTGTTAGCGCATTTTTGTATCATAAACATTTAAAGTTGAAAGTTAAAGGGTGCCATATATTTAGGAAGTAATTTTATCAGAAACATGGCATGAATTTGTCCAGTGAATGTCCTTCTCCACAAGAGGGAGCACTAGTGAGCTCTTAAACAAGTGTCTATTCACAATTTCACATCATGCACTGATCGCACAATCAAAACAAAACATGTATCTGCTTTAGTATTCTTATAGGTAAGCAATTTTAGTTTTATCTTATTGTTCAGTCTTCCAGGGAGAAAAAACAACCCTGGGTTGTAAGAGACGTTTTCCTGAGTAAAACATCAATTCATATTTTCAGTATTTTTGTAAAATCGTTAAATTTCTAAACATAAGTTGCAAATTTGAATAGCTTTCCTGTTTTTATCATCACAAATGTAAAAAAAAAACGTAAATTACTAAATTGTATTATGTAGCTACATCCCACCCAGTGGATATTTTCCAGTGTTTAAACGCTATTAAAATATATATACATAATAAAAAAAAAAAACATGTAAAGCATTCAGTGCTTTTTTCCATTCCTGAGAAACATTCTCTCGCATTTCCTTTTATTGACCTAAAGTCGCAAATCTCATTAAGGGGGCTCATTTATTATATATTTATACGCATCAAACATTTGGCTTCGCGCATTGGTTGCTCCCCGTCCTCCTAGCACTTCCCAGACGTTATCGATCAAGCTGTTACGTCAGTATTGATAACTTTACCAAATCCAAAATCAAGTGCATTCCCGGGAGCTGCACTAATGCGTCCATTTACATCTATATCCTCCTGATATCGCGTCCAGGCTTCGGATCTCGCGCGCTCCGCGTCCCGTCTACGTTTCCTCAACTGTTATATTCCTAACATTTTTTTCCTCATGTGAGGCGTAATCGTCAGGGCTGTTTAACGGGGGGGAATCCAGCCCATATATTTATTGTAGCCGCTCTTGAATATTGTGCTCAAGATGGCCGCCGATGTGGGATCGATGTTTCAATATTGGAAGAAATTTGATCTCCGGCGGCTTCAGGTTGGTCTCTTTCCTCACCTTTTTAACGCGGAGCGACGCTAGATGTGATCGTGCACCTTGTGTTTTGTGTATGTTCTCTTTTGGCGACTTTAGAGGCTCGGGTTTGTGGTGTTGCATTGATAGTTATTAGTAATTGATCCTCTTCTGCCTTTTGTTCGGTTCAATCATCGATCAGGAGCGCGCAGGAGCAGCGCCAGCAGCCGCGCGCGGCACTCTCGCTCACCAAAACAGCTTATTTTATGCGGTTGTATCGCGTATTTTGCGATGTTTATCAGAAACGGAAACTTTTAAAGCTCTGTCGGGTTGTGGACTTTAACTTTTTATCATTCTAAGGTGCTTTATTGTAACGGAAAGATGCGGAAGTGTGGCGCGCTTCTGTTTGTGAGAATTCGCGGGTTTGTGATTTACCTCAGACTTCACCGTTAAGACGTTTATTACAGTTTGTGCGTAAATAGTCATTTTGAGTATCTATTGCTTTAGTTATGGCTCTATTTTCGAGATTGTGGAATCATTAATGGAGCACGGAGCGGAATCCGCGTCGCACCACCAGACTTTTGGTTTTGGGAAGTTATGTTTATATTATTGACATTTTTTGGTGTATAATGTCCATGGTGAGATCCTCTTGTATGCTTATTTGCTTTCATTTAAAATATGCTAGTGATATTACGATCTACCTGGGATTTAATCTCGGCTGAGAATGTTGCTATTTACTATGAAATATCGTATTGTTATTTAATGCAATGAGTGACTGTTTTATAAGTATCTTGTTATTTATTCAGAATGAGCCTGGTTTAGAATCGATGTGTGGATTGGTTTTAGCCCATAAATCATTGCTATTGCAGCAGTGCACACAGAGTCAGGGTCAATGTCGAATACGCTAAAAGTAAGAATTATAAATATTCAAACCAGTCATTTTCTTCGAACGTCTGTAATAATTTGATGGGGTTGGTCTAGAAAATATTCATTTGAAAACTAGACTTGGGGTACGGAAACAGCCAAAAATAAATGTATGTAAAATATATTGTAAAAAACATGTTTGTTTTGAAAATTTGCAAAAGCATAACATGCTGCTGTGTATTTTATATCTACTTAGTCATAAATGCTTGTATGATTTTGAGTTTGTTGCAAGTTTGTGTGTTATGCATGTTATGGATGTATATGTAAGAGTGTATAATGTATATGAAACCTAATGCGTTTGGCAGGTTTGAGCTGAGTCGCTTTCATTGTGTGTCCACATTTTATCAGTTATTGATTCCATGAGGAACTTACAACCTTGGCATTGTTGGTTCAGTGATATACAGATTGTTTGTATGTTATGGGGCTGCTAGTATAGCAGTATTTTCTGTTGGGATTTGCCAACTGTTTCTGACTGTTGATTTTCTAATTTATTGTGCTTTGAGTTCCGAGTACAAAAATCTACTCGCAAAAAGTTAATTTACTCCATGCTTGCACGCACGCACACACACACACAGATCATATTGCTATAACAATAACCTCATACATTCGACTTTAACTGCCTCTCTTGTGCTTGTGATTTTATCCGTCATTGATGTTTGGGGATTTTAACTTACAACAGTTTTTTGTTCTGTGATCTACCCATGTCTGGAATCTGTAGCTTTGTGTAACTAAAGGCTAAAAAACATTATAACATTTCTTGCCAATTTAATCCTATATCCTGAAAGTGTCCCAACACAACTCCAAAGTATCTCTCCCAATTGAGTTGTTGTGAGAACAGCTTTTGTGTAAGATTCAAAGGATGTCAATCCATAATGTGGGAGATGCTCCTGGAACACGAGGTGAAGTTTAATCACACCATTTTGAGAAGCAGATATCGAAATAAAAGTCCAGCGGAAGGCGTTTTCTGCCAAGCGAAGGTTTGGATCTTTGAATGAAGACAAAGGTTGACGGCATTCTAAGAATTGTAACAAAAATGTTATGAGAAAGTGATTGTAATCTTTAAATGGTGCTCAATATTGTGTATTTCCTCACAAATAGCACACTTTTAAAGCATATTATTTAAAAAGAAAAACTATTTACTATGCTTTAAAAAAAATAACCTTTGCTACTGGTAATATGTTTATGTCAAGGATCATCTTCATGCTATCGTTTTACTCTTTCATTCCAACTGCAGTGTGTACGCTCCATTCACGACGATTGCCAGGAGGCGTCTAAAGCATAACACTCACCGGCTGAGTGTCGGCGCTTCTCGGAGTGTGTAATTGCATTCGCTGCTAATGTTTGTAAATCAGCCTGGGCCGGCGCAAGGGCACAGACTCAGCTCTATGATTGATGTTCTGTAACACAAGAAATGACAAGAGCATGCCAAGCCAAGCCGGAGAGGAATCAGATCTGTCTCTCTCTCCCTCTCCCTCTCTCTCCCCCTCTCTCTTCTCTCTCTCCTCTCTCTCTCTCTCTCTCTCTCTCTCTCTCCTCTGACTCTCTCCCTCTCTCTCTCTCTCTCTCCTCTCCTCTCCGCTTGACTCTCTCTCTCTCTCTCTCTCTCTCTCTCTCCTGCGCACCGTTACGCCTAACTCTAACCCAAACCCTGCAAAATAACCCGACCGCCCTACAGCCCTACAAAATACCCCAACCCCAACCCCTACAACATAACTCGTAACTAAACTCTAACCAACCCTACAAATACCCCTAACCCAAACCATACAAAAATAAACCCTACCCCAAACCCACAAAATAAACCCTACACCCAAACCCTACAAAATAACCCTAACCCTACCCCAACCCATAACCAAACCCTGCAATAAACTAACCCCTACCCTAACACATACACCCAACCCGGCAAAATAACCCTAACCCAAACCCTGCAAATACCCTAACCAACTACCAAATACCCACCCCAGAAATACCCTTACCCTACAACCATAACCCAAACTCCCTGCAAAATAACACCTAACCCTACCCGCTACAAAACACCCATAACCCAAACCCTGTAAAATACCTCGAACCCACGACCTACAAAAATAACCCTAACCCCTCCCTAACCAGAACCCACCCTTCAAAATAACAACTAACCCTAACCCAAAACCCTGAAAACCTAAAACCCTAACCCAAACAACCCAACCCCTAATAGACCAACTGAATAACCCCTAAAACCCAACATACCCTAAACTAAACTAAAATACCCTAACCTAATCCTAATCCTACAAAATAACCCTAACCCAAACCCTGGACCATAACTCAAACCCAAACCCTACAAAGTACCCTACCCCAACCCTGGCCAAATATACCCTAAACCATAACCTACAAAAAACCCTATACCCTAACCCTACAATGACAACCCAATCCTAACACCCTACAATAACCTAACCCCAACCCTGCAAATAACCCTAACCTAACCCTACATAATACCCTAACCCAAACCCTACAAAATAACCCTAACCCAAACCCTACACAATACCTAACCCTACCCTACAAATAACCCTAATTCCAAATCCCGCTTCCAAGCATTACTACCCTACTTCCTCTATCACTGCCTATCGTTCCCACACACCACTGTAGCAAACTCAATACCTAACTGCACATACGCATACCGTTTCACGCTTTTAACTCCTAGGACTACCCTACCAACCCCTGTAATAATCGTCTCATCTACACCCATCTAACCATCCCTTGTCAAATACCCAACAACCCTACAGACCCAACCAAATAAACATAACCCCAACCTGCAATACCCCTAACCCTACCTGCAATAACTACCAACTAAAATACCAACCAACCCTGCACAATACCTACACCCTAATCCACACCTACCTACCACGCAAATACTACTACCCTAAATAACCCTAACCCAGCACCCTAAACAAATAACCCTAGAACCCAAACCCTACAAATACCCTAACGCCCAACCTCAAAATAACTCTAACCCAAACCCTACCCCGAACCCAAACTGCTCAAAATAACTCTAACCCTTAACCCCTAACCTCATAACAACCCTGCAAAATACTCTAACCCTAACCACCTACCACCCCCTACCCTAACCCAACCTCTGCAAAATAACCCTAACCCTTACCCTAACCATAACCCAAACCGTCAAACTAACTCTAACCCTTTACCCCCTACCCCTACCCCTAACGCCAAACTCTGCAAATAACCCTAACCACTGTACCCTAACCATAACCCAAACCTGCAACTAACTCTAAACCCTTACCCCTACGCGCTACCCCCCCTAACCCAAACCCTTGCAAAATCAACCTAACCCTTACGCCTTACCCCTACCCCTAACCCAAACCCTCCCTGCAAATAGCACCCTACCCTTACCTAACCCCGAAACCCAGAACTCGGCAATAACCCTAACCCTTACCCTACCCCGACCCAACTCGCTCAACTAACCCTAACCCTTACCCCTAACCATACCCAACCCTGCAAAATACTCTCAAACCCTTTACCCCTACCGCCTACCCCTAACCAACCCTGCCAAATAACTCTAACCCTACCCCGTAACCACTACCCCAAACCCTAACCCTGAAAACCTTCCAAACCCGAACCCTTACCCCTACCACCCCCCGACCCAAACTCTTCCAAATAGACCCACTCCTACCACCTAACCATACCCCGAACCCCTGTCCATAACTCTACCCCTTACCCCTCCCCCCTACCCCCCTAGCCAACACGCAAATAACCTAACCCCTACCCCTACCCCAACCCCCGAACCCAAACTCTGCAAATAACCCTAACCCTTTACGCCTAAACCAAAACCCCAAACCCTGCAACATACTCTAACCCTTACCCCTACCCCTACCGCCTAACCCAAATACCCAACTGCCAAAATAACCCTAACCCTTACCCCCTAACCCCTACCCCTAACCCAACCCTGCACAATAACCCTAACCCCTTACCCCTACCCTACCCGAACCGCAAACGTCTGCAAATAACCCAACCCTTAACCTAACCATACCCAAACCCTGCAAAAAACTCTAAAATCTCAACCCTTACCCCTACCCCTCACCCCTAACCCAAACCTGCAAATATCCCTAACCGCCTTACCCTTCCCCTTACCCTACCCGAACCCAACTCTGCAAATAACCCCTAAAACCCCCTTTACCCGCACCACTAACCATAACCCACCTGCACAAATACTCTAACCCTTACCCCCTACCCCGACCCCTAACCCACCCTCAAAATAACCCTACCCTACCCCTACCCCCTACCCCGAACCCAAACTCTGCAAATAACCCAACTTCAAACCCCTTGCAAATATAACCCTACCCCCTACACCCTCCTAACCCCCCCCTAAATACACAAGTTCTAATTTACCACAAACAGTCCGTTGTTTGTTTGTGCCGATCAAAGTGTCATTTGTGCTGATTCGGTTCTTTAATTATTAGATATTCATCTGGATGTCTGGGCAATGACATCACCAGCCCCCCTATCCGTCTGATATATTATTGTAACAACATTAAGTATGAGCTACAGCTGGCAGTGTTCCTGCGATTGCAATCACGCAGCTCCCGTGAACACTATGGGCTCTGTGAATAAAATTTTGAGATCTGCAGGTGTCCCGTAATTACTTCCATTGTAATAACTACCAAGAGCCTAATTTGTCTCTTGTACCACACATCATTTGTTAAACAATCTTTTTGCTGATTGTGGCGCGTCTGCTCTTTGGCGTCCTCTCTTCCCCTATCAGACGTTAGGTGTTGGTAAGGGAATATGTTTGTTGGGCTCTGGCGCGCGGAAACTATCAGGCACCTATGACTCAGTCGCTGGATCTATGTTGTATTCACGTAGGGCGTCTGGCTGGCACAAGCCAAGCGTCTCGGAGTCTGTAATCTGAAGCTAATCCAACATGGACGAGGATAATACTGATATTTCATTCCTTGTCAAACTCATAAACTGCATGCACCCATGTACACAACAGCTCCAAGATGTGTTTTCAGCTGTGTTTCAATTCATCCCTTCATATTATTCAAAATAACTTTATACCCCTCAATATTTACACTAAAAGGCCTTCTGTGTTGCTTAAACTCATCGAATTCAAGACAAAAGCTAATTATTATCAACTTGTCAGCACTCGATGCATAGACACGATGCATTAAAACTGTGCATAAAATCCCATAAACAATTTTGTCTAAACTTTTTTTTTCCTGACGTAGTTTGTCCTATTTTATTTTTACAATATTGGCCTTCAAAAAGATCACTTACTTATTCTTCTATTTGTCATACTCGAAAAAATGCAACTACTTTCCACTCAAATGTCACTTGTCAGGCTATACTGTGAAACACAAATCTTCCTAAAGAATAAAAATTGAGTTTAAAATTTAGTTTATGAAATATACATTTTTGGTCAGTTGATTCAAATACTTACAAACAATCATAATGGGATCCCAAAAGATTTCAATAGTGTTTTGAATAGTTATAATTTTCTATTACCACTGGTGACTCAAAAGATATATATATCAAAAAAATGATTTCGTAAAACGCAGCCGATGCAAAAGTCTTTTAAAGGGCATCTTTTAAAAATGAAAATAATAGCTAATAGTATGTGAATAATTGGAAAATCGTGCCATAGTTTTTACAATTAGCTTCTAAAACTATCCTATATATTGATACTAATTACTGATTTAGACTTACAACTGCATTATAAAAAGATTTTACTATAAATGTAATATGAATATAGTAATATGGGATTATATTTTTAATGTGTTGTGCAGACGCAGAAGAACGATGAATAACTCACCTAATCAGAGCCGAACAATGACCGAAGCAACAGAGCACCAAAAACCCAAACTTCAGATTTATATATCTATTCCTATAATTCACACCCCCTTTCTTTCTATAATACACACCCTCCTGCTTCTGGTCTAGATAGTAAAGTGTGCAGATCAGAAGTTTATTATTGTTAAGTATGGTAAGAATTCCATTTCATTTCAACCATCAATTAAGGCACAGAATCTTCCTTCTTCAAGATTCTCATATCTGACTGAGATCTGCAGACTAAAACTCTCTGTTAGAGAACATCCGGAAGAACAAGTATCCACTTCCAATGGATCTTTGAACTAAGAGCGTCTGTATAAATTAAGAGCAATAAATACAACCCGCCTAAACTCGAAATTCAGGGCAGTCGAATACTTGGTGTCGGTTTCACCTTGTAGACTTAACTCGTGAATGCTCGCTAAGTGCCACAAGGTCGTAGGATGTCCCATCTGTAACTTTTAAGTCTGCAGCGTGCCCCTCAGCACCCTCTATGCACCCTTTATGTTGATCTTTGGTGACATGCTTCAAATGCTCCTGTCAGCGAATGATTGAAGTAGACAATGCATAGTTCACACCACACCAGATTAGCGATGACGTCTGCCAGAATAAAGAGAAAGACATTCTTATACATTTGGAACATGCTAACTTACAAATTACCCTCTTTGTTCGTTTCTTCTTTGTTAGTCTTTAGCACAGGATTAGAAAAAAATGTGTGGTTCACATTGTAATACTGCCTAAATCTAACAAACGCTAAAAGCACATCAAAACACAAGCTCTACTCAGTAAGCCTTGACCTTCTAAACACGAGGATTAAGAGCTCCTGCACTTAATAAAAACAACCAACAGATACGAAAGTAAAAGCCTTTAAAAAAATAACAAATCCCCAAAATGTTTCCCCCGCTTTCCCTGCTTCTCACAGGGGCCTGTAAAACTCCGCTGCGATCCTCCTCTCCTCTATCTCTTATTTTAGCTTCCTTAAAATATCTATATTCTTATTTGACAGAGGTTGAAAGTGCATTAGGCCAGATTTAAAAGTCAAATGCAACACACGAGCCATTTCAAAACAAGATCTATTTTCTTTTTTTATAAAAACTTTTATTATAAAAACTCTCTTTTCTCTCTCCCTGAAGCAATAAATAAAAAGCAATAAAAGAGAAACTTTATAATCATCTCTAATATTCCCCGTGGGTTGGCTTATTCATCGCAAATACACTTCGCTTCAAACTAGCCCTGCGTTTGGGCTTTATATCGCAGAGGGAAACATATGCGCTCACTTAGGAAATGCACGTAGGTGAGCTTTTAATGCGCATCCCAAAAAATAAAAACGACTACTCATCATTTCACTTCTCAAATTAGCTTCGGACACAAATTTTTATTTCAGTTTCACTAAACACAAAGAAGTCATTTTAAAGCACATGTTCTACCATTGTGGGAAAATCGGAAGCTAATTGCTAATATGTTCAAAACATAAAGTAAGTTATTTTATTTTTTAGTTTCTTTTTTGCAATTAACCTAGTAATTATAACTACAATTAAAACAGATTGGAGCTCTATTCTTTTTGAAACACTTATATACCAACCTTTTTTTTATAGAGAGAACGGCTGCTTTTCAGAAAAGTGTGTGAAATTGAATTTTGCTTTTTTAACCAATACGCTAATGGCTGTATAAATCAGTGCTACTGATTTAAAATACTCATACATTAATACAACCAGTCAAGTACATTTATTGGTTTGTTTTTGTTTTATTTCAAAAGTATTTTTTGTTTGTGTTGAAAAGTTTTTCTCATCAAAATGATTAAGTGCTACAGACCTTCATTGGGGTCATGAACTGTAGATTTTTTTCAACTTTGTACGGTTCCTGGGGAGCTTTAATATGAAGGATTTTTTTTTTTTTTACATTTGTGTGTTGGAGTGAAGCCAAGGATCTACAAGGATGTAAGAATTTCAGTTTAGTTTCTTTGTCATTTCACTCACAATCTGAGCTTTGAATAAAGTCTTCTTTTGTAACGTTTCAACATAACAAATATAGCAGCTTCCCATCTACGTTTCTTATCTTTTAGCCTGTATCCACTATTTAAAAATTCAGTAGAAATCAGGCAATGCGCTGTAATTTTACAAAGAGTATTTTTCCTAGGACTTACTTTTTAAACTTGCGGTAAGCAGGATTTGAGTGAATTTGGTGCCTAATTAACTCATAACCCTGTGTGACCTTTCAGATGCAGGGTTTCTTTATGACATTACTTAAGCATTTACCAAAAGTTATTTATACAGAAACATTAATACACTGCAAAATGTGTTAGGGAGCCCACAAAAAAGGTCAATCAAAATTTTCCAAAGTTTTTAACATTTTAAGGGAAATGTATCTACATTGCACAGACTGTGTTGAGGAAATAACTACCATAACATTCTATGATTTATGTCTATTGTAATCTTTATTGTAACATGTTAAACAAAGGGAATCTATCTTATTGTGACATTTAGAAAATATTTATTGTATTGTATAACACACTTATTTTATAAAGATGTGTTATTTTCCTCAGCATCTCTGTCCTTAATGAGAAATAACTGTTAGAAAAAAAAAACGATGGTTTAAGGAAGAAAGAGAGGCAATGTTGGGACTGGGACCAAGACTTCAAACACTTGGAGGCAGTTTTTTGTCATTTTTGTTAGCGGCATTTTGTATCATAAACATTTAAAGTTGAAAGTTAAAGGGTGCCATTATATTAGGAAGTATTTTATCAAACATGGCATGAATTTGTCCAGTGAATGTCCTTCTCCACAAGAGGGAGCACTAGTTGAGCTCTTAAACAAGTGTCTATTCACATTTCACATTCCTCATGCACTGATCGCCCATCAAAACAAAACATGTATCTGCTTTAGTATTCTATAGGTAAGCAATTTTATTTTTAATCTTATTGTTCATCTTCCAGGGAGAAAAACACCCCTGGTGTGTAAGAACGGTTTTCCTGAGTAAAACATCAATTCATATTTTCAGTATTTTTGTAAAATCGTTAAATTTCTAAACATAAGTTGCAAATTGAATAGCTTTCCTGTTTTTATCATCACAAATGTAAAAAAAAAATAAATCATTACTAAATTGTATTATGTAGCTACATCCCACCCAGTGGATTTTTCCAGTGTTTCAAACGCTATTAAATAATATACATAATAAAAAAAAAAACATGTAAGCATTCAGTGCTTTTTCCATTCCTGAGAAACATTCTCTCGCATTTCCTTTTATTGACCTAAAGTCGCAAATCTCATTAAGGGGGCTCATTTATTATATATTATACGCATCAAACATTTGGCTTTCGCGCATGTTGCTCCCCGTCCTCCTAGCACTTCCCAGACGTTATCGATCAACTGTTACGTCAGTATTGATACTTTACCAAATCCAAACTCAAGTGCATTCCCGGGAGCTGCACACTAATGCGTCCATTTACATCTATATCCTCCTGATATCGCGTCCAGGCTTCGGATCTCGCGCGCCTCCGCGTCCCGTCCTACGTTTCCTCAACTGTTATATTCCTAACATTTTTTTTCCTCATGTGAGGCGTAATCGTCAGGGCTCTGTTAAACGGGGGGAATCCAGCCCATATATTTATTGTAGCCCGCTCTTGAATATTGTGCTCAAGATGGGCCGCCGATGTGGGATCGATGTTTTCAATATTGGAAGAATTTGATCTCCGGCTGCTTCAGGTTGGTCTCTTTCCTCACCGCATCTTCATGTCAGCTTTATTCCCTTTCGGGGTCGCCACAGCGGAATGAACCGCCAACTCTCTGGCTTATGTTTTACACAGTGGATGCCCTTCCCTGCCGCAACCCATCGCTGGGAACCGTTCACACACACATTCACTCTTTAACACTATGGGCAATCGTTCTTATTCAATTCACTTATTCCACATGTCTTTGGACTTGTGGGGAAACCGGAGCACCCGGAGAAAACCCACGCGATCACGAGGAGAACATGAGAACTCCACACAGAGATACCACCTGCCCCAGCCGAGCCTAGAACCAGGGACCTTCTTGCTGTGAGACGACCGTGCTACCCACCGTGACGCTTGCAATTTAACATGAAATATAAAATGAAACTTATGAATAATAGCCTAACGTGGGACTGTCAATCAGTATTCAGGGGTGCGGAAATCTCATTGTGGACACAATAATGCATCATTTGAAAACAGCTTGTCATTTGCAACCCATTTATCTTTTTACAAGTTTTGCAGACAAACAATAAAATGAAACTACTCTAATATAGTTGTTTACACCTCATTAATGCACACAATTATGTCCTAACACCTTCCACAAGTGGAAGCCTAAAATGGGCATTTCCATCCCTTACGTTGAATTGAGTTAAATTATTCAGTTGAAAATGTTAGCATCATGTTCAGTTTATGTTCTTAGTTCCTTAAACAAGACTACAATGACAAATGCAGAGTTAGGTTTGAAGAGTTCTTGCATGGATTCCAACTGGCTGACAGGTTTTGAGGTATTACAGTCGAAATGCCCCAAATCACAGACAACTCCGTGCTTGTGCATATGAAGGACAATCCGATTGTAAACAATCAAAAGCGTGGCAATCTGAGAGAAACGCAGTCGTCAAGACCTGTGAGATGTTCTTCTTCATTCATCCATCTTCATGTCTGGTTTCTTCCCTTTCGGGGTCGCCACAACGGAATGAACCGCCAACTCTCTGCCATATGTTTTATGCGGCGGATGGCCTTCCAGCCGCAACCCATCGCTGGGAAACATTCACACACACTCATTCACACTTTAACACTATGGGCAATCGTTCTTACTCAATTCACTTATTCCGCATGTCTTTGTTCTTGTGGGGAAACCGGAGCACCCGGAGAAAACCCACACGATCACGAGGAGAACATGAGAACTCCACACAGAGATACCAACCGACCCAGCCGCTGTGAGATGTTAAATATCTTAAGATGTCGCTGATTCTTGCTGTTGTAAGAATTCACTGATAAACTCCCTAAGTTGATGTACAGTTCAGTGTGAATACATCAGCGACTGACCGCTAGCCCAGACTAAAACCATCTGTGATGGGAGAAAGTCACAGGACTGTTTAAAAACCTTGTAGTCTTAAATCAAACGATAAACCAGTAAATGTTCTGTTGTAAACCTCATAGTCTGAAGTCTACCTTTCCACCTGTTTGTGACATGTTTCTTTTTTGGTGACCCAATTGCACCAAATATGTATATTTATGACTGACGACTCCACGCAGCGGTGGCTCTGTGGTTAGCATAGTAACCTCTTGCTCTTAGACAGCTCTTAAACAGCTCGCTTGTTGCAGGTCATCCATTGTTTGGATCTCCGTTCTGGGGGAGTAGTGCATGCTCTGCCCACGTGAACGAGGAAGTAGCATGTTGAAATTTTATGTTGAGATGTAGTTACATTTTGCTTCCTTCTGGCTAAATTTCAAGCCTAGGTTTTGTAGATTTATGTTTTGTTATGGATTAATGGGTACTTAAATAATGTTTCTACAAGCTTGAACTTGGGGCATGCTTAAGACCAATTATAATTATTATTTTATGATTATTATATGTTTCTTATTTGTGGGTCTCAGAAAGGTGTGCGTCTGACTGTAGGTACATTTAGTCGTTTTTGTGCACATATCGGCAGTTTTAACACATTCATAAAACAGATTGGACAGCTCAAAACTTTTAGTCTTACATATTAACAGAAACCTGGTGATGAAAAAAATGGAGAGAAATCCAGGACGTGCAAAAGTTATCCCAAAAACATTTTCTTGTTGAAAATAAATAAATAGCTCAGCAGAAGGAGAACAAATATATACAAGTTAATATTAGCATTTTATTATTTATGACTGACACAGAAGCGAAAAAGTCTAAAGACAAACATCTTAAATACACATTTTTTGTATCAACTGATCAATAAACCATGGCAGCAAAGAAAAAAAGGAAGAAAAAAAGACAGAGGAGGAAAAAAGTTTATTTTTATTTATTTAATAGTAGATGTGGACAAGAAAACCTTGTCCACAATAACATGGTTTATCTCACTTGAAAAAGGGAAACAAAAGGTACATAATATAAAAAAATAGTTTTTTTTTCCGGTCTCTGCTAGAACTGAAGCAGTTTGATGAGATCATCCTCACCCTCACCAATGAAAGTGTGTTTGATTTGCCTTTTATTAAGAGAATACTGTCAGTTGGTCTAAATGAAACTGCACACGCAGGGAAGTCTCAGTCTTGATATGAGCGCTATTTATGTGTGGTATTTACCAAACTCCTCCCGTCCAAGCGCAGCTGTCTCCAGGACCGAGGGCAGGAGCAACGGGCGTCTAGACGCGTGGCTTCATTAACCCATGCTGACCTTCATCACCTCTCTGATGAATTCATCCTCACACACATGATCCCGCACCGCCTGGCCATCGGCGGCGGACGGTTCAGTGAGGGGACGAGTGGAGGGCTTTTCTCAGCCACTGGAGGGGATGGGGAAGGGAGGGATCGCACAACAATGTAATAATTCTTCTTGACTTTCAGTCATTCTCTGAATACGAGTGAAGAGATAAAAACCCTAATCTGAGAGCTATCCGCTTTTCTGGAGAGTTCTGCACTCATTTTCTCCTGTTCAGAAAACAGAACAACAGCCATCTTCCGTGTTATCCTCCTCATTTCATTCAAATTCCTTTTCTGGTTCTCAGTTTACATCCTTTTTTACACTATCTTCTTGCTGTTGCCCTTTGGTATTCATGTCCCACTCTTTTTATTTATCTTTTCTCTCTCTCATTCCATTCTCTTCCTCCTTCATCCTTCTTCCTTTTCCTTCTTTTTGTTTTACTTTTCTTCTGCCTGTATGTCCAGTTTTAAACTTTTACATTTCCCCCCTCCTCTTTCACTCTATTTTTTGGCTTCTTTTTTCTTCCTTATTCATCCTTTCTTTCTCTACTAATTTTTATTTCCAATTTTTTTAATTTTGTGATAAAGTTTTCTTTTGGTAATTCCATTTTTGTGTTTTGTCATTTTTTTTTTGTCAACACCTTTTGTGTAACATTCTTCTTAATTTTTTGTTGTCTATCTGTGTAATGTTTTTTTCTTGGTATTGTTTCGTCTTTGTTTTCCTTTTTGTTGTCATGTCCATCGTTGCTGTTTTTCATACTCAGTGGCATGTTCTTCATCTTTATGTTTTTTTGTGATACTCTGATTTATGATATTTGTTTATTCTCTTTTTCATTTTCTTTCTCATTTATTTTTTATCATGCTTTCATCGTTACATTTTATTGTTGTCTTTATAATTATCTTCTTTGTTGTCTTATTCACTGTGTTCCTCTTTGTCTTCTTCTTCTTCGATATAGTCCTTTATCTTGGCGTCTTAAATTCATTATATTCTTCACCATCTTCTTCATACTCACCATTTTCCTCATCTTGGTTGTGATCACTTTGTTTTTGCTATCATTTTCTTCATCTTCATCATCCTCTTCTTCCACCATGTCTTTTTCATCTTCTTGGTATTCTTTATCTTCTTTATTTTCTTTGTCTTCCTTTTCCATGTTTATTTGGTCATTTTTATTTCTGTTTTCCTACATCCTCTGTCTCTTTCTCAAACACAACTCTCATGCCTTAAAACTGGACCACTGGAGTTAAACGGTGTGAATCAATGTAGCCTAGTCTTCGCTTCTGATCCTAAAGTCTCTGTTTGAGATTCAGTGGAGGATTTAAAGATCTTCAGATCTCTTCAGCTGTGTTCTGAGGAGGAACAAAACCTTGGCGTCAGGAGCAGCAGGAATTACCATATCTGGGTGAGCTGCTCCTTTAAGAGTGTAGTGTCCTGCATGAACGGAGGTGTGGTGGCCGCAGAGTCTCGCAGACTCCTGAATAATTCAAGACGTCTGAGCCGCAGTCTGGCCGAGGCCTTGAGGGACAGCCCTATGTGTGCCCAGCGGTTCAGGGGTTAATAACAGGTCTGCAAGCCCTGTGTCAGCAGCTGTGCCCTCCTCATATCCACCAATCCCCTTCGCTTGATTAGATTTTTCCAAAGGGATCAATTTTTAATCAGCAGAGCATCGGAGCGCCTCAATAATGGCGGTTACCCGACAGCCGTCTTTATTTACATCACTGCTTGTCTTTTTACTGGGTGCATGCAGATTCGAGGCCGTACACATTCTCTGATTGGCTGATTTAGTGAGTGTTTGTTTACAGTAGGTCGATGGATGGCTGAAAAGTAACTGCTCTGTGAAATAATCTTGACACAGTAACAGTAAAAGCAGAGTTATATTTAATACATTTATTTATTTATTTTTATTTTCAAACTCAACGGATCGAAAAAAAATGAAGAGATTAGTTTGAAAATGTCATTCCTTATGTTGACCCTTAATTGTGTTTTTGAAGGGTACAAAAACTGCTGTGACACTTTCAGTGAAAGGCAGTTTTTAAAGCTTTTTTTTAGACGAGTTATATTTCAAAACGCTAGGAAAATCATTGAAGCAAACAAACAATTCAATGAAATAAAGCATTTAACAATGACTAAAAGCAGTTTCTTTATTTAAACTTTGTGTAGAAGATGTCATAGCATTAGTTTTAGATTTTGGTGCTGATATAATGTGAAAAAGAAAGAGTGAAATGCAATCCCTTGGTTCCCTTCTGTCTGTCTGTCTGTTTGAACTCGTCTGGAGATTTCCTTGTCATTATATTAGTTAAACATGTTATCAGCGCAGCATTGTTATAACATTGCATATAATGAATGCAATACATTGTGGGACATTTAATCACAGAGCAAAATGTGTTATTGTGACAGGCCTAGAGTATCTCACAATCAACCTGCACTTCCCTCAATGAAACAAGAACAATTAAGTAAGATGCAACAGGTCAAAGTTCAGATGTTTACATTTTACATTTACTTTTAAGCATTTGACAGCCGCTTTTGTCCAAAGTGACTTACATTAGGGGAGAGACAATATGAGATCTGTTACACCGTCAAAGTCTATCTCAGCTTCTCATAATAGAAATTTTATCAACTGATCAATAAACCAAAGCAGGAAGAAAATAAATACAACAAAAAAATTGTGTTTTTTTATAGTAGGTGTTCCCTGAAGAGAAGAGTTTTCAGTGCTTTCTGAAAGCTGTTAGTGTTGCTGCTCTCCTGACTGGATCAGGAGTTTGTTCCAGCAGCCAGGGACAGTGAGAGAGAAGCTTCTGCTGAGAGATGGTCCAGCAGCCAGGGACAGTGAGAGAGAAGCTTCTGCTGAGAGATGTTCCAGCAGCCAGGGACAGTGAGAGAGAAGCTTCTGCTGAGAGATGTTCCAGCAGCCAGGGACAGTGAGAGAGAAGCTTCTGCTGAGAGATGTTCCAGCAGCCAGGGACAGTGAGAGAGAAGCTTCTGCTGAGAGATGTTTCAGCAGCCAGGGACAGTGAGAGAGAAGCTTCTGCTGAGAGATGTTCCAGCAGCCAGGGACAGTGAGAGAGAAGCTTCTGCTGAGAGATGTTCCAGCAGCCAGGGACAGTGAGAGAGAAGCTTCTGCTGAGAGATGTTCCAGCAGCCAGGGACAGTGAGAGAGAAGCTTCTGCTGAGAGATGTTCCAGCAGCCAGGGACAGTGAGAGAGAAGCTTCTGCTGAGAGATGTTCCTGCAGCCAGGGACAGTGAGAGAGAAGCTTCTGCTGAGAGATGTTCCAGCAGCCAGGGACAGTGAGAGAGAAGGTTCTGCTGAGAGATGTTCCAGCAGCCAGGAACAGTGAGAGAGAAGCTTCTGCTGAGAGATGTTCCAGCAGCCAGGGACAGTGAGAGAAAAGCTTCTGCTGAGAGATGTTCCAGCAGCCAGGGACAGTGAGAGAGAAGGTTCTGCTGAGAGATGTTCCAGCAGCCAGGGACAGTGAGAGAGAAGCTTCTGCTGAGAGATGTTCCAGCAGCCAGGGACAGTGAGAGAGAAGCTTCTGCTGAAAGATGTTCCAGCAGCCAGGGACAGTGAGAGAGAAGCTTCTGCTGAGAGATGTTCCAGCAGCCAGGGACAGTGAGAGAGAAGCTTCTGCTGAGAGATGTTCCAGCAGCCAGGGACAGTGAGAGAGAAGCTTCTGCTGAGAGATGTTCCAGCAGCCAGGGACAGTGAGAGAGAAGGTTCTGCTGAGGGATGTTCCTGCAGCCAGGGACAGTGAGAGAGAAGGTTCTGCTGATAGATGTTCCAGCAGCCAGGGACAGTGAGAGAGAAGCTTCTGCTGAGAGATGTTCCAGCAGCCAGGGACAGTGAGAGAGAAGCTTCTGCTGAGAGATGTTCCTGCAGCCAGGGACAGTGAGAGAGAAGCTTCTGCTGAGAGATGTTCCAGCAGCCAGGGACAGTGAGAGAGAAGGTTCTGCTGAGAGATGTTCAAGCAGCCAGGAACAGTGAGAGAGAAGCTTCTGCTGAGAGATGTTCCAGCAGCCAGGGACAGTGAGAGAAAAGCTTCTGCTGAGAGATGTTCCAGCAGCCAGGGACAGTGAGAGAGAAGCTTCTACTGAGAGATGTTCCAGCAGCCAGGGACAGTGAGAGAGAAGCTTCTGCTGAGAGATGTTCCAGCAGCCAGGGACAGTGAGAGAGAAGCTTCTGCTGAGAGATGTTCCAGCAGCCAGGGACAGTGAGAGAGAAGCTTCTGCTGAGAGATGTTCCAGCAGCCAGGGACAGTGAGAGAGAAGCTTCTGCTGAGAGATGTTCCAGCAGCCAGGGACAGTGAGAGAGAAGCTTCTGCTGAGAGATGTTCCAGCAGCCAGGGACAGTGAGAGAGAAGCTTCTGCTGAGAGATGTTCCAGCAGCCAGGGACAGTGAGAGAGAAGGTTCTGCTGAGGGATGTTCCTGCAGCCAGGGACAGTGAGAGAGAAGGTTCTGCTGATAGATGTTCCTGCAGCCAGGGACAGTGAGAGAGAAGCTTCTGCTGAGAGATGTTCCAGCAGCCAGGGACAGTGAGAGAGAAGCTTCTGCTGAGAGATGTTTCAGCAGCCAGGGACAGTGAGAGAGAAGGTTCTGCTGAGAGATGTTCCAGCTGCCAGGGACAGTGAGAGAGAAGCTTCTGCTGAGAGATTTTCCAGCAGCCAGGGACAGTGAGAGAAAAGCTTCTGCTGAGAGATGTTCCAGCAGCCAGGGACAGTGAGAGAGAAGGTTCTGCTGAGAGATGTTCCAGCAGCCAGGGACAGTGAGAGAGAAGCTTCTGCTGAGAGATGTTCCAGCATCCAGGGACAGTGAGAGAGAAGCTTCTGCTGAGAGATGTTCCAGCAGCCAGGGACAGTGAGAGAGAAGCTTCTGCTGAGAGATGTTCCAGCAGCCAGGGACAGTGAGAGAGAAGCTTCTGCTGAGAGATGTTCCAGCAGCCAGGGACAGTGAGAGAGAAGCTTCTGCTGAGAGATGTTCCAGCAGCCAGGGACAGTGAGAGAGAAGCTTCTGCTGAGAGATGTTCCAGCAGCCAGGGACAGTGAGAGAGAAGCTTCTGCTGAGAGATGTTCCAGCAGCCAGGGACAGTGAGAGAGAAGCTTCTGCTGAGAGATGTTCCAGTAGCCAGGGACAGTGAGAGAGAAGCTTCTGCTGAGAGATGTTCCAGCAGCCAGGGACAGTGAGAGAGAAGCTTCTGCTGAGAGATGTTCCAGCAGCCAGGGACAGTGAGAGAGAAGCTTCTGCTGAGAGATGTTCCAGCAGCCAGGGACAGTGAGAGAGAAGCTCCTGCTGAGAGATCTTCTCAATAAAAGCACAGACATCATTTTCTTATTAGCAGATCATCATTAGTATATTTCACAATAGATTTTGACTTTAAACAATAAAAATCTGGATTCATATACATTTTTTGAAAGCGTATCTGACAGTTACAGTTTTTCAGTGTTTGTGGGCATACTAGGGGTGATGGAAAAAAATCAATTAGCTGATGCATCACAATGCGACCCCGGCCGAATCCAATGAGGTTTTCATGTGTGCAATTACAATGGAACGCAGTGCTCTCAGCCATGCAGTCTCAGATCCACTGGTTTGGCTACAAGGGAAAGTAGGCACGATACGGCATCACAACATAAATGAAACTTAATGTGATTGGTTAATTTGCCTCCATGGTGAAGAGACATATATGCTTTATATTAATGCTTTTCTACAATCAACAACTCAACAGAACTCCTTTGAACTTGGTGGCAAACATTAATAAACACTTTTACAGCCAGTCACATCCCATTTTGCCTACCCTATACACTATTACATCGTGGCCACTTGTAGAGACCAAACCACATCTCCCATCATGCACCACCAGCGCACCCAAACTTCACTAAAAGACAACCCCACTTGTGTTTTAATTTTTTGCATTTTTCTTGAAGCACAAACAAACTAGTACGTAACTGCCACTTGATGCAACCAGCCCCTTCATCTTTGATTGAAAATTAATTTTATGGTCTTTATTTAGCTATTAGATTGTCAAGTTGTGCCAAATAAAAATAAGCTCTAGCAGAAACATCAAAAATAAACTACTTTTGCAATTTCCATTCAAATTTTGGAAATCTGGCAACTGGCAAATGAAAAGAAATTCTATTTTGCGACATCTGTTAAATAAAGTTAAAACATAAGGTAAGGTAAGTAAATCTGTTGTCTTTTCTTAAAACCAGTGACGATGTGTATTGTGTCTATTTGTAATTATTGCCAAACAATCATCTATTTCAGCCAACAAACTGTTTATTAATTTTAGATAAAGCAAGTAGCATAGTTAATAAACATTGCCCAGTAATGCATCGATTGATAATAGATTGCCAATTTAATCTTGACCCTAAAAATCCTAATCAAATCATGAGGTACCAACAATCTCCAGCCGTAGGGAAGTACGGAAGTTCTCTGGAAGTCCGTCTACTGATGATCCTGCTATCTGAACACTACAGTTCTTCTGCACCCCAAGCTTTGAGAGCCACGTCTCATCCTTGCAGCACGTGTGGCCTGCCTCTGGATATCTCATGTTGTGGACCACACATAAAAACATGCTCATCGCTGTGTCGAAACAAAGAGACAATAGCTGGCCTTGCTTTCAACGTTCCTTTATGGTGTCACATGGGAACGCATGCTGTGTGTGCGCGCGCGTGTGTGTTGCGTGTGTGTTTCTCTGTGTGTTAGTTTATTATAGAGCTCTGGAGGCCCGGCTAGCTTGTGAATTGCACGCTGATTGCTTGCCTATAGCAAATGTGCTTCTCTTCTTCTCACAAACTTCCCCCTCTCCTTTCCTGAAAGTGTCCTAGTTTTAAGAGCGGAGTGTAATAAATCAGTCGGCGACGCTCCCGTGCACAGAGCAGTAATAATACACAGGTTTCCTCCGCTCACTCTCACTTTTACCTGGCTCTGGAAATCAGCAAGAGTGGGGCATCTTGTTGAGACAGCGCTCAGATGTGCGGAGGGGAATCTCCAGCGCAGGAACTTTCCTGTTTGACAGATTTTCTTGTTAGATATGAATTGAGCTCATAAAAGACAAGAATGATATTCTTGCCGGTTATTTAGTGATTTATTTTTATTTAGTTATCTAGTTATCCCACAATTAGGAAGCAGGACCTTTTAAATCTTTAACGGTTTCTGTAATATTGTGTTTTTTGTGATCGTTAGAAAAAGAACGAGTAGTTTTATAGTCAGCTTGTTGGTTAATAAATGTCTCGTCTGGGTAAGACATGTTTAAAACATTTCCTGCAATCATATTCAACTGGTGTTGTTTGAAAAATGATTTAGTTATGAAATTAAGTATTTGAGAAATAGTTTCGTTGTTGATCGTTGATTTAATAGTTGATTTCAAATGAGCCATGTTCCACACAACATGAAATATTAGTCACAAAAACCCATAATTACTTCTCTTGAAACCGGCTTTAAACCTGAAACGATGAACTCGAGTTAGTCAAGATGGCTGCCTTTCCTCACTGAAAGTGATAAAGCAGCTGCTTCGTCAGGTGACCTATAGCGCATTATTGTAAGGCACTTCCTGAGGTTTTCCTTTGTAATAAAGTCCTTCAAGCTTACGTTCAAACACGTTGTATCATTCTTTCCATACGTGATGTGAAAAATACATCACCGCTGGTACCTTAAAGTCCTTAGATTCCAGCGTGGGCTACATAGAGGCCGAGTGCAGGTCGCTACTTTAAAGAAATGCTGGCTCAAAAAATAGCACTGAGCAGACTCAACATTCTTTCTCATGTTCTGGTGATGTGCTGCAGTGCTCACCCTGCCACTGTAGCTTTGCATCTGCTTTAATTCTATGTCAGATCTTTAATTCAATTCCCTCTCATCTCCAATAATATTCAGTCTCCACTCTGTCTGTCTCAATAAAGCGGATCAAGACGCTGCAGTAGATAGATATTAGCATTTCCTTCAGTATCCACTCACATGCACACAGCTCTGTTTGCTCTCGGTCATCGACATGCAGCACACTCATTCAGGGAGTCATTTATCGTCTGTTTGAACCTAGTGTGTGTGCGTGTGCGTGGGTGTGTGTGTGTGTTTGTGTGCGATTGTGTGTGTGTGTGTGTGCATCTTGCATTCTTGGCCTCTAGCTTTCACATTCTCAGGGCTAAAGCTGCTCTTCACTTCTTTGGGTTGCATCATGTTCAGAACACAAAGGCAAGCAAACAAAGAGTTGAAAGGCTTTTTATTTCCCTCTTAAAAAAAAAAATCATTAAATGCATTAAAACAGTGAGCTGCATTATGTTCTGATTCTTTCCAGCCTGTGTAATAAAGTCTCTAAAGAGAACTTGTTTACTACATCCAAAATATCATACTTCCATGTTGTGCAAAGCATGAAAAATGTCAGAATGAGCTTCTTCTTTCATAAGCTTATGGATATAATACACAAGATCATTTAATTTCAGTTCCTAAAATCTGAAGACGAGGTGTGATAGATTTCAAGAATTTATTTTATTATTTTTAACAATGAATACAACTATAATTAATGTAAATTCCGGACTGTCTATAAGCTCTATGAATATTAGATGAGCTATCCAGTATGTGGTGTCCGGTGGCATCCAAGCATGTTCCTGATTGGTTGGTGAGAGTGTGTGAGAAGTGAGTGCACCAGAGCAATAAACTCAGAAGAGTCTGGATACAATCTCTGGATAATTGTAGCAACTCTGTTTGGAAAACGAATTTAGTTTAGCATTCTGGTTTTTATTCATTTGTCTGTGTGTTTTCTGTTATGAATGTGCTAAGTGACCGTTCTGAACTCAAACGAGCATTAATGCATCCTCTCGATCTTTTTGAGAACGCGCCCCAATATAGATTTGAGTGAAATTAGCCAATTCATATTATTAGTTGTAGAGTTTAAACCATGAGTAAAGCATTATATTCTGGAAAATTATGTAGCTCATGTCCTGCACTTTCCTTTCTTGCAGTTTTGCCATGTGACTTTCTTTGTGAGCGAAGAACATTTAGTATTTGAAAGCAAAGTGTTGAACACTTAAAGGGCCAAACACTGTTTGTGTTACCGTGGCCTCTCACGTCAGCTCGACAATTGCTGTGATTGGCAGCTTTGTTTAAGTGACTAAAACTGCTTTACTCACTAATCAACAGCACTAGTAAAACAAAGCAGAACAAACAACCAACGAAAAAGTGCGCTTCTGTGTCTGTGAGGGAGTGATCGATCCACTCAATGCAAGCGTTATTTCTGAAACACAAAGCTCCCTTTTCACGTTTCGCGTTTTACGATAAAATGTAATATTATTAAGTGAGGAACTGCTCTTGACACATTGATAAAAGAGATGTCTCTGGATCTGTGAATGGACAAACACCCTTCCAGTAGTGTTCAATCTTTCACTTCTACAAAAGCGGTAACAGTTTTGAGTGGTGTAAATATTGAGATTGTTTTGATGTATTTGGAAATGTCCTTTTAGAAGTAATTCCATAATATATATATATATATATATATATAAATATATATATATATATATATATATATATATATATATATATATATATATATATATATATATATATATATATATATATATATATATATATATATTTGACCAGTTTGCATCACAAAGAGTGGGAACTGGCAACCTGGTTAATGAAGTGGTAGGGACTTTATGATTGGAGGACAGAAGAGGGGACGTCATAGCACACACAAAACATTAGAATTGGTCTTTTTTTTTACATTCAATTATGTCTATCGGCTACGTTCTGTGATATCAGTACTTGAACTGAACATAATTCCTGTCTTCTGTCTATGAACTGCCCTTTTATCATTACTGTGATACGTGCTCCACCTTCAACTAAGATGTTGGAATCAGTTGTGTTTATTTCTCTCTTGAACCAAAGAGAAAGTTCAGCCAAAGTCTCAAGTGCTCCAATTCGGATCCCTTTAAAACTCGACTAAAATACGAAATGAAAATGTACTGAAACATTTTTCAATACATTTTTAAAACAGTCGAAATCCCCCAGAAGCATTCCGATATTCCCCATCCATTCACATCAATTAGCGTCTTACAGCAGCCATCAGCAGAAACATGAACGTTCTCTCCAGCCTCTGAAGAGCGAGCTCCGCTAAACCCTTTAGAACGAGTGGGCTTCAATTAGAGTGTCTCCAGGGCCCCCCCACCCGTCCCATTACTTGCCATAAATCCTCATGCTTTACGATTAGCTGAGTAAAATGAGTCATCCATCTGCACAGTAAATAAAAGCTTGTCAGGGGTCTGACGCCAAGCCTGAACACAGCTTCGGTGAAGCTCCCCAACTCATGCGACCGCTGAGAAATCACCAGCTAGAGAAACGGTGATAAAAATAAGAATTCTGATTTGAACTTCAACTGATCCACAAACTGTTCTGTGTAGAGACAAGAAGTGTCTCTGATTGAGATCTTTGTAGATGATCAAAAAGACTGAAACGTGGGAGATGTAGAGGAGAGAAAGTGTTCATCTATTGCTTTCAAATTCCCCAAATTTTTATTCCCTCTAGATTAAACTTGTGATATCATATTTGTCACTTGGATTTTAATGAAGCAAATGTTTATTTTATGTGTGAAAATAATCCAAGAATCTGCACCCGTAAACAATTAATGAATGTGTACAAAACTTTAGTACTCTTTTTTTTTGAGAGATGTTTACATCAGCCTCTTTCTGCTGAACACGAACCACTTCATTTAAAGATACTTGTTTCATTTTTCAACTCGTTTTTTGATTGGATACAGGAGCTCATGAATGGTTTCATGAATGTGAACTGCAGAAAAACTACAGAAATATGCTAAATAACATCTCCTTCAAAAGTAAAAAAAAAATATCTCTAAGCATTAAGCAGACTGCTATTAGCTCCTGCCACCAGGTAAAAAGCCAAACTCTTTTGAGACATTCTGTAAATCAAAGTAATTAAAAAGTTAAAAGAATATTTCAATATTTGAATATTTCAAAGCTGTAAAGGTAGATTAAATGAGTCAAATGCAACTCAATGTTTGTTTGTTTTTGGCTGACTTGTCTACATCAGTGTCCCATAGGCTTCTATTGTTGTGTCCAGTATTAAAAAAAATACAGCAAAATGTTTGGCATTGGAAATCTCAGTTTGTTTGGGGTTTTTTTTTTTGCTGGCAAAGTTGGGGTATATGTCTTTGAACACAGCAGTTTTGGGGTTTTTTCAAAGTTGACTTTCTGGACCTTTCAAATCTTCCTGAGAGGAGAAGATGTGAAGGTCAAGAGTTTTTGTAAGGCTTTACCAGGTGATTACCTGCGTATACTCTAAGTGTGCTTGCTTCTCATTGATAATTCTGATCAGTCATTGATGAAAAATAATCGTTACTTTTGCCATTTCAACATCTGTAGCATGTTCCAGACAGCGACGTGCTCAGATACAGCTTAATTGTGTTTCCTGTGAGGTATAGACTTTTGAATCGGTGCGTGTTGTTGTTCTCATTAGGCCTAATGATAAGCTTATAAACACACAGCTGAATAAGTCCTCTTCTCTGCTGACCTCCATTGATTTTCAGTGAGCTTCTCTTTCATCTGCTCGAAGAGGAGCTAGCTTCGATGCTAGCTCGATTAAGGTTGAGGGAAGGTGGTTCGGGTCATGTTGAAGTTCAAGCATGATCCAGGTTAAGTTAAGACTAAAAGGCCAAATTCTGGACACTTTTGATTCGACTGAAACGCTTTGGAGATCCAGCGCGGATCAGATCGAAAGGTGTCTCCGAGGCTAATTGCTGGAAACGCTTCGCTCTGTAAGAAGACGACCACAGAGGATGAGTCGTTTTTAAACAGCATTGTGAAAATACATTATTTTTATTTGTACATTAATGGCAGTCCCCCTACATTTCAGTTTTATCTCACATTTCGCAAATATGTTATAAAATAAAATACACTCCAAGTAAATGAATCCAATTAGGGTTTTTTAAACTTGATTTAATCTTTTTTTGTGTGTGTATATTAATTTAAATGAATGGCAAATCTGGAGATTTTGCTCTTGTTTTAACCGAAACATTTAGCAGTCCCTATACATTTTCTGGAATAAATGCTGTTGTGCGCGATATTGTGTATAGAACCAAATAGATCTCAAAAATGTAGTATTCATGAAAATATAGTATTAAAAGTACATTAATTGATTTCATACCTAAATTTCATAATTCAAATGTACAAAATTCAAGTCATAAATTCAAAACAAATTTCAACTCTGCTCGGTTTAAAAATCAGTTTATATTGAAATACATTATCGCAATATGAATAGATTATTGAAATCCATTTGAACATTTTTTTCCCCACAAACTGTATTGCATATTTGCAACGTTATTATATAACCGTGTGCTAATTCACAAATGAAATATTCATCTTTCCACACTGTTAAGATGCAGAGTAAAGCCCTTCATCTGCAATAATTAGCGATGGCCATTATTATTTTAATACATTTTATAAGTGTTGGTGAAACAGCACAGACGACTCAGAGCTGCTTGGGGAAGATTGCTTTTAAAGTTACTCAGTACAAATATTATTATTAATTGCCTATTTTTTACGCTTACTTGAGTAGATTTCTTGACAGATAACTAAAGTTGTACTTAAGTCCATTTTAACTGAAGTAGCAGTGCTTTTACTTGAATACTGTGAAACATATTGGTAAAATTGTGTGTGTTTTTTCACCTGGTCAGCAGCTTGAATATTGATGGCAATCATACAGCGCTCAAAAGCAGAGTAACATTGGTCTGGTTGAGTCTGAGTGTTCTGATTGGTGCAATCAGAAATAATCGTGAACATCTCGAGAGTGGTTTCTTCTCATGTGGGAGGTTGCTCATCCAGATTCAACAACACATGAACGTATCTCACACAGCTCATAAATATTTGATGGTGATCAGGTCATATCCTTGATAAATTCACTACATTTCAAATATATTCAGGTGTAATACATATTTGTATGAATTTAGATGAATGTATATGCTTTGGGTTGAAAACATGTGAACTCTGTTTTAAAATTGATTTTGTCTGTCTGAATTGTTATAGTTATTCATGAACTAAAATATTTGAATATTATATTTTTGAGAGCCATTTGGCGCCATAATTTTCAAATGTAACTGAATGGAGAAATTTCAATATCTATCAATGTCTATGTTTAAAAAAATCTTTTTTTTTTTTTTACTACACCACAATACAAACAAAAAAACAGATGATGCTCACCAGAAAAGCAGATAAATAAAATGTGGCTTTGGTTTGACGAAAGAGACAATAATAAAAAGAAAACAAGGATCGATTTTATACTAAACCAGTAAGCATCTGACCTTGGAAGCATCACCAAATAACTTTGTGATTTAGATGTTTTGAACAGAGAGCAGAGACAGCCCTCTTCTTTGCTCTGCTGCTGCGTGCACATCTTGTAAATGAAAAATGAAAATGTGATTGGAGCATTAGCGTGCGCAGTGTTTAATCCAGTTAAGATCTGATGGAACAAACTGCGCTAATATCTCAGTGCTTAGCTAACGAGAGCAGACTGAGCCCTGTCACTTCCTGTTAACCTCTGTTGAGACGAGAGAATGGAGAAGACCTTCGCTAATCTGCCATGCTTGGCTCCGGAGCCGATGGGAAGCACACTTGGCAGTCGGCTGGAGAGTAACGGATGCATAATGACACGCAGCTGAGCTGTTATTTGAGCTTATTAAAGAGAATATGGTGTTGTGAGTGAGTCTGGATGGGCTGACTCTCAGCTCTGATGCGTCTGTGGTTCCCTCAAACCATTAACAGTCTTAGATTATTTGCTCAGCATCCGCAAAAGTCTTTGCTATCTTATACTAGGGGTGTCATGGTGGCGCAGTGGGTAGCACGGTTGTCTCACAGCAAGATGGTCGCTGGTTCGAGCCTCGGCTGGGTCAGTTGGCATTTCTGTGTGGAGTTTGCATGTCCACACAAGTCCAAAGACATGCAATGTAAGTAAATTGAGAAAAAAAATTGTCCCTAGAGTATGAATGAGAATGAGTGTGTGTGGATGTTTCCCAGCGATGGGTTGCGGCTGGAAGGGCATCCGCCGCATAAAACATATGCCAGAGAGTTGCCGATTCATTTTGCTGTGGCGACCCTGAAAGGGAAAAAGCCGACATGATAATGGATGGATGGGATGGATGGATAGTATCATATACTAAGTTATAGTTATAATAAAATTTATTTTGTTTACCATGTACTCTAAGTTGTATTTTTCAGACAATTAGCCACTACTTTTTCTCACACAATTTTGTCAGTGCTAACATCTTTCTTGGTGTGCACTCAAGAATAGCAATTGGGACACGTTTTGAGCTTTTAACTCGAATTGCTAGCTTTTATTAAAAGTAGGTGTTTGGGAACCCTCCTCACTCTGTGTGGGTTTTCAATGAATGATCTCAGCACTTTCTTTAATTCTCATTTCTCTTAAAACGCAGTCTCTACAAACTCATTTTCTTTCCGTTCACGCTTAACTCTCCCCTTAACTTATTTCATACACCACAAGCTTTCTCTAAATGTATCTTTTTTCCAGCATTACGTTTGAGACAAATGTATTCTGAGGATGTTCACCATAGTGCATCGAAACAAAGACTACCATAGCTAGTATGTGCTGTTCAGGAGCCTTTCTTGTGCTGTAAACTGTAAGTGGGTTCTCCACAACCCCCTCAGTCTGGATCACTCCTCGTGCATGCTGCTTATTCCTGCATCAAAGTAATGATCTTCATAACCTGGATGCGTCCAGTCATGATGAAGGGCAGATATGAGTCTTTCTCAGTGATAGGTGTCCTGATGGACTCAGATAAGCACGTACAGGCCTTGGTTGTCAGCGTTGTCAGAAAATATAGGTTTTGTCCGTGTTGTTTTTGTGACAAAATATTTTTGGTCGATTACCAAAGCTGCACTTTTGGGCCATTTTTGGTCGAAAATTTGTGGTAGCCAAAGTTTCTGCGCATCCCTTCTTACAGATAATTAATCAACCATAAAATGATTTCAAGACACTTCAGTTGAGAAAATGGTCTTTGAGACAAATGTAGACTTGAAAAAATACATGAGTTGGATTTTATAATCTGATTAATATCTGCTATATGACAATTATTGGCAAAGCTGGTTCTGCCATCCAGTCTCCCTTACATGCTCTATTTGACAAATAAGGCTAGTAATATCATATAAGTTAACTTACATACCCTTTTTACTTTTAAAGCTAAGATGAAAATGTTTTTATTCCATTCGGCTTTTTACATGATTTGAGCATGGTGTTTCTTTACAATTTTTTTCAAAGGGTTTTATGTTGATTTCATTCTTCTGTCTTCTTGTATGAACATGTTTTTACTAAACCATTTTATTTTATTCAACTATTTTTGGTTTGTTTTCCATTTATTGTAGCTGATGGTATAGGTTTAGGAATTTGAATGGGCTGTGCCTTGGCCAACTTCTGTGAGTTGTTTTTGGCGCTATGTAAATAAAGTTTGGTGGTTCAATATTCTACCATATTATGTTATACTATATTATATCATACCATCTGATCTTTTACTCTGAACAGTTCAATAATGTAGAATTTTACCAATACAGCAAAAAAAGGGTCATATTGAGTCAAATCACATCGTATGCAGTTATTTCCTTAGCCCCAAAATGACTCACTTCCTCATTACTGTGAGTATAGCTTGGCTCAAGCTGGTCAGACATGCCATTGTTTCTCCTCCTCGCTGGGAATAACTCGTTCAATTAAAAGCTAATGACCTTTAAATGCAGACGTGTGAGAGAGTGTGCGTTTGGATGCATCAGGCTCCCAAGAGGATGTTTAAGGTCAGGTCAAGAGCGCATTCACAAGGGCTGCTAGCCAAATCGATGATCATATTCTCTATTGATCGTGATCAATGATCAGAAACTGTCAAGGCTGGATTTTAAAGGATTATAAGGGATCATCTGTTATTGATTGGTTGTAAACACTGCTTTGAAAGAAAAGTATATCTTATTATATACTTTTAATTGTGTATAATATAATGTTTGATGTTTGAAACCAAACAGCAAAATTTGAAACGTGTTCATGTACTGTAACTGAAATTGTAGTGCATTGTGGTCTGCATAAACAAACGTGAGGAATCTTATCTCAAGCTGCAGCCTGCTCTCAGAAGCGTCTGCGCAATGGGTCACCGCAGACAATAAGTGAGATGTCAGTGACCCGCGTTAGATTTTTTGGGTCCTTCTCTTCAGTATTTGTTTCAGAGCAGACAAAGGTCACTCCAGAGGTCCAACCCTGACCCTTGACCCCTGTCGTCTGCTCGGCCCCCTCCTGCCGTCTGCCTCAGAAAGTATCGACCCTTCTGTCGTCTCACGCACCTTCAGTGCAGCTTTCCCACAGTCTGGCCAGATGCTACAGTGCAATAAATACTCAAATCTATTCATAGAACATGCAAAAAAAGCTAAGGTAACAAAGTGCTCAAGTGATTTTTTTTTGCTGCAGAAACCAAAGAGATATTTGGAATTTGATTACCATTAAATATTCGATGGTCTGTCTGAATACTCGATTCTGATTGGCTGGCAGATGTTGTATATTTTCTCAATAATCGCACCAGGTATAAGGCCAGGTAAGTTTATTCACTGCTATCGCTTGGATATATAGTTGTTACATTATGCCAATCACTCAATATGAGTGCTACATGATCACAGTTCCCATATTTGTTCAACTTGGCGACTGTATTATTTAAGTTATATGGTCTTTTTTTTTTTACACCAATTGCAGTTTGTGGAGCTTGTTTAAACTGGACCCAAGAGAAGTTTCATCGAGCCAGGTGCTAGCGTTCGGATGGCGAACAAGAGCTAATGCTAGATGCTGCGTTATTGGGAACCTACTTATTTATTGTGGCTTAGATATTATTAATATAAAAAAAAACATAAAAAATGTTTTATATGCAAGTGTTTACAGAAGACCATGGCATAAACATGATATACAATGAATAAGGATGCATTATTCAGTTTTAAACGCAATTTGCGGAGGCAACCACCCTCTGTTGGACGTTGGGCGGTTCTTCACCTCCTCGTCGTGGGTTTAAAGCTGAATAATGCACCCTTAATCATTGTATATCCCTTACTTGTTTACATTTCTGCTTGCTTGACAGCTAAGCTGAAGTCAAAATATCACAATGCAGTCAAAGATAAGTTTACACCAATATTTTCATTTTGACGCAATTGAGGTGATTACAATCTATAAAAGTTCCATTAACTGTGCAAATAGAGTCATGACATCAAGGTAAAACATTTTTGCCAGCGAAAGGTAAACCCGAAATTATTTAATTTCTTTAATCTAGAGGTACAAAAATGTACATGTGATAATAGCCTCTCTAATGAGTGTGTTATATATATATATATATTTATTTATTTTTACATTTGATTTGTAAAAGAAGGACAACAGTTTTCAGCATGTTGAAAATGTTTTCGACAGAAAGAATTTACTCAAACCAACTCGATGCTGTTCTAAACATATTGTTTTTGGGGGCAGCCATCTTTTTCATCCGTTTCTCTTCTACACATCTCCTGATTTTAGTTTCTTCTCGATGCCCTGGAGTTCTCGCCATCAATAAGCCAAAAGGTGAGGCATAATGAACAACTACCAAAGCAAATAGCTTCCTGTGTTTAATATAGAGCGCAAAAGGCC
The DNA here is from genome assembly GCA_900490495.1 of Danionella dracula. Lineage (NCBI taxonomy): Eukaryota > Metazoa > Chordata > Actinopteri > Cypriniformes > Danionidae > Danionella > Danionella dracula. Next base: position 3,043,298 of record UELW01000445.1, read on the forward strand.
GCTCAATGAAATGTCAATCTTGTTTTCGGTGGCTGAGTTGTGATCTGTGTGTGAGTATGGATGTGTATGTATAGGAAGAGGCCAATTGAATTTAGGTTTGCTGAGGATAATGGGATATCAGCAGTGGCGATCAGCCATCTTGTGCGTGCTCCAGCTGCTCTGATAAGCATCATTGGAGAGATCTTTAGGAGTGATTCTCTTCTTATTTCTTACAACGAAAAGTCTCATTTCTTGTCTTTGAAACACTCTATTGACCTGGAAAGCACTGTACAGCGCTTATCAGAAGTTTAACTACAGCTGTATATTCTGTTATGATGGAGAAAAAACTTATAGTTAGTAAAAAGTTATAGTTTGAATAAATCATTGTCTGTAATTGTTTGCTAATCAAGCAAACATTCAGCCCTTGTAACTTGTGATATTATTGATCTCAAGCTGACGTTCTGTATGAGTGTGTAGTTTGGATTTAGAAACTACTGGGTTCATTAGTATACTCTTTTTTTGGTATTTAAATATTACCAAATATTAAGCAACTAACATCAAAATGTTGCAATATTAAAAACAAATGGATTTGTTTAGGAAGTTTCTGCATTGTACAACATATTGTACTTCCATATTTGTTTGTAACCAAAATAGTATTTGACAATTTTTTATGTTTTTTTTTTTTATTATTTTATTTCAGCACCATTGATTTATAGTATTTGATCACTGTAAAGCATTTGGCATCTTTTGCTTTAAGGCTCATTCCACATGTACCAATTTATTTTAGATTTTTTAAAGGCAGTATCACTGTTTGTCTTCATGTATTTGTAGAGCATATGTGTAGCTTTTTTTTAAAGAGGTGAAGTTTTTAAAAACACTAGTACGTGGTGTTTCGTGGAGTTTTTGGCTCTGGAACATACCGGACACATATTGCAGGCATCAGATTGGCCTCTATGACTTTATATCTTGCCCTTTGAGATGCTGAAGAATTTTAAACAGCAATATGTTTAAACAATTAAATAAAGGAAGTAAATTTCACTTATTCACAGTTTTCTTTTTATTGTTGTCTTTTAATTTTCTTTTTTGCAAATGCAATTTCAATTGAATGAAATCTAACCACAGTCATGTTAAGTGTTTCTTATGCTCTGGCTATTTAAAAGTTACTTTTGATTGAAGTGATTAACTTTAAAGCATTTAGAGTGCTGCATTTTAATAGATAATTAGCATCCGCGCAGTCTCAGCAACTTCAAGTCTTGTAAACAAGTATTATTTTTTATTTAAAAGAGGGACCTCTAGTGGTTCTTAAAAATGTACTCTATTCTTCAGCCAGACGTGCAAATAGTTCCTCCAGATGGGGATTCCTGTAATGGTGTCCAAGGGCTACAAGGTCCTGTGTGTCAATGTACATTTATTTTTATGTTCTGTGATTAGTCCGTGTGGTGGTGTAGAGGTGAACCCATCCGGGTCACGGCACCGATTCCCTCATCCACGCAGGCTGACTCGTGGGGGTTGGGGTGCTTTGGAGAGCACATTTCAGGAAAGGGGTGTCAAAGGCTAATTTTCAGAGCTGCTCTCGGGTGCCATCCCTCATCAATGAGCAAGCGGCTTGCCTGTTGTCATGGATACTGAAGCATGGTGCCCAGGAGAAGGCAGGCAGGGGACGAATGGCTGCCCCGCTATAGGATTCCTGTCAAGTGCTCTCTGATAGATGGTGTTGATGGAGCATTTGTCATACTGTAATTGTTCCAGCAAACAGCAAATACCCAACAGGATAAACATAAGACCGCCGCACCGATAATAAAGCGGGAAACAGAGAAAAAACTGGTGCTCACTGAGCGTTCTATCAAAATATTAACAATTTCATTTCTGTCCCACAAAGAGTTAAAGACCTCTTAAGCAACAAATTGAAAGAATATTGCGATCTAGTTATCATTGACGTCCATAACAATATATATGCATATACAAAACAGCATGAGAAGAGAACTCTTTCTCTACTGGTGAACTCAAAGAAACGATGCTGCTCGGGTTTTAACTTTGGAATGAGTAAATCCCTGAAAAAGTAATAATAAAAAAAAAAAAAGCATCTGTGTTTTCCATGAATTTCTCTGTCTGTTTAGTAAGCAAAGAAGCTTTTCTCTCTAATTTTTTTTGGCCTAAAAACTTTAACACAATTGTTTTACGCATACAGAAAATGTATGCAGGGAATGCATAAAGATGTTAGTCACAAATAAAAAAAGTTTTCAAAATGTGTTGGTATCACATTAGAGAGAATAAATGTTCATTTTAGAGTGAACTGTTTCTTCAAAAAGATGCTCCGAATTTAGTTTCAGAGCACCTCGCAGATTAGGAGAGAGAAAGTGAGCGAGCGAGCACAAGACAGAGTAAAAAAGGCAATCATACAGCAAATGACCATCTCTCTTCGGTATTGATGTGTTGATAGCTTGTGGAACAACAGCAGCAGCTTTGAGAGAGATTTGTTTTCTGTCCTCTTCATTTTGTCAGTGAAGTGATAACAGGAGGGGAACCCCCTTTAAAAAAAATAATCTGATACTTTTCTTGCATGAAATAAAAACTGTACACACTGCCATGTCAGTTTAGTTCAGGTGCAAGCGTGCAGCATTTGTGCAGCTCTGTGTGCATGCGGCGCAGCGAGTCTCTCTCTCTCTCACATTCATTTAAATAGCTCTTTTAAGCTAGTTATTTCTTAAAAAACAAATATAATTCTGTCTTAGAATACTGTATGTAATAAAATATTATATTAAAAAAACTAATTCTGGGTTGGTGGTTCATGGTTTAATAAAGTAACAATGGTTTTCTTAACAAAACATGCATTTGCTAATTTATTCTTTTTTGTTTATTTGTATAATTACACTCCCTCAGTCAATTTATTTTCACTAATGCAACATACTATAAAAAAGCTAAATGCATTTGTATTTATTAACATGTATTAACATGTAATTTAAATGAACAAAACAATATCTTCATAATAGCCAAGTAATCCAAAATATCATAATTATATTTTTCCTTTCAAAATCAACTAATCTATTCAGTTAACCTCAACCTACTGATGCACTAAGGGTTTACATAGAACATTTATAGATTAAAACAATTTGTATTTTGAAATATCCCTGTTGATTAAATATGAGCTAACATTATTTTCATAATCCACCGATTTGTGTCAGTTTTGTCTTGAGTTGAGTTCAAAGCAGCAGAACATTTAGAAGCGGTGGGATGAGAGCCAGTGTGTGTTGAATTCTGCGGTTGAGCGCCCTCTAGCTTCTGTCCGATCAGTGTGTGACCCTGGATCACTGTAGTACACTATAGTCTCTCTCTCTCTCTCTCTCTCTCTCTCCCTTTTTCTCTCTGTGTTCTTCTGTACTTTTTCATCTTTTCAACATCCTTCCTTCTTTCTTTCATTCTTTTTGTCCCTTCCTTCTTTTATTTCTCCAGACTTCTCTTCCCTTCCATCATTCATTATTATTCCTTCTTTCAATCTTCCCATTCCTTCCTTCTTCTTCCCTACTTTCCTCATATTGTTTCACTCTTTTCTGTTTCATAATTTTTCCCTTCCTTCCTTTCATTTCTTTCTTTCTACCCTGCTGCTTCCATTCTGTAATTCTTTTTCTTTCCCTCTCTAATTTCTCTCTCTCTCTCTCTCTCTCTCTCTCTCTCTCTCTCTCTCTCTCTCTCTCTCTCTCGCAGTGTGATAATGATGATGATGATGATGATGCTGACAACTCTTCACTTTGTGGAAGAACAAACAGTATCTCTTCTTAATAACTCCTGTCTCTTCTGTCTGATATCCGGCTGCCACGGACGATTTAGTAGTTGAATAATTCGGAGAGAGATTCATTTCTTCTGGGCTGAGGGTTTGGTGCGAGGGATGGAGGTGTTTAAATCTCATCTGCAGAGGGTTTGAGCGCAAGCTAATGGCGTCTAATGTTCCCTGCCATATGCATTGTTTTCAGGGCTCATCAGTTTTACATTGATTCCCACTGAAGTGTTTAATTGCATCATGAATATGATCTAATTCTGAGTTCAGAGCGCTCTCCAGGATGATGTACGGCCTCCACAGCTCCGTTTCACCGCCGCTTTTATACGCCACGTAAATTCTGCTGTTAAATTAGCCTGGAAAGATAACTAGCTGGCACCGGGAATGGACTCAACAGTTTAATTTAGTATCAAAAGGCCGTGAAAGAATAAATCTGGAGAGTTGCGCATCTCTGAGTTAACTGGAAGATTCTCTTTAATCACTCATCATTTCTTCTAATCTTTCTAAATCTGTGAAAACACCAGAACATGTTATTTCTCCTATCATGGAGGAAAAAATGTATTATTTTCATATTTATTGGTATAGTTTAGTGGTCAGATCGCTTTAGGTTAGATGATCGAGCTGCGAGAGTTTGTAGAAGACAGATCTTTGATACACTTTCCAAACCTCTCACAAAAGAGAGTTTGTTGTTTTTTGTGGTCTGTAAGTTTGATGTTAAATGAGCTTTGGGAGGTCTGTCGAGGCCCGAGTGTGTTGTGTGTGAGACGGGGTGTATCCTGCGAGGAGAGGTGAGGATTAGCCAGCGTCTCTGAGCTGGAACATGTCTGACGGAGATGTGATGAAAGCTGCAAAGCGTGCCTCTAAATCCCTCCCCATCCTGTCTGTCCGTCCATCGGTCCTCTGTTTGTGGATCAGGCTCATTTGCTGCTCGTGTTGCGGGTTCAAGTGTGTCTGACAGGCCTCTTCTTCTCCTCCATACGCTCGTCCGGTCTACGCAAACAGCTTTCTTTACACCGCTGCTTGTCTAACAGTCACTCTTCATTACGGCTTACACTCTCTCCCACAGACACCTGCTCTCATCCCCACTCCAACGAAAATGAGTTGATAAAGTGAGCACAGCAAAAATCCACCTGGAACTTTTGTTACTTTGGTTTTAAACCTGGGTGGCGCAGTGGGTAGCACGGTCGTCTCACAGCAAGAAGGTCGCTGGTTCGATCCTCGGCTGGGTCAGTTGCACTGCTGTGTGGAGTTCTCATGTTCTCCTCGTGATCGCGTGGGTTTACTCCGGTTTCCCCCACAAGAACAAAGTCATGCGTTAGAAGTCAATTAAGAAAAAAACGATTGTTCATAGTGTTAGAGTGAGAATGAGTGTGTGTGAATGTTTCCCAGCGATGGGTTGCAGCTGGAAGGGCATCCGCCGCATAAAACATATGCCAGAAGAGTTGGTGGTTCATTCCGCTGTGGAGACCCCGAAAGGGAAAAAAGCCGACGAGATAATGGACGGATGGGTTTAAACCTGAACTCCATTCAGAAAAGAATGTTTTATTACTTTTGAATCAATTCAAAAGAGTCTGTTAAAGTTCTCATTATGGGACAGCCCGGGTAAACGTAGCCAGGACAGTACACACACCACTCAGTTACTACTATACTGTAGTATCAGCGGAAGCATGAAAGGGAGAATTCTGTTAGAGCACAAGCTTTACTAACAATGGTCGCCAAAAGATAGTGAAGGATATTTTGCCAATTGATCTAACATGTTGTAGTTAATTCACTTGAATGTATTGATTATTAAATATTTCAACATGACTTGAGAACATTCCTATCTCAAAGACTTTATTGAAATTTGTACACATCAGCACTGACTGTGTAGAAAATGTGATGTACGGGGCACACATGATGTGACACTCAAAACCTTTGAACATTGCATGTTGAATTTATACTGATAACAACAGTTTAAATATCCCATCTTTGTCTTACCAAGGGTGTGAGCAGAACTGGTTGGTCCGGAGCTGCTTCATAATGCTGTTTCTCTTAAAATGGTCATCAAAAATAAACTGTAAAATCTGTTAATGGTTACTCGTCTTCTCGTCTCTTTAAATATAACATCTATGACCAAATCTTCCACTCATTAATCACCCACAATAAGAATGGTGGTCAGTTAATAAGGGAGCGAGGGTGCCACCCTGTCACTCACCTTCTGCACCCATTGTACAATAACAAAATATCTGAATATGCACTGTAAATTGAATTAGTTACTTAGGGAGAAAATCTAAGTTTAATATTGCTTTACTTGTGAATTGAATTGATTACATTTGAGTAATTTTACAGATTGATTTGAAGTTATAAATACATGCTCAATGACATTGTTGCGTAAATTTAGCTGCTTTTTTGTACTCTAAAATATTTATTCAAACATTTTACCAATACTTAACTATTGCTTAAGTAATCTCTGAATTTGAGTAAAATCAAGTTAACATAATCACATTTCTCAAGTAAAGTATTCTATTTTGATTTTACAGTGTGAATCCTTATTTATCAAACCGAATCCCTACTTATCAAACCAAAGTTACAGCTAAAATCAGGCAAATCAGAAAACACAAGCTTTTTTGATTGCATCCAAGCTTAAGCATTTCCTGACAATCTCTCCATTAATGGAAGGCAATTTCAGTACTTACAGATGTGTTCTCTAAAGTCATAATGGAGCTATGGATATGAACAGATGATCGCTGCACCTTAGAACACCTCCTCCTCTTCCCTTTGCTCCTCATAGTCTTTTATTACTTAGTCTCTCTGAGTAGCAATAAGTGATTTCATCCAATGCATCGCCACAGGCTCTTTATCCCAATGAAGCTCTCGCTCTTTCTCTCTCCTGCTTTTAAATGGCAGCGAACTACATCTCCACTTAAAACACATTCTTTAATCTTATGTTACTTTACATACAAATTGCATCCCGGGCGATGCATTCATCACAGCGCAGGGCTCCCTCTCTAGTGCTAAATGAAAAATGGATCCTAAATGAATAATGGATTGCAACCCAAGATCATTTCTGTTTACAGTAGCTAGTTGTAGTTTTTCTCACTTTTGAAAACATTATCATATTTTATTTTTCTAAACATCGTTGTTGGGATTTGCTCGACCAATTCAGTGCGGCTCCCTCACTTTAGTCACCTACTCCTGCTATCTTCCATCATGGGCCATATTTACTTTACTTCTTCATCACTTCCTTGCCACTGTTTTCACAGGAACACTCGGACTCGCCTATCTGCAAATCTAGTTACCTGCTGCATCGCCTTGCACTGGCTGCTCTAGTTGATCTTTCTTGTCTGGTCTCCCTCCGCATGTCTTCTTCAATATTCTTATTTAGTGGTGTTTACTCTACTATATCAATCTGCTTTAGAAATTAAAATAGCATTATCTCCATTCCTTAAATGGAAGGTTCTATTGTTTTGTTTCTACTGTTTCAACATGTATAAAAACATTAATCTTTTGTCATCTGTTTCCAGAAAATCAGTGCTCAAAAAGACTTCGGCTCTGCTGAGGAAGTTTGAGGAGAATCTGGTCGTGTCCAGTTATCAACATCTCAGCGGTGCTAAACTCTCTCAAACTTACACGACAGCATGTGTTTTGCATATCTATATGGTTACATGTGACTCTGAACTAAAACCCTCTCTCCAAACTTTACAGAAACATTAGAGCCAGAACCTGACTGGACTGGCTTTTCGGTTCTTAATCAAATTGCGATTGGTCATGTGATGCGTTAGATTGGGGCGAATGATTCGGAGATCAGTGAAAGTGAATCTCTGGAGATTCCTTTTTGCTTTACGTTTTGTTTCTTCCACCAAGTTAATAAAGTTCTGAAAGAGACCTTATGATTTTATAGCCGATTGCGGTTCCGGACAGGAAAGTATTATTTTTATTCATTGCAAAAAATTACCCAAATTCTATCTGGACATATTGTCTATGGTTTGAAAAGTTTCTGTGCATGGTATTAATACCAATAATTTATAAACTAAGGCAAACATACCTGTTTGTTTTGCATCTCTTATATTATTATATGATATCTCTTATAACAGCAAAAAAAAAAAGATGTTTACCTGTGTGTTTGCTGGTGGGAGAGAATAATCTATGTTTTTGTAGGCATGAGAAATCTGTCTGGTGCAGGTCTCTAATCTGAGATGTGTAAAAGTTTCAACCACGTACATCAAATAATGAACCAGCAAGTGACCTAAAATGCAAAAATAAGTTCAAACTTCAAAGTTCAAAGTACATGTTCTCATTTGAATATTCTTGGGCTTAAGTTGGCTTGGGTTCATACATAGATAAATTTGTCACTCGTGTGGCCACACCCTTAATGTGTACATAATGGTAATAATGTGTGATGTAACAGAAATAAGCATAATTTAATTATGTTGATTGCTTTAATGTTGGGCATATTTATAGCGGGTGGATACAAGTATTCTAGTTTCAGTCCCTTTGCTGTTTGATTCGTGCTTCTAAATTTATCCGAGATTGTGCTCTCTAATTGAACGGAACCGAATTATTATCACCAAAGAAACTAGACCTACCTCTCGTGAAACCCTTTCCTCTTTCGTTGTCATATGCTCTCTGCTTTGTGTACATTTTGATTGTTGGGTGAATTCTCATTTGGATAGATTCATTAAATACATCTCTAGAGACATTTTCAGATCAATTAGTCGGTGGTATCTGAGGAGAGGCTCTGGTAGCGCAGCTAAAAGCTCTGGATTTAACCCGAACCCTGGGCTGTTTTTAGAACATGTCCTCTCGCTGTCTGTCACTTTGGTGCTAGATTATTATGGGATGGACCCCTTGTGGAAATCCGGGTGGCCTGGTTGACTGGTGATCAAAGGCTTTGGGGAAGGCCAAGTTCAAGTTTCGTTCATCTAAATTTTGAGGCTCCATCGAAGAACTTGGAGATTATAATGTGGGCTCTTCAAAGTTCAGAAGGACTGAAACAACTGAGATTAGAACCGATAAATGAGACTTTCCAGTCTTGCGAGGGCCCTGGGAGTTTGAGCTGTTAGGGCTTAACCCTCTGTTTTAGTTGATATTTGTTGCGATTTTGATTTTGCTTAGGAGGTTGTGTTCCAAAAAGCCAAAACTGGGACAAATATAATCTCAACGAGCAATCGTTTTATTAAAATCAAAGATTACCTGTCAATAAACATAAATTTTTCTTTTTAAAAGTGTCACATCCCTGTAATACTTGAAATATTATCATGTTTCCATTGGCCTCTGTCTGATGAATACTGTAACCTGAACCATTTAATTTATTGTCCACAAGAAAAAGGTACATTTTTGCATCTCCTAGTTTGACAGGAAATGCTAAATTTCATGCATGTTGCTGGTATTTATTTCTCTCTAAACAGCTGATACGAGTTATTTTTACAGCTTTTATTTTGAAAGAGTCAAAGGAGCACTCAGTTGGCCTTTATTGTTACACTCCCTTCAAACTAATCTGCAGTGTTTTACAGGTTTTGTAAACTCTTCAGTATTTTTCCAGTTCTCAAGAAAACGTTTTAGCATAGTTTAGCATACCCATTGAGTCAGATTAGACCGGTAGCTTTCAAGTGCAGCCAATGCTTAGCACCGTTTCTTTAATGTTGGCTGTGTTTCATTGTAACCCTTAGGTATCTTTATATCTTCAGTTTATCTTGACTCTTAGGTTTGTCATTATTATTAGGTCATCATCTTGTATTCCATCTTTATTCATAAAAGGGAGTTGTCGTTGAGATCGTTTTAGATGTGTGTCTGCTTGTGAAGACGCTAGCTGCTGTGGTCCAAGGGTTCCATCTGCACCCCCGTCTCAAAGGATGGAGGACTAGCCAAGCTTTTCCAGGAAGGGGTTCTGCATATACTGTACACTGAAGCATAAACTTCCCTTGAGTGTTCGTCTTAGAGAGGCGATGCTTGCTCACAATTTGTGTTTTGGTTTCGTAGAACTCATTCATTGTGTTGAGCAGATGTGCAGGATAATCCCAGGGAGGAGATGCGTGACGTGTGAATGCTCCCATCTTGACTCATCATCATCATCATCACAGCTCTTACACACACTGTTGAAGCTTATGTGGTGGATGGCAGTCTAAGCTATTTTTCTCTCCCCTATAATTGGTGAAATGCCTCCACGAGGAGTTGATCACACAAACAACGGTCTACTCTAAGGTTCCACTGTGATCGATCAGGATGAGGACGTGTTTGTATTTGCAGATTGGTTAGTGTGTGTTTGTGATGTTGTATCACTCATCAGTAATGAAGGCTCTGGTCTCGTATTTGGTAACGAGTGTTTGATCCAGATAAATGTCACTTCATTCATTCAGACACTCTCATTTGCTTCTTCTTTCATTTCTACTTTTCCTGTTTCATACTATAAATGTGTGGGGTATGTGGTGCGCCGGGTGTAACTGTGATGCAGACACAGGGTTAATACAAAGTGACCATAAGTCCCTGGATGGTGGCTTTAATAGATAAAAAACAAGGGCTTCCACTCCACTCCATTTTACGTAAGCGTTCATTTATACAACATTGTACAGAGTTCTTAAGATCTTTCAACGGCTGCCATCTTCCTCTCTATCTCCTCTTGAGTCTGGTTCAAAGATGGCACCACTTCCTCGTTCAGTAACATCTCAGCAAGAAGGACCACCATGAATAGATTCTGATTGGCCCCCAGGTTTTAGGTATCATGTTCCAGCATGTTCTCAAAATGGATAGTCGTCTTTGATCTCTGAACAGAGAGACACTTGCAACAAAATATCTTTACAGACACTGTGGTTTCATGCTGGAGAAACAATTCACTAATCACAATCCTTAATTCACACAGTTGTATTGATAATATAAATGATTCAACTCCTCATTATGGAGAAAAACTATGATGTACCTAATACATGAAAGGATGATGTATTCATTAAATTAACCCAACAAAGGTAAAGTGTCTAACAAAACAAAGGAAACTGCAACTGGAGTGAAGGTGAGGGAAGTCTGTGGTCTTCCTCCATGCTGTCCTTGAGGGCCTGTTTCCAAGTCCAGGGGTTCCGCCTTGAGCCTGGCTTTCTGGCAATCTCTTTTGTGGTCTTCTCCCTTTAGCCTTGAGGGTGCCTCGATCATCTTAATTGAAGAACAGCAGTGGTGGAGATGCACTTCTTTTGTGATGAACTGCTGCACAGCTCATGCAGGCTGTCTTTCAAGTCTCATCCTGTAACATGTGTTCTGCAAAAAACATGCAACGCTGGTGGATGCAATGCAGAACCATTATTATTATTAGACAATGGGGCAAAAAATCCAAACAAAAATATCTATGCAAATATACATTGCTAAAGGATGCGCATTTCTTGCACATATCTAGCCCCGAAAAGGGTCTAAAATTAAAATTTTATAGCACGTGTTTTTTGGATATCTTCACTGGAAATTGGTTATTTATTTGTGCTTTTTTAGTTATATCTGCAGTTTAATCCGCATAAATCCAGAACTAGCAGTTGAAAGTGTAGAAAGGACTATTCAAAATCTGTACAAAAGCACAGCATTTGTCCTCAGCTGTGAGTTCACACTGCTTTCTGAGTGTTTCTCGTGTTAGAAGGTGAAGTGGGAGTCAGGCTGGGTGTTTTTGATAGGAAGGCTTTGGACAAGTGCGCAGTGTAGCATCAAATCGAGTGCGTTTCCTCCTTGTAATCGGCTAATGTGTGTGTCAGACTGTTGCGAGCACGTTCAGAGAGACGCGGCCTCATCACACACAGACTCGCGTGTTCTCCTGGTCCCTGAGCTCCTGCCATGGGCGCTGTTGAATAGCGCTGCTCAGATTGCTCTAAGGGGGAGTTTTTTTATTGGCTGTGGGAAAAGAGATGACTGCTCAAGCGTTGAGGTGCTTTTACACACACACACACACACACACACACACACACACACGCTCATTCCTCGTCAGATCCAGACTGGGAGATTCTGGCAGCTCTATTTGTGAGCAATATTTTAGCTTTGTGAGCAACCCTGCAGAATGTTTCCTCTCTTCCTACCTGCACAGACAACTGCTTCCAAAGGGACCATCCTCACTGAAACATAAACTTTTTTATATACATAGACTTTAATGGTTAAGGGTGACGCAGAGCCATTTCCTGCCATTGAATCATTTGCTGTAAAAATTAAATCATGCTTCATTCTAGCCTTTTGGGGGAAATGAAGCCTTGGCATGACGGATCATTCTTAAAAATTGTTTATTGGTCCATTCACTACAATGGTTCATTGCCTCCCATTACAGGGTCATTTTAAATAAAACAATAGCAGGATTTGGCCGTTGAGAAGAAGACGATGAAAGGAGAAGTCTATCTAAGGGTTATTTGCAAAGTCAGATAAAAAATATTGTTTTGGGACAGGAAAACAGGGAAATATACAATAAGTATTTAAACACCACAAAGTCTTGAATTGGATTTGTCTAGCTGTGTTTTACAAAAGCATATTTTAAAAAAAGCTAATTTATCTGTAGAATAAAAGTTAGTAAAATTATTAATGGCGAAGTATGAGTTAAATCTTTGAGAGTTTTTTTGTAAAATGGCTGCTTTTCTGAAGAATATGTTTGAGAAGAGTGGCTGTAACGGACAGAGAATTTTTTATTTTAAGTTATTTGAACAATTGGCTGCAATTTATCAATAGATTTACACAAGGAAAGATTATCTGAAACTTGAGACAGGAACCTCCCTAATCATGTAAATGGAAACACTCACCATACCCATGTTTTGGGTTATTGAAGCTGTTTCTGTCTGATTCCAGTTGTACAGTTAACATTCATCCACCATCAGACCCATCAGCTCCAACAATCTCAGGATTTGGTTAATGTTTTGGAAATCTCTATCAAATGAACACTGTTAAACTGTGACATAAACATTGATCATCAGAAATGTTTAATGCATTCATTGTAAATAATATGGACAAAGTCTTCAAAGTCACTTAATTTTTTAGCAGAGCATTTCAGGCTCTTTTGCTGTGGTCAGTCATTTTTCCTGGCAAGTAAAAGAGTATAAAACAAAAACAAACAAATTCAATCTAGCAAATAGGCAAGGCAAGTTTATTTGTAGCACATTTCATACACCGTCACGGTGGTGCAGTGGGTAGCACGGTCGTCTCACAGCAAGAAGGTCACTGGTTCGAGGCTCGGCTGGGTCAGTTGGTATCTCTGTGTGGAGTTCTCATGTTCTCCTCGTGATCGCGTGGGTTTACTCCGGGTGCTCCTGTTTCCTCCACAAGAACAAAGACATGCGGAATAAGAGAATTGAGTAAGAACGATTGTTCATAGTGTTTGAGTGAGAATGAGTGTGTGTGGATGTTTCCCAGCGATGGGTTGCGGCTGGAAGGGTATCCGCCACATAAAACATATGCCAGAGAGTTGGCGGTTCATTCCGCTGTGGAGACCCCGAAGGGAAGAAAGCCGACATGAAGATGGATGGATTTCGTACACAGGGTAATTCAAAGTGCTTTACATTGGAAACAAAGAATGAGAAGAAAGTACATTAATAAAATCAAGCATAAAAAAAGTCATATAAAATCATAGTGAATAAAAACTGAACATTTAAAAACATTGATTAAAACATAGATTGAGATAGTGAAGTGCAGAGATAAAATAGTGATAAAATGAACTAAAAATAAAGTTTGTTACTGAATAGAAACATATTTTCTGCTATAAAGTGAGCTAATGTAGAACTATGCAAAACTGTTCTGAATACTTTGGACTCATCCTTTCTGTTTTTTACAAACAGCCATTAATCAAAATCAAAACAGTTTCATCATCAAAGGTTTGGTCTGCGTGTCCCACTGGAGGAGGATGCTGTTGATCAGAGGAAAACCCAAGAGGTCAAGCTAAGATACAACTCATGACATTTAAAAGCTTAAATTGCATTTAGGGAGAGAAAGAGGGGGTGTAGTTCCCACAATTGGTATTTTAACACACCCACAGGATGTATTGAAAATTATTTATCACAAGTATATCTTTCAAAGGCATATTTCAAATAAAACTTTGTAAAATAGTTATGGTTGAAAAGACCAATCTACTCTATTTTTGGGGACAACTGTTTAGGATTAGCTAGAAGGCACAGTCTATATGGGTTAAATATTTGAGTTTTTGTTAAAATTGGCCAGATTTTCGAATAGCGTGTTTGAGAACAGAGGCAGAGCAAACAAGCGCAGTTCATCAATAAATATCCAGATAATTAATATGCATTTACCACCAATTTTACATCAACTTTATATACTTCCAGCTGTAGAAGGATAGTCACTAAAGCATGCCTTACACTAAAGCAGTGTTTCTAAATTATTTTCTGTCACGCCCCCCTAGCATTGCATCGACTTTTTATAACATGGACAAAGTGTTCAGTTCATGACGAAAATCTTAGGTTTTAATACAAACATAATTAAAATTCAGTCTAGTGAATATCACAATAAACCAAAAGCGAAGTTCGTACCTGGCTGTTTCACTCTTTTTCAGCGATGAAGTTGTGCAGTTTTAACGCGGCTGTCTGTAGAAATCTGACACCAGCCTCAAGTGGTTGGTGAAGGAATTACAATTCAGTCACTTACATATGAGCCTCTTTAATGTTACTGGTTGATATATTGCGAGAAACTCTTACGTGAAACTCTATTAAAGTGACCTTATGTGAGAGTGCTGTTTACAACACGTAGCTGATCTGAACCGCACACCGTGTCCTGTTGTTTTTTTAGGAATGTGAGATGCAATTTCATAACAACAACATGAATGTCTGCTAATAATATGTTTGCATCCTGTTATTAATATGTTGAACTTAAAATCAAATCTTGCCGGAAAATATCAAATATTAACATGATATAAGCCAATTTCATGTGCAAGCACAAATTAATACATAGTGATATAAACTGTTGCCTTCCATCTATGAAGAATACAATACACATATTGTGTTAACTGTACAAGCAATTACACACATGTCTAACTATCAATCGTCCTAAAATAGAGAGAGAAGAGTAGACTGGGTAGCCTGTTAAAGCGGATTCGAAACAGTCAGCACATTTAGTTTTGGAATTAGCTTTTTGGGGTGTTTGATGTTGTATAAGCCCTGTTTGGAATTAGACATAGATATGGCCATTTTAATCTAATTCTTGATGCAAAACAGCCCAAGTTTGCCCATATTCCTCAAGAGATCCTCGTGTTCCTCTGTCGCTCCGAAAGTTTTGCAACCTGGCAACTTTCTCTTTTCATCCTCGTTTACCTCGCTGACGCCGACCATATTCCCAATGTCTGCGCTCCAGATACATTCATTTCTGTCTCGGTGAGGAATAACTCTTTCTGTCGCACTTGTGGGTAGGAACAAAAGAGGTTTTTGGGCACTGGCAGGTGGTGGTGACGGGCTCTCTGGGGCCTGCTGGAGATCAGGTAATTGCGAGGGGTTGGACCTGGCGCGCTGTGTCACACAGGTGGTGAATATTCGAGTATTCACAGCACTCCAGCAGCTCGGCTTTGATCTGCTTGTGCAATCGGCAGGGGAGAGGCAAGAGCAAGAGAAACGCACACAGACTCGCACTCACACAGGAGGAAAAAGCGGAGCGCACCTGAGAAACAAACAGATTGACATTTCTTAAGAGAGAATAAACAATGGCAGGTTATCCGTGTTATCCGCCGCTTGCCATTTTTCACCCCCATCTCTTTCGATTTCTGGGGAAAGTGGGCCAGTGTTTGGTGGTGCGTCTGTGTGCTGGAGTTTGCGGAGGAAGACTTGTGCACCGCCTGATTTGGTGCAGTTTGTTATGGATTGTCAAGTCACTGGCCCCTATTTATTCTCCGCTTTATAACACAGTTATATTTAGGCTGCAATACATTTCACAAGACACTCTGTTTTCTTTGGTTTTCCGCACTTTTGTTGAATAGAGATTTTTTCAGGGTTGTTGACTTAGGTTTATCACTTTATCCTTTATTAAAATCTTTCTGCGAGTACAGCTAAAGGGGTTTAAAGATCTCATATCCAGTTTTTCTAATTCAAGACTGACCTCACTGGTTTTATTTGGATTGTTTCTGCCTTTTGGACATGTTCTCACTGTCAAAGCACGTGTGTTTCTGACAGTTTAAGTAGTTAGGAAAGTTTCCCTCAGACAATGTGTTGATGAATGCTTGGTGTTAAAACTCCTAAATGAGGTGCAGCGAGATGGCTAATTTCTTACCCCGCGATTCACACTTAGCATGATGGACGTAGCGTTAGCCTTCATTTTAAGAGCTGATGTGAGACAGCTGGTAGCTTGGGATGAATTTCTCTGGTAGATTTTATTGAGTGAGGAGATGTTGAGAGATGGTGGTTGGTGAGCAGAAACACACACTCGCTCCAACACAATGTTTGATCACATTTATTTATCAGGACCTGTCTAGATTAAACAAGAATAGGACTTTACATTTTTAGGCTTATTTTATTCTTTCAGGCCCCCAAATGTTTTACGAAATAAAAAGCTCTGGCTGGTATTCTATGAGTTCGAATGAATGCATTTTTCTGGGCTATAATTATTCGTAAGACATTCTCTCTGAAGAAGAGGGAGTGGATTAAAGGTAAGTTAATGTTCAGATGAAGATCACAACAATCACTGCATGAATTCACAATCATAATAGAGAGCACACAAAGAACATCTTGTAAAGCAGTGTTTCAGTTAACGGCACTCAATATGGCTGTCGATGAAGTAAATCAAGCAACATCGAAATTGAATGAGAGAAATAAGTTGACTTTTAGCTTGGAGAATTAGATGGAAATTAAGACTCCAGAGACAGGGATACAGAACACAGCGGAGGCCATTTATTAAAGAAACCCATTAAACATTGATACTTTAGAGCAGTCATATAAGAGTTAATCGCCATGCTCTAGTGCGTTGGTTCTCAAATAGTCGGGGGGTGTGTTTGACTTTTTTTATTAAATTTTTTTTTTTCACTGTTCTAGAATAAAGTGTAATACCACTCCACTACATTAGGGGGCAGTGGCGCTCTCATTGGCAGAGTATGAAGTGTAGACACGAAGTGTAGAAGACAGGTGGAGAGAGAAGGAGATAAAGAGACAAACGAAAGTCTCCCGAAAGCTAAGATGAGGAAATATGACGCGTATGTAGCGCTTGGCTTCACTGTGACTGCGGTGGGAGACGAGGAGAGACAGGTGTGCTTACTGAGTCTAAACATGTTGGCAGCGGACAGCATGAAGCCAAATAAATGAAGGCGTCACTTAAAGACGTTACACTCCAATCACGCTGATAAACCGCTTGAGTTTTTTCAGCGAAAACGTGCCGAATATTGCCAGCAATCACGATCAGTCAAACAATGTTTATAGTTTTATTAAGGATTTAATGTTTTTTTACATTTCAGACGCACCTTAAATATTTTCTGCTACAGTTAATAAAGCAATTTTTTTTGTAAGTTGCTCCATATTTCTTTCTTTTTTCTCTTATACGTTAATAAGGATAATGTTTTATGCAGAGGTGTACTTATAACAAATTTAAAGACAAATAATGCTATTTATAGTTGCGCGGGGGGTGCAAGATGTTTTTGTTTTTCTTCCTGGGGGGAGGGGCGACAGAAAATAATTGAGAAACACTGCTCTAGTGCGTTTTCCACAAAGCGAACAGAAAGAGAGAAAACCAGGGATCACCCCTCCTGGGATTCTCTTTTTTTGTCTTCAAGTAGGACGGGACTACTACGTCAGTTCCGTAGTTATTCTGTCTCTGTCCCTTCTGCTCACTCACTCAATATCCAACACACAAGCTAACGGCTAACTCCATAGACATTATTATATAGATTACTAATATTAACTTCAATGATTCCTTTTCCCCATACTCAATGACTACCAACAACGTTTAAAATGTGCATTCTTGTGAATCCTCCTCCCCTCGCGCAGGTGTTCAGAGCGTCACAATCACTTCCGTGTTTACTTCTCTGATTACTTCTCACCAATCACTCAGCTCTTCGCTCCGATATTTATCAAGGTTTATGATTATTGATATTGAGTTATCGCCCAGCCCTACACATAAACCTTGTTTCATTTCCTAAATCCCTTCCAGTTTTTGCCTAGTTTTTATCTCTTTTGATTTAGGGTTTTTAAATAACTCCTTACAGCTTTACCCTTTCTGTTTGTTACTCTCAGGTTAGGTTAAAACCAATCAAGACTCAATAGTCAACATTACGATCAACTTTTAAATGATTAGTTTTATGTAAAAATCAGGCACATATAAAAGATCTTAAACTTAAGATACTCCATCAGCCATTAGAGGTTCAATATCAACTTTATGTAGCAACAAACACACTTTTTCTTGATAAGTATGCAAAGTATTATTTTTTTGTTCGGTTTCGTTTTCTCGCGACTGCACACAGGATGTTTGTCCACAGATATCTCTAGTGCATATGCAGGGCCATGATGATGTTATGTGCATCCTCATAAACTCACATGAGTCCCTGGAGATGATTGTGCATCTCCTTCATGAAGAGAGGATGTCCTTGCTCTTTCAGAAATCGCAGGGTACCTTCAATTAGATTTTGTTTCCAATGGTTTGTCACGTTTCTCCAAAGGTTTTGAACACTCCAGCAAGACTCTCATTCTCTGCATTATCTCAGAGCTTTTCCATGACAACCAATTGAGATATAAACAAGATCTGGATTCTGATTTGTTTGTCCTCTACGTAAACAAGAATAAAGTGCTCATGCTGCAGACCACTTTCCTCTTCTCTCTGTAGATAAGCCCTCATCTTCCATCTCTGCCAGACTTGCGCCATTCCTGGATCTCTCCAAACCAACTGCAGAGTCAGAGCTGTTGGTTTTAAGAGCAGCGAGGGGGTCACTCTGATGGGGGTGGGGTCGGTGCCGGTATTAATGCGGGGGCCAGACGAGACTCCAGCGATGGGCTGTATTGATTGTGTCGATTTGATTCATTGATCGATCTCTCCTCTCCAATGTGGAGTCTGAGAAGCGGCACTAATCTGAAAGAGCTAAGGACAAATCTTCTGTCGTGTGCACCAACACACAGACACAGACGAGATAAGGAAACGAATGTAAAGATACCACGCTTATCTGAATCATAGACCAGACCTTCTGCCACAATTATGTGTCTGTGTGTTTGATGGATGGCGTTTGATCGCACAGTCACTTTCTAGTTTTGTATTTATATTTTTGTGAGTCTGTGTGTCTTTTACTTTGTCTGTCTTTGCATGCATGACTGCGTGTGGTCTTTAGATAAAATAAATCTACATGATTCTCTGAATTTAGTTTCTGATTATGCCAAGGACTATTTCAACTCCGATTGGCGGGGAGTTAGTTATTTAAAAAAAGTTAGTAAAAAAAAATAGAGTTAATCCAGGACAGTATTTTCACTTTATCTCAGGAGTTGAAATACCATTATCATCGTTGTTTAAAATAAGGCTGAAGGCACCCTGCTGAGATATGAGGATGTGGTTAGGGTCAATACATATGTATGTTGTTTTTGTCTTAATATAATAAACGGAGAAATATTATATATTATAAAATATAATAAACGTCCTGTGTTAAGTATAAGGTTGTCTCAGCCTCATTCCTCATCCTAGCGTAATACTATCTAAACGTCCGATGAGTTTGGTAGAGAAAGTTGGAAAAAACTTTAAGATTCCTGAAGTCATGGTTTGATTGGTTAAACTTACTCGGATTTTTGGTATTAGCAAAGATGGTGTTTGTTTTCGTTCCACACGGAAACAATGTGGAGGCGTAGGATCGAGAACACGGAATATCCATTGTGTGTATTGAAAATATGTAGTTTTAAAGAACTCAACATTGTATTCATTACTTTATTTTATATAACTGAGGATAACTTGTGAATTTTTTATATAACTCGTTGCGAGTCGGTCAATTATTGTGGTGACATTTCCACTCTTCGAAACATGACGCTATCTAACCTTTCTATGTGTAATGAGTCACGATGCAAAAATTGTAGACACTTTTTACTTCACCCTGATGTCTTATGTCACATTATAATTTTTTAGATGTAATATCACACTTCATTGCCCCTCATCTTTTTATTAGTTTGTTTTTTGTTGTTGCAGATTCTCTGTTCCTGGTTGTTGCATGTATGGGTGTGTCTAAATGAGTTAAGTGTGTGCGGAGTTGCATTTTTAACTGCAAAGGTAATGTTGAACCTTTTCTGAGTGTGTTTTTTTATAAGCTTGTACGCGTGCGTGCGTGCGTGCGTGCGTGTGTGTGTGTGTGTGTGTGTGTGTGTGTGTGTGTGTTTGGAGGCAGTGCAATCACCAGGCAGAACAGAGTGGATCTATAAATTGATGGAATTCAAAGCCTGCAGCATCGATTACCATTATAACAAACAGCCGAGCCCAGAACGGCTGATTATTTTTAGACAAAGATTCTGTGCTCTCAGCAGCTATTCCGTTTTCTGCTGATGCTGTCTCACACACACACACACACACACACACGCGTACACGCATACACGCATAGACGCATACACACACACACACACACGTACGTACGCACACGCACACACACACATCTGCCTATGATTGCAATTAGATGGAATACACAAAGAAAAATAAGACCTCCATCTGCATCTTTTTCCCTATAGCCGCCCTGTTTTTTATTTCAGTTGTGTCGGAACAAACACTCCAATTCTGTTCTTTGAAAATGTGCTTTTTTTCCCTCCCCACATCAACTTCCTCTCCCTCTCCCCCGCTGTCATCATCAAGCACAGGAGTCATGGATTCTGTGGGAATCAATGGTAGTGATTTTTTCGAGCTCTATAGTGAATCTGAAGGTTATATCGCTGTGTTCTAACCGTCGCTGGATTTACTGTACACACTTTCATTTATGGCCTTCATCGTTCGTCAGGTTATTGAAGAGAGCAGCCTCTCAAAGGTGATTTAGGTACAGATTAGTCAAGCCAAAAATGAAAATCAAACCCATCATGCACTCTCACTGGAGATTTTCATACTTTTATAGGTTCTGAGCGCATAATAAAATGGTTCCAAATTGCAGGAAGTGATATTAAAAGGTAAAAAATGTACAGGAAAACTGAAGAAGGGGACTCTTCTTTCCGAAAGGTTTTACAAATGTATTTTTAATCTATCCAACAAGAATAGAAACACGTGAAAGAAGAGTTTACACAAATAAAGATTTAATAATGACAACCACTTTCTTATAGACAAAACCAAAAAAAGAAAACAGTATATTTAGTGTGAGCTGTCTCTTTAATTTCTTGCTTTATTTTCTTAGCTTTGACTCCTCTCCAGCTCTCATTGACGTGTTCGATTCAATGTCAAGTTCAGCCATCGATTCTCTTCCCTCATTTGCATATTGACCTGAGCAACTCCACCGCATTGGTCCACTGCACATGAACACTGAAGCCTCACCCAATCAATTTTCCTGATGGGATCCTCAGCATAAACTTATCTCCGCCCCTAGGTGATAAGCCCCACCCCCTGTGACAGGGCAAGAGCTTCCCAGAGGAGACTCATCCGTTTCAGGCGGATGTTTGACTGGCACAGGCTGGTTATTGATCCGTCTGCCCAGCGCATCCTGAAAACGCAGGCCTGATTGCCTTTTCCCAAACGCATCGAAACGTCGAAACGTTTGATTTGCCACATCTTACTTTTACACACAAGCAGGCTTTTTTTCAATAGCGTTCAATGCTGGGGTTTCTGTCCTGTCCTGAACCCATGTCTGATCACAAAGTTGTTGAATCATTTACTACCAATCTCTTTTCCTCTTTCATGGATTTGTGATGTTCATGGTGCATTTACTTTGAGAACATGCTGTATTAGGAATTTTTTTTATCTCTTATAGAAAGATGTAGGTTTCTGAAATGAACATTGTGCAATTTTGTCATACACCACAGGAAATGTTGCTGTGTGAAGCATTTAACGTATATAACTTGGATGTAGCATGCGTGACGTTTCGTATGATCGGTAAAGCAGGCTAAAATTGGGCGTAGCCAACCGAGGCAGTTACAGGCGCTGCACTGAAGTCTAATTGGCTGAATATTTACATTTTATATATCTTAAACAAACAAATGTAAAAATAATTCATTCCCCTCAGTGTTCAAGAAGGTCAAAACTATCGATCTAAATAAAATTAAAAAACCATTACAGCACCAGGTCAAGCCAAACATGTTTTATCTTTAGAAATTATTGGAACTTATAAATTTTTATATAAGATTTCCGTTAAGTTTTGGCAATGGACTTTTGACAAAAATGTTTTCTGTTTTGTTTTAATTATAGTTTATAAAAATAGCCATTGATTTTAGTTGACTAAACCACTAAACAATAATCGATTTAGTCAGTATAATATGGTCAATCAATCAAACAATCAATCAATCAATCAATCAATCGAAATGTTCTTTATGTAGAGCTTTTTTGCTGTTGCTTCAAACAATCTTTACAAAGGGGCCTAATGCGGATTAACAGTTAAAGAGGAATTCCTATTGGATGATACTAGGGGAGCGTCACGGTGGCGCAGTGGGTAGCACGGTTGTCTCACAGCAAGAAGGTCGCTGGTTCGAGTCTCGGCTGGGTCGGTTGGTATCTCTGTGTGGAGTTCTCATGTTCTCCTCGTGATCGCGTGGGTTTACTCCGGGTGCTCCGGTTTCCTCCACAAGAACAAAGACATGCGGAATAAGAGAATTGAGTAAGAACGATTGTTCATAGTGTTTGAGTGAGAATGAGTGTGTGTGAATGTTTCCCAGCGATGGGTTGCGGCTGGAAGGGCATCCGCCGCATAAAACATGTGCCAGAAGAGTTGGTGGTTCATTCCGCTGTGGCGACCCCGAAAGGGAAGAAAGCCGACATGAAGATGAATGAATGAATGATACTAGGGGTAGAGATAGAACTCCAGTACGAACTACTATCCCATTCAGCCAATTAGAGAAGGTTTAAGAGTAAGAAGAAGCACACACAAATGCAGAAAAAGACAATTGTCCTTGATCTCCTTTTAAGTAAAAAGAGAGATCGGTTTAATCTTTTAATTTCAAGTACAGCTTTCTGTATGAAAGCTGTGGAGTCCCTATGGTACTCGTGACCCAGACTCTCAGTCGGTGGTGTTCTCGTGGAATCAGAGGTTAAAATCAAGAATTAAGGGATGAAACATTACTGAACGTTAGCGATGAGCATTTGCTGCTGTAACCCAGAGTTAGTTCGGCTGCTCAAACTGTAGCTCTCGCTCTCGAAGCATCATCACCTGCTGAACACGCTCACTTGAACCTAGCCCCAGTGCATTGTGGGTTACAGAGAAACAGAGGGGTAAAGTGTTTGCCGACTGCTGCTGTAGCATCACGTGTGTCTGATGGCTGCTCGAGCACCAACATTTAAACAGGCGAGAGAAAGAGAGCGAGGGAAGAGAGCTGTGTGTTTGTTGTTGAAAGGTGAGCGTGAGGAGGTTTATTTCCAGCTCCTGCTGATTCTGCCTCTCTGAAAAGGATGCAGGGAGCGCTTTGTGATCTGTCAGATGTCAAAACTATTAATAAAAAGGTTTCGCTTTAGATATTTTCTTTCTACGCGCTGACTGCTGGAAGTTCAGCCGCAGTTTTTATGAACTCGCTCAGCACTGAAGCGCTCAGGCAATTAGCTCTCTCAGTTTCTGTGGCTGCTGTTCAGGAGTTTGGGAATAGTTCACAAGCCTTATGTTAAATATATAAGTGCTACATGTTTCTTGAGTTATGTTTGCGTATCTTAAAGCATTGGTGTCAGACTCAAGTTTGCAGAGGGCCGCAGACTTTAATCGCTCAAATCTCATTTTAGGGACACCAGATAAAATCTCCACAATCTCCTAAAGACTGAAAATATTTGCTTAACTTGAAAAATTATCTTTCTTTTTCAGCAGATAATAGAAACATGAAGTTTAAGCAAACAAAAAAGTATATCAGATAACTTTTAATCACAACAAATGACAATGATGCATAATTACAATAAATCAATCACCTAAAACATTTAAAGCAACACACGCTTTTATGTTGATTTTTTTTTACGTTGGTTTTCAAAATTATTCCAATTCAAGATTATGTTTTGGAGTAATAATGTATAGTTTCTCAGTTGTTTATTCGTAATGGTAATGTTCCAAAAGCCCTTTCTACATCTGTCTATTTCCACTTTAGTTCTGAAGAAAAGTATTTATTGAAATGGGTTCGTAATCGACTCTGAGTTTAAAATCAAAGTATGCTCCTGATTTCACTGCACTTGCGGATATTTATGCTGACAATAAATTACTTCAATGCACTTTACAGATCACAATCAGCACAGCTGCTCAAAGTTCCAAACTTTTCTCTAAACTTTTCTACTTTGCAATGACAGTTTGTGTCTTGCCCTCCTTGTGCAAGACGGCAATGAAGGTCTTTTGAGCATCTGTCAAGGCAGCAGTCTTCTCTGTGGTTGTGTAGCCTACAGAATTAGACTGAGAGTCCATGTAAAGGCCTCTGCAGCTGTTAGTTAGTGCACCACTTCACTATCGAACGTTTCACGATACTCACATTTTCTGATATACTGATTTTGGGAATTCAATTATTTTCACGCTATTTTTCAGTTATAATCATCAAATGTGAAATAAATAAACACTTCAGTATTAGTCAGTATTAGTCTGTGTAGTATACATATTTCACTTTTGTTGCTGAAATAAATATACATTTTAATGTAATTATATGATCAGCACCTGTACAGCCAACCAAAATATAGCATATTCTTGTCTAAGTAAAAGGGAATTAAGAAGACGCCTTTGGCAACTTTGTTCCACGTATTTAACTTTTTAACCCTTGCTGATTCTTCAATTTCATCAACACAACAACAAATTCAACTCAATTGTGTAACACAACTTATTCAGTTAATGGTGTAGCGAATAACCTGTGTTAATATTGTTATTATACATGTTCATGCTCCACAGTTTTGCTTTTGCGCCCCGAAAGCTTTCCTGCAACGAGAGATTAGTGAATCTTCATCTGCTGAAAGCTAATGGAGGTTAAATCCTGAGCTGCAGGTCTCTGTGTCACTCTGTTAATGTACTAGCAAGAAATTAGCTTAATTGTGTTTTGTTTCATTTCTTTTCATTCGTCCATGGATTACATTTAATCTGTGAATCAGTTTTAGTTAAATCAAGTTTTATTAAAACCTCTCTTGAATGTTTCAATTGAATAGAACACACATGAGCTATAAGCTTTGAATTACGTAAAAAAATTATGTTGAATTACGTTATGTTTTCTTCAAAAACATAATTCTCTAAATAGTCCAAGGTAGTTCAGTCCAGTCACTAAAAATATTCCTGAAATAAAAATGTTTGCATTTGTTTGTTAATATTGCATTACATATATTAACATACAGATTTTAGATTTTCTTCTACATAGTTACTTTTTATCTCTCAAAACATGTTATTTTTTGTGCATAACTTGCTTTTATGTAATATACATAAACAAAATGATATGGCTCTGTATTGATTAGTTTATTGTGTTGAAAAGACTAAGATTAGTTCTAATTCCATTCTGCTCTGAAAACCAAGCTTTTCAATCTACTAGACTTTGAGAATGGAGAGACGCAACGTTTTTCTTCTGTTTTCAAACACAGCAAGTCTTACTGTGCAAGTGAGGACTACAGGAAATGTCTGTCTATAATGGCTACAACCTAAAAGTCCTAGAATTCAGAAAGATAAAAAATAATGTCAAAGCCGCCCAAGAGGGGATTCGATTCAAATTGAAGCATCACCACAATTTAACACAACTGACTGTAAAAAAGCTAAACAATACTTTTTTCTTGGATTCCTTCCTTATTTTGCATGTGTTAAAAAGCCTGGAATTACAGAGAGGAAGACTCCTGATCAGTTGTTCTCACTGAGAAACAAACCCATGACCTTGGAATCACTGTCTGAGCGTGAGCGCCTGACACTGAGACGGAACATCTCCACGTTAACTAAAGCCGGCTGCGATCCAGCCATAAATCTGGGTCTGCTTCTCAGCATCTGTCCTCAGGACTTCTCTCTCTCTCGCGTCAGTCCGCTTACTAACTTGCCTTGAAGTAAGAGCAGAGATTAATTAAGACAAAATTAAATTAATTTGATGGCAAGAATAATTCTGGCACTGTAATTGAACGATCCATTTTTTGGCCATGGCAGGAACGCTTTAAGACATGTTGATAGCGAGACTGCGTTAGCTCAGACAGCTAAAAGAATTTGCATTTAACCGGAGAAAAAGTGTAATGTGGTGACTAGTGCAGTTTATTTGCTTATTACTCTGTTTTTATTTTCATTTTGTGGCTTCTAGTTCTTCTTTAAACATTATTTTTTTCTCTCATCTTGTTTTTTTTTAATTTAGCCTAAAAATGGTTTTAATATTGCATTTTAACGTTTTTGCGATGTTCATTATATTGTTACTGAGACGGTGTTAAAAAGATGCATTGTGGTGGCGACTGTGGAAGCTGGGTTAAACATTTCTATAAAAGTTCCAGAAGATCGTGGTTGTAACAGATCAGCCGGAGTCACCTGCTCTCACCGAAACACCAATTATCCAATCTCAATCCACATCTCCCGATCAATGAGGTCACCTGGTTTCCCAACCCTGATGTACACCCCTCTGTCTAGGGATCAGTGTCCAGTCTCCCTCACAATCCGTCAAGGTTTCCAGACTGATCCATAGCCCTCGTTACCAGCTTGTTATTCTCTTCTGTTAGTGTTTTAAGCCATCAGCTTCTGAGCCGTTTAGTTGTAATTTTTCCTTCTTGTTATTAAAACTGCCTTTGAGTTGGATCCCTGTGTTCCTGGCTTTTCTGAGCGTGACAGTGGTCAACATCACCATTTAGTTGCTGGAAAGGGAAATTTTCACTGGTCACACACTTGCATACGTACACAAACATGCACACACCAATCCCACCACAACCGCACCCCTGCAGACTCTCGTACTTAACTAGTACAGTCAGAAGAAGATATAATCTAATATATGTTCTTCATAGATTACAAGTCTCAGTTTGCAATACAATTTGATTGTATTTTATTTTGCTGAAAACTGAACACAAACCCAAACACAATACAAGAGGATGTTAAATACTCTCCACTCAAAAACAAGTGTTCTAAATGCCGTTAAACATCTGATGTATTGACACTAATAAGTTGTTTAAAAGCATAGTTTTAACACATGCAAGACGGCTACCGAAGCACATTCGCCTCATCTAAGTTCGGAGAGGACGCTGTGAGCATTGCTCGACACCTCTGCTGCGCTGAGCTCTTTCAAACACAGCTTTCTGAGCGTAACGTCTTCCCTCAGCGTTGGCGGCTGGTGCTTCATGTAAGGCCAGCATTGTTTATCAGGACCAAGTCTTGGAAAACTATTTGTGCCATTCCTTATCAAATTATTTTTTTGTTTTTTTAAGGCAAAATTTAAATGATATGTGAGCATGAGTGATTGATTTAGAGTACATTTTGGGCTTATGTAAGTATGTATCTGTTTTATTTTTTTGACAATAACTATTTAGCCAAAACATCGTATGGCTGTGTGTGTGTGTGTGTGTGTGTGTGTGTGTGTGCGTGTGTGTGCGTGTGCGTGCGTGCGTGCGTGCGTGTGTGTGTGTGTGCGTGTGTGCGTGTGTGCGTGCGTGTGCGTGTGTGTGTGTGTGTGTGCGTGCGTGTGTGTGCGTGCGTGCGTGTGCGTGCGTGTGTGTGTGCGTGTGTGTTTGTCAGGTATTGATTTGGATTTGTTCATATCTGTATTCTTGCTCATCAGGTGAGCTGTGAGCTCAGTGAATAATCAGGGTTTTTTGAAACACCTCAACCCCCCACCTCTCTCTTTCCCTCTCTCTCTTTCTCTTTCTTTCTTTCCCTCTTTCCCCCTCTATCTCTCTCCCTCTCTCTGTCTCTCTTTCCATCCCTCTCTCTCTCTCTCTCGCGTCCCTCTCGTTCTCGCGTCTTTCTTTTCTTTTATCCTCTTTCCCCCTCTATCGTCTCCCTCCTCGTGCTCGCTTTCCTAGCCCTCTCGCCGCTCTCCTCCTCCGTCTGTCCTCTCTCTCTTTCTCTTTCTTTCTTCCCTCTTTCCCCCTCTATCTCTCTCCCTCTCTCTGTCTCTCTTTCCATCCCTCTCTCTCGCTCTCTCTCTCTCTCTTTCCCTCTCTCTCTTCCTTTCTTCTCTCCCTCTCTCTCTCCTCTCCCCTCTCTCCTCTTCATCCCTCTCTCTCCTCTCGTCTCTCTCCTTTCCATCCCACTCTCTCGCTCTCTCTCTCCCTCTCTCTCTCTCCCTCTTTCCTCCCCACTCTCTCCTCTCTCCTCTCTCTCTCTCTTTCCCCTCTCTCTTTCTCTTTCTTTCTTTCCCTCTTCCCCCTCTCTCTCTCTCCCTCTCTCTTTCTCCTCTTTCCCCCCCTGCTCTCTCCCGTCTCTCTCTCATCTTTCCCTCTCCTCTTTCTCTTCTTTTCTCTCCCTCTCTCTGCCTCTCTCTCTCCCTCTCTCTTTCCTCTCTTTCCCTCCCTCTCTCTCTCTCTCGGTCTCTCTCTCTTTCCCTCCCCCTCTCTCCTTCTCTCTCTCTCTCTCCTCTCTCTCTCTCTCTCTCTCTCTCTCTCATCTCTCTCCTCTCATCTCTCCCTCTCTCCTCTTTTCTCATCTCTCTCTTTCCATCCCCCCCTCTCTCTCTCTCTCTCTCTCTCTCTCTCTCTCTCTCTCTCGTGGCTGTTGCAGAGCTATTGATTACTTTGGATTCTGATTATCTAAAAGGCCTGTGCTACTGTAGGACTGCATTGGATTTATTCCGCTTTAATTATTAATGTGCCTGAGCTTTACAGTAAGCAGTCTCCTTCTATCACATCATGACGGATTGGAGCCTTAATATTCACCAGCCAATTTTTATTTATGTCTGTGTATGAAGCTATGTACATTAGCTCTATCAGGCTTCTCTAAAGCTCTCTCTCTCTCTCTCTCTCTCTCTCTCTTTCCCTGTAGAGGGAGCTGAATTCGGTGGCGGCTCAGCTGGCAGGCCGACAGGAGGAGAGCGAGGACTCCCATCAGCACCTGCTGGAACTGAGCCGTGAATTCAAGAAAAATGTCCCCGAGGTGAGTGGGAGGCTGTGGAAACTCTTGAGAGGCTCGGTCTGTTGGTTTTGTTAAGAATTTTCTGTTCTC
Source organism: Danionella dracula (assembly GCA_900490495.1). Taxonomy (NCBI): domain Eukaryota; kingdom Metazoa; phylum Chordata; class Actinopteri; order Cypriniformes; family Danionidae; genus Danionella; species Danionella dracula. The sequence goes on from UELW01000445.1 coordinate 3,072,124, forward strand.
TGCGTTTAATGGTGTAGTTTCACCATCAACTTTATTATTTTTCAGAAAATTGCCAATCAATCAATCAATCAATCAATCAAAATGTAATTCTAAATTGACACACCATAATATCTCTCCTAATCAAAGTACACACATCATATTTCCATCGCACTTTACAGTAAAATTATCTTACAAAGTGATACATTAAAAAAATCTAAAACTTTATATGAAATAAGACTTCTATATGAAGTTCAAGCAATGTTAATGCTACCCTGATTCTCTGTTGAACTCCCTAACCAGAGTTTTCAAAAGGTACGTTTTTAAACTGTCTTAAAAGCAGAGAACATCTTCTCAGATCTGAGCTTCAGTGGAATTCCAAAACTTTGGAGCCACATTGTTAAAGGTTCGCTCACCCCACCGCTTAGAACTCATCCCCAGAACATTCATTCATCTTCATTCTTTCTTCCCTTTCGGGGTCTCCACAACCGCCAACTCTCTGGCATATGTTTTATGCAGCGGATGCCCTTCATGCCGCAACCCATCGCTGGGAAACATCCACACACTCATTCACACTTTAACACTATGGACAATCGTTCTTACATCCCCAGAACAGTATCTAATAATTAATAGTTCAGGGTAAAAAGTAAAAAGAAATTACTTAAAAAACAGAGGAACAGGAAAATTCATCCAGTCATTTTACCAAATAGTCTGTTCTGAGGATTGGAGACATGGAACAGGTGCCATTATATCATGAGCACCTGCCGGCTATCATCATCTTCTTGTTCAGTTGGTCACTGTAGAAGATAAACTTGCTTGAATTTGTATTTCAGCTGAAACTTACTCATGTGAGTTAGAAAAGTTGCATTCGTGGCTTTAATTAAAGTTAAAACAAAGTGTTAATATCAAGTACCTTGTAGTAAAATGAATAGAAGCCCAAGGTTTAAATCTTGGTTGTGTTTTTAAATTATACAATACAAAAACTTCCCTTTTTAAATGTACGGAAATGTGTTTTTAAATGGGAGCTAAAGCTGAAAGTTCTTTTTTTTATAAAAACAATTCCATAAATTTAACTTGGCATTTGTTTTCTAATATTTTTTACAGTGTATGACGCAAACCTCTCCAAGCGGTGTTTGACACAAAAATCAGGAGTTGGTATTGGATCCTGAAATCAGCTAGTAGGCAGTGTAAATCAATGAGGATTGGAGTGATGTGCCCTTTTTTCTTGCTTCTCTTTAAACACGTTGTGGCAGCATTCTGAACTGGCTGTTACTTGTGAAGCACAGATATGGAAACACTCACATACAGTGCTTTACAGCAGTCTATGCAAGCTAAGACGAGCTTGGATTGCACTTCATTGTAATGTGTACAGAATGCAAATTAAATCGGCCCCTCCAACAGCGTATATTCTCCCTCCTTTGTTATCGTGATTGGTTTGTTAGTGCGTCTTCCATATTTGGGATGCTTCTTTTTAGTCTGTACTTAGTGAAACCTGGTGCTTCATCTAAGTTTGCAGCTAAATTATTGATCCAAACCAGAATTCAGTTTGACAAGTTAGACAGATTGTCTGTGATTTTAACTGCTATAATAGCTCTTTCGGTAGCACAAATAAAACATCCGACTCTTCCGTCCATCAATTATAGACATTCAAGTTTTTGCTCAGTTGCACTACTAGCGGCTAGCATGGTGCTCATCTGCTTTAGACGTTGCTTAATCTTGTAATTCTGACAAAATTCTGATTGTCACTGATGACATTTGTGTCAAGTGGAGAGCAAACGAGGAGCTCTTCGCCTCAGAGTCGAGAGGTTTGATGCCGGATCGCGTCGAAGCTTCAAACGCCGCCTGGCAAAAAAGGAGCCGCTAACGAGGAAAAATGTAAAATGTCAAAGCGCGTATAATGAGAGATGCGTGACAAGCATTCCTCCCATCATCACCTTTACCTGAAGAGGAAGCTGAGGATTAGACGGATAGGAGTTTAAATGGAGAGAGACTTGAACTTCAAGATGTTCAGAGGAGGATTTTCTTCCGTGGCTTGTTTTTTTTTTTAGAGGTTTTATTCTGGTTTTTGGTAAGGCTTAAATGCTGATGGTGGCAGGATGTGACAAGTAATGTCAATACACAGCAGAGAGTGTATTGCACTATTAGCGCTCGTCCTAGAGGGACCAACAGATGTGTGTGTCTCTTTAGTCAACTAGACAGGCGACTGACAAGATGTTAATATAAGTGAGAGAAACTAGGATAAAAAGGTTGTGCTCATATAAACTAATCTGTAAATGTGTGAAGCTAAGAAAGCAGAGTGAAGTTTTTGGAAAGGGCCAAAAGGGTATCGAAAATATGCCAGTGTTCTCTTCTATAAAAATCTTACATTAAAAAAAATGTAATAACATATTTTACCCACAAGTTCTTTAAAACAGTGATTTATTTTCTTGTCTTTTTTGCGGAACACTAGAGTGAGAGAGAGACATATAAATATTGTTAGTTAACAGCATCTCTTAAAACCATTAAGGTCAAAGAAAAGTTTGATTAGCTTTATTCAGAAGATTAACTCCGGCGTGAGAGCAGAAGTATATAATTGTTAAAAAAAAAAATTTTTTACAAAAGAGGCAAATGGTTCAGTTAGTGTTTATATTTTTATTCACTCAAGAGTATGGGGAAAATAAAATATGCGAGTGGTGAAAGAAGTAGGGCGCAGAAAATGCGGTAGGGGCAACAGGAGTAGCCTATAAACACTGAGGGTGGCTTGAATGTTGAGGTCGTGTATATGTTTGCTGTGAAGTATCTGTGAAGCATAGCCTGATGCCATCAAGAGCCTTTATGCCAAACACGCTTAAGCTGGCTTTGCAGTTGTACAGTTCAATTGCAACACAGTTTACAAAAGACAGGTTATTAACTTTATAGCCAAAACTTGACTCTGCCATCTGATGTTTTACATGGAGCTCAAGCCAACATCGAGATTGGAACCGCTTGCTCTACAGCACATTGATCGATCTCAGAACCTTCCGTCTGCAAGGTTTTGCCGTGTAGTTACATATTTTCAGAGGTGCATATCAGGCTTCGCAAGGGGATCAGCGAGGGGTTATGTAAATGCAGGCTTGACACTAAAATATAGATTGGTCTTTTAACCTGAGCAGTCTTCCTAATGATGGTTGATTGTCACTAATGTAGTTTTTTAAGCTTCGCTAAGTTTTCTGTGATCCTCACTCTTGGGCCATCTCAACGTTTTTCGTGTTAACATGGAAATTTGGGCTCTACTTAATGCTGACCAATCAGAGACATCACAGCCTGCATCACTGGAATTTACTGCATCACAAGGTTTCACTTTTGAAGAGGCGGGTGTGAGCCTGGCTCAGGGGTCAGTGTGAGGGCATGCAAAGAGTTTTAAGGGAGGAGCCCAAAAGAGAGCACCCATGAAATCTTTATTGATTTGAAGGTCTAAATAGAAAATTTACATTTTTTTCTTGAGGAAAAATATTATTCTGATTGGACACATTAGGAATTTACTTCTTTATCACTAATATTATTGATAAAAATCATAATGTAGTATTTAACATTTTCTTAATATGCTCTATGCTTTATTAGTTTTATAATTTGTGTTACATCTTATCTTTCAATTAAATTAAATTAAATTTGTTATCTTAGTATTACTTGTGAAATAATGTTGAAATGTGAGATTTATAATGATACGTATATTTAAACTCATGCATTCAAATATTTTACAGATCTGGTATTTATATGGTGAAAGGCATCATGAGCCAGTTTTGTGAATTATTTCTTTTTCTCTGTTTGTTGTTTATTTTTAGGAGGTGCTGGAGATGGTTTCGCCTGTCCTCAAAAGTTTCCAAGCTCAGGTTAGTTCCTGCTCATCATTTCTTCTAAACATCTGGCATTGTTTGAACATCTACAGTATTTAATAGTGTTTGAAATGTTCCTGGAATCTAAAATCTAATCTAAAATATACAGACAAAGTGTTTTTATGTGAAATAAGTTTGTGACTTCCGTTCTATACATTCTAAGCAATGACTCGTGTTAATCACTAATTGAACCAGCTACTAATACAAAGTCCTTTAAATAACCATCCACTGTCCTTAATGTTTGGCTAGCAACTCCTCTTATGTTATCATGAAGATCTAAAGTAATGATATAAATAAAGCCTGGGAGGTTTTTCTGCTGTGAAGTTGGGTAATTTTAACATGGGTGTCAATAGAAATCTGCTCAATTCTAGAGTCCAGCTCTAGACGTCAGTCGGGGAAATCGCTTCCAGATACGCATCCTGAGGTAATGCAGGAGGTTCCTGCTTGCGTAAAACATGACTTATTAATCATGGGGAAGATGGTTAGTGAGCCTACTATAAAAAACTGAGTGTTCCTTTAAACAACCTGATAAAGGGATTGGATTTAGCCAGCGTTGATTGTTTCAGCACATCACATGTAACGGAATATTATTGTTTGAAGATGTTAACATTGCATCAACCATATCTGTACCCCCTCCTCCCGTTGCCAGTATTGACTGGTATCGTTTTCCCATCAGACTTAAGTAGCATCTCTCCTCCATTAAGACGCAGGGGCACTCTCCCTCTCTCTTTCTCTCTAATGGTGCTCTTCGCCTCACTCTTTCCTGACACACTCCAGTCCAACAGAAGTCATCTGATCTGCTCTAAAGCTTGCGTTCGAGCCATTAAACAGCAGATCATGAATCATATTTTTCATGCTCATCTGTGGTCCAGAGTTTTGTTGTGCAGGAATGCCACGGTGCTGTAGCCTCTACTCTCCGCAGGTAAAGGGTCTGATCAGAAGCGACCCTTGCTGTCGCCCTGACTTTAGCGTTAAAGAACATGTTTTTGGTTTCTAGAGGGGATTTGTGAAAAGATTTGTAAATTATTATGGTTTGAATTAGCATCAGCTTTGTTAGCAACCGCTTCCTATGCTCTAGGGGGCGCTGGAGGCAGCTTAGGTTTTTTTTCATATATTTTTGAGAAAGTCGCTGCTGTGATTTATTTATTTTTGCAGCTCTCCAGTTTCATTTTTAAATGTGCCTCAAACCAGAGTTACTATTGATTTTAGTGGTTTGATTTGATGCAGTGCTGTTTGGGTAATGCAATCAGAGACTAATGGAGCTGAAAATCTGGGTTCTCACATGAAGTTCTGGAAATGTCAGGACATTTTTATACGTTTTGGCTAAATTAGATTTTATTTAGATGAAATGTTTCTGTGCCACATTTGAACATGAAATGCCCCTGCTTTATCTGTACACATTACTTGGTCCAGGTCACATGAATGCTCTCATTTCTGACAGCTTTTTTAGGTGAAAGTCAGTGGAAGCAGCAGAAAAAAAGTAGAAAAAGTATAATTTTCACACAACTTCTGGGTTTGCTCTGAACGTGATAAATATATTGGATATTGATAAAAATGATTTTAGGCTTTGGGTTGAATCAAACCAAATCAATCACTACTCTCTAATTAGTGGTTAGTTTTTTAAAATGTGTATTATTTAACTGTACTTCAATGCCATCTTAAATGCATCTTCAAGACAAAAAACATGTCTTTTCTCCATTGTCTTTTCAACACAAGCCCTCATTTCAAAATCCCCTTACTTGCTAAATTAGACTTGTTAAGAAGCTTTTATTGAATTCAATTTATTTCATTGTCTTTAAAAAAAAACTCAAGATAAACCTAATAAATATAGCAGACGTGATTGGCATTTACTGTGAATTTCAGGTGAACTGTTTTTTTTTTTATTTCCAGTGGTTGATACTTGTGTGGTTTGCCATTAAAGACACTGCAGATTGAATATAAAAAATTGATGCCTATAGTATGTAAATACTCATTCTTAGTCAGTCTGGGAGTATTTTTCTGTCCATCAGCGTGTGCTGCACATCAAAAATAACGCAGACCCTGAAACTGCAGCAGTGACGGACTAACTGCGTTGCTCTTACATGTCTGTGAAAGCTATAATCTGTTAACATGCATGCATATAAAAATATACCCTGCATACATAAACAAATCAGCCTTATTGATGAGTAAGGGAAGCAATAAAAAACATGCTTTGTGCGCGCTCTGATGAATCAGCGAGTTCCTTCTTTGCTTACGCTCGACTCATTTTGACGAATCAGCATGCTCGTTCTTGGCATGCCCAAACCGGGTCTTGCGTGGACCATCGACTGTAATATATCTAGAAAATGTTTCTTTAAGTGAACACCATCATACATGCCTCGTTGTGAATCATCAGATTTAATGAGAGTTCATGCAAAGAAGATAGAGGCACAGCGAAGTGCTCAGTGTCAGAAAGCTTCCACCAGAGCTGATGGGTCTTCAGCAGTCCGAGGAAGAAGAGTGCTTCAGAATTTCACAGGAAGCCATATTTTTTCAGGTTCTTTTCAAAAGGGGGTGCTAGAAAATATTATGTTAAAGGTGCCAGTTATTTCATTCACTCAATTTTTGAGTTCCTGTATATAAATGGTAGAAGTATGTTGATCAAATAGGCAAGAAAAATATTTATTTTATTTAAATTATTTTAGGTCAATGCTCAACAATCTTACATCTTTTCATAAACTTCTCTTCACAGATACTTTTACTTCGTACTTTTAAGTGCTTCTTAATACATCAAAATACTTTTAATACTTAGATACAAAAATTACTAGATTGTTTTAACTCGGAAGGAGAGTTTGAGCGAACCGAGTGAGCAGACACAAAAATAACTTTGCTATTGAAGCTTATATTGTCTTTTTAAAAAAACACTTCCGCTCTAGGAGACTGTTTTGTGGGTTTCGATAATAATCACTACATTTCTAAGATCACACACAGCACTTTTTAACTAGACTTAAAAACTAGAGAGTTAACCACGGTCTGCTTCTAAACCTGGTTAGCTTTTAACTAAATCAACCTTGTGAAATTAAAGCAGCTTTGTGACCCTGTTTTGCAGATAATGTGGACAAAAAAACAATAGTTTGAGTTTGATTTGTATAGAGGGTCTGTGAAAACATGTCAGATTTTTATTTATGGAGTGGAAAAATGGTAAATCATTTTTGTTTTGTTTTGTTTTATAAGGAAGCATGTTGAATTGTAAATTGTAAAAAGTTGTCAAATTTTGTCAAAAAAGTCAAAATACTAAAAATATAATATTTTAAGTGATGAAGTTGCTAAAATATGTATCTTAAATGTCAGTAAAATACATTTATTAGCAATGCAGCAGGATATCAGACCCCAGTTTACTGAAAGAATGGGAGCAAAGCAAGATTGGGAGCAGCTCTCTGTGCAGTGCATCCTGGGTAATCACAGAGAACAAGCTCTGCAGTGGAAAAGTTGATCAAACTAGTAGAGCTCTCTGTGTCGTGTAGGTGGAGAATGCTTGTTTGTGTGCTCTGGGTCCCTCTGAAGTGCACACGTTTGTGTGTTTTGGGTCTCTCCGGCCCTGGTTCTCCTCCCCTTCTCCAGCGCAGAGCGTTCGGAAAGTCCCGAGTGTCTCGAGGACCCTCTCCGTGCCACTTTTAAAAGTGAAGTCTGAAGCTTTGAAGTGTTTGCGACATGACAGGTTCCTCTTTTCTTTCTGTGTTTCATTTCGTCTCATCCCTCCCTCTCCACCCTCCTGCCTCGCCGACTAATTATCGTTAACCATGCGGCTGATTAGAAACACGGCGACCTAGATTCCCGAAGCTTCGTTTGTTCTTTGGCTCGCGTGAAAGGGTTAATCCCTGAGCTGCTGCCTGTCATTGGTCCTTTCCCTCCTTCTTCTTCTTCGTCGTGGTCGTCTTCTCCTGCTCTTTTCTCATTTGGAGAGCTAATGAGGTCCCGTCAGAGCCAAGGAGAGGTGTTAATTTGGCCTGTGAAGTGGGAAGGAGATTAAGGACAGTAAGAAGTTGAGTTTACAGCTTAAAATACATCGCTGTCCTTATTAATCCAGCAGCCCTGGGAGACCGGCAGCACTTTTTGGTTTAATAATGAAGAGTGTCTTATAATGAAGGTAATTTTAATAAAATGTGCTGCGAGGATGCCTGCGCTTGGCGGCGTGTGCGGGGCCTTGCACACCACCGCGTCTGATGTCTGGAAGAAGTGTTGGCGATTGCTTCACATGAACTGTGAAGAAACCTTTTTCTTCTTCGCAGAGGTGTAAAACCACACAGCGGACAGTTTCAGATGGAAAAAAAAGGAGAATAACCTTTGCTTAATGCTCTGAAAGAAACGTTGAAAAGTGAAGTCATGTATGAGTTAACTATAAACCACTTGTTCTTAATTTTAGAACTCATATGCTAGTGGCTGTAGTTGTAATCATTAGAGCTTGTATCGTTGTCAAAAAAATAAAATAAGTTTCTGCTTAACCCCAAATACATATTTGTATGAATGTTTCTAAATGGATAGAACACGCTGCCAAAAATGTGCTCTTTTTGTGCTACTTGTGTATTTGTAACAATCTTAAAACGTTGTGGAAGTCTCTGATTGACCCCCGAAAATTAACTTTTTTATTAAAAAAAACATCCAGTAAAACATTAGGGTTTTTTTTACACTAGAAAAAAATCACAAGCATGTTTGAGGAGAATAAATGAACTAGTTAATGTTTTTGTGTCCAATGACATATGAACATTTGTAAGAAAAAAACAAATCTCAAATACCCTAATGGCTGTAAGTGTGGCAATTTTTTTTATTTCTATTATATTTTCTTTACTAAATTTGAACAAATGTGACTCATTATTAACGTATAAACCAAAAGTACTATCTAGTGTTGTAACTGAGTTCTTTTAAGCATCTCCAATATTCTCTGTTTAGTTTCTATGAAAACCAGTTGATGCTTATCCATTATTCATGAAAAGATAGAGAGGGAACCGTTGGCTATTTTTTGTAAAAATCTTTACTTTCTTTTATGTACATGGGCTGACGCACCTCCAAAGGGCTTGTTAGTTAATAAAATCTATCAGTACACTTATCTTAGTACAAGTATCCTAGTACAGTTTAATGAAAAGTTGTGTTTAATTATTGTCAAATGTTTTTTTCTGTAATGCACTTACAAAAAATTCATGTCTGCAAAAGTAATATAAATAATAAAAAATAGCCACACTTTCAACCATGAGGGTATTTCAGAGCGTTTTTCTTAAAAAGTTTACTAAATGTTTGTTATTGCTATATGTTTCTGGGAAAAGGAGATTTTTATCACTTTTATTCAGGAAGCACACAGGCTCAAAGGTACAGAACTCCTTCAAAATCCTGAAAACACTTCCTTGTGTTGGTTCCCACTTTGGGATGTTCAGATTCAATCCTCGCATGTTCTTTTCTGATGTGTCGACTAAGAACAGATGCTTTAATGTCGCCGCTTTCAGATGTCAAGCCTGAATTAACCAGTCAGCTAATTTCCCGTTGCTCGCTTGCAGAGAAAACATCCACGCTGGGCTCTAATTATGAGAACTTGCTTGACAAAGATAATTCGAGGAGTAATTTAGCGTGCACGATGAGTGGCGCTGTGCAGATGGATATTCTGATAAATAGTTCGGAACACATAATTAGCAATGGGTTCGGTTTCGTACCATTAACCCCTGCAGCCAGAGAACTTCTCCTGCCATTAACACACGGTAAGCGGACCGCACGAGTCTAAGATGGCTCATAACTCATCAAGCACCTGTTTTCCAGCAATAGAAAGTCTTTACTACTTCAGAAGGACATATTAAGAAGAAATATTTTTCTGGCTTTAAGTGCTGTATGTGAGTTATAGCTTATATGCCAAAATGAAAACAAAGTACAATAGCACTAATTACTTTATATATATATTAAAAAAAAATCCAACAAATGTACTCATGGCCTCTTTTTGTCCACTCCAAAATCGAATGAAAAAAAAACCCTACTTTTGTCTTCCCGAGACTGTAAATGTTAATGAAGACTGACATTTAAAATGTGTAAACATTTCTAGCTTATCTCCTCATTTATTTAAATGAATAAAAAACTATGCAGAGGAATGGCAAGGGCAGCTTTTTTGGAACTATGCAGGGCTCTATGAACCATGTGACCATGTGACTGCCTGATGGTGAGAGCAAACATCGTTTCCACTCTGGGGACGACTTGTGTCTCAAAAGAAACTGCTTTATGTTAAATACGGCATGCTGGGGATTGAGGAGGGGTTATTTTCAGCCTCGTCCATCATGGGTAAAGGCTCCACCCTCTTCTTCAAACAGATCAGAAGCTGTATTTAAATTTGCAAAACCTTTAAAATGTGTTCTAATAATAAATAAAGCTGTTTAGACATGTCATTAGGCATTAGAGGCTTATTTTACATCTTCTGAAAGGGAGCATAATGTCACCTCTTGAAGACCATCACAGCTGGATTAGGAACCGTAACTGGTTGGGTTATGTCCTAGTGCTACAGCAGCTGGATTTGTTTGCTTTGAGAGGATTTCAATCAGTGTTCACAGGAAAGCTGGCTAGAACTCAGTCTCTGGGATTTCTTGGGTGTTATTGCTAATAACTTACGATGTATTGTCTCCGCTGTTTATTTGTCTTGCGTGCTGCATTGAAGGACTTTGTTTAAAAGGCAGGAAAAGAAAAATGTGATCTAGAAGTGTTTCTTCAGGTAATATTGTCTTCTTACAGCGTTCTTCTGCCATGAAGCTAATGTTTTAAATTCATTGGAATTTCAATTAAATTAAAATATTACAATTGAAATGAACAATTAAAATAATAAAACAATTAAAATTAGTCTCAACTTAAAATTTCTGTGGAACTTTTTGAGTCAACTAATTGTTTTTTTCTTTTTGTATGAGTCATAATAATTCATATTTACATTTTTATGCTTTCTTATAAAATGTTCTCAATAAAAAACTTGTATTCAGACCTCAACCTACATTTTCCAGGAAAATCTCACATTATGGTGACTTTTTGGATTAGTTTGGGATATAAACAAGAGCGGGTGCGTAGTCTTGGTAGCGCATGGCACATTATCGTGCCCATAATTCACCCGGCATCATTAATCATGACCCCCAATCAGTATTTATCTGCCATCTTCTCTGACCTTACAGTGTGGCCTGAACATTCGCCCGGAGGTATCTGTAACACACTTTGATCCGGAGACGACACACTCTGCAAGACCGCTGCTTTCTGATTAATTCCTGCAGGAAATGATAATTCATCTGGAATGTATAAATATGTTATGAATGCAGGAATAAATCAAAGAGTAAAGGCAGGATAATTAATGATAGCGGTGTGGAAGAGCAGGGAGTGTGTGTTAGGAGAAGAAGAGCTGTAATTACCTTGCTGTTCTGGAGGCTGCCCGCGGCTCTGCCTGCTTCCACGCTCCTGAATGGTGCTCGTGCTCGTAAAGCTTCTCCTGGGCTGATTGGCACTGTTGTGTGAAGGTGTGGTTGTGCCGTTGTGGTCCCTTGAAAGGATTCAGGAATGAAAAGGTTTGCATCTTCAAGTTGATCTATGATAGCAAGCTCTTTTTGTAAGAAGAGCAAAATGTTGTATCACTCAGGATTTAGGTGTGACACAAATGAATCTTGAAAATATAAAACATACAGAGAGTAAAAGAATCTGGTTATGTAGCAGCACACTGTTTGCTTTTACTAGGGTTTAAAAAGTTTTTTTCTTGAGAGCCATTCTTGAATGAGGGCCACTCAGTTGTTTAGTGATTAGCTCTGAGGTCTTCTAGTTTCCAGATATTTTCCGTCTTGTACGTTCTTTTAAGAAAGAGCTTTCCTAAAAATGTTCTCTGCTTACCCTGTATTATTTTTACACAGTCTGATGAATTTAAGTTATATTACATTTTAGACCTTTAGGAGAAAAATGGAAGAGCAATCTCTCAACACCTCTTTCTAGAGTAAAACATAAAAAAACAGCACTATTATCATTTCTTAGAATTTTTCTAAGAAGAAAACTGAGATACGAAACTGTGGGGCTTGTAGTTTTCAGTCCTATTGCTTGCATCATAAATAAGTGATCGAACACTGCTTCCAGGCAGATGTGCATAGAATTGTAACAAATATAGAATTAAAAGGTTTTTTTCATGTGTTTTCTACCGATTTGCAGAAGTAACCCAGATCATGTTTATTATTGTGTATTATTCTTGATTTGATATATAATTTAACACAACAAACGCAAAATATCTCATAAAATTTCTTGTATGTTTTCTCTAAGTATTTTTTTATTTATTTAATCATGATATGTGTAGTAAACAAAATCTCATTACACCTAAAACGAAAATGCTGTAAAGTTTACTCGTTTTTTCTTTGCCTTAGTGAGCCTGTTCTGGAAGAAGCTTGACTTTTTTTACCTTTTATGCACTTCATTTAATGCAAACTACAACAACATGTCTCAAATTGAAGGCTTGAAGTGATGTTTTATGAGCAGGATCAAAGGCCAGGACGAGGGCTAATTATGCAACATATCCTAGAGAGGAACACAGGGGAGGTGACAAAAAAAACTATATTTTTCAGCTTAAAACTTCACAGTGCCATGGAACAACTAGACCAGAGTGCTTTCGAAGAACAGTAAAGAAAGTGTCACATTATAGGTGAAGAACTGTTCAACTATTTCAACTCTACTTCTGTCATTTCCACCTTTTGGAGCGTTCATCTGTGCACTTCAAACTCCAGATATAGGAAGATCTTTGTTGAGTTTAACATTGTTATTAAGGGACAGACCAAATCTGATTTACTCCTACTCAGGAAATGCATATTCATATTTTCTAGTGCTTTTCTCTAGACTGATAGTAATAGCTGTGTGTTAAAAAAAAGGAATTGCTTCGATGAGATCTTTCCAAAGAAAGATTCTCAGGTCAAATGCAAGTTACGGAATCTGCCAATGGAGTTCAGCATTGTTGCTATTACAATTTAATTTTAGAAAACGCGCCACGATTACCTGCGAGATCACTGGGCTTCAATCACATTATGGACTGCCACTTAAACTGTGCATAGTTTTTAGTATTTGTATTCATTCAAATTACAGAAATAAGGAGGTTAAAGTGGCATATAACTCTAAATTGAAATATTCTCACTCAATTTGTTCAAGTGATCTAATTTCTTGTAGATTAAAACACTCAAGCTCTGTCTATAAATATCACAGAGATCATAACTCCTCTGATTGCGGTCAACGCTCAACGCAACACCTTCGGGATGGAATTAAAGCCTCTCTGAAGAGCCTGTCCTGTTTTAACACCGCTTCACGAGATGTGCAAATGACTTGTACAGCTTTCCTGCCTTCTCAGCGTCTGTGTTTGGTCCTGGAACAGACTGTAACGTGCTAATGACGACTCGGCACAGGTTCACATTCAGGAAAGAGAAACACCATTAGCGTTCTCTCTGGATATGAACAGCAGGACTCTCCTCTTTTCCTCGAGTTTATCATCTATGTCCGGCACGTGTTACAGCAGGGTGTGATCTTCACTGCTTCTCTTCTTTTTCTCACCCTTTACCGAGGCCGTGTTGGGAAAGTTCACACACACAGGCAATTCACAGAAGTGTGAGCTTTAGCCCTGAATAATCTCCAGCGTTTATTGCATTACTACTGCATGCTCTGAAAAGAGTAAAAAAGGAAATTTGACGCCATGTCACTTGTGAATTTTAATGCGATCCATTCACTGAGTTTGCTTTGTGGTTTTAGTACCTACAAAAATCAAAACTCAGTGATACATAAAGTGTCTTTCTGTGATTCTTTCAGACACTGCATAAAGTCACACTATTAAATATTATTTAAGGCGATATAAAATAATTACATGGACATTTTCTATGGAGTTTCAGCTATTTTCTCTGCATGTACGAAATATCTGCATCAGAGATCTTTAACAGTCTAGTCTCTCATAGTCAGACCTTTGGAGAAAATGTTAAACGATGGCAGCTTTTTTGTTAAAGCTCCATATTGGCACATTGGCAATATGTTAAACAACCAGTCCCATGTTGTTCCAATTCTACCTTCTTCCATCATCAAAACGAGGGTGCACACAACTAATAAAATCTGAACTATAAGGAATCCCTCCTACCAAAACATGTCTTTTTGACTCCACTAACTGTGTTCTGTCTATGTGGTGACTTTTAATGCTCAAAAAAGGTTTTGTTCAAAAGAATGATGGCGGTAAGACAAAGAATCACAGAATTAATCATGGTTATCAGGCCATGATTTTCTTTGAAAATTATCACTTTTGCTCAACTTGAGTGGCTTTTAGAACCTCGTGCCAATTTTTATGAAAAAAAGTTGTTTCTAGAGTATGCTCTAGTTTATAATTAGCTAGTACTGCAAGCTTGAGCGGTGAGCAATGGAGACGCGTACTAGGCGAGCTGTCCGAACAAGGATTCCTGGACCAGGAAGTGACCTGGGCCCAGATATTAAACCTCCTGAAGGGGTGGAAGGAAGGATAACTTGCACAACCTTGATGTTGTCCCTTAGGTCTTGTCTTATATACTGGAATATTAGATAGGTGGGACCATATGATTGGCTGGGCTAATATCAGCCAAGCTCCTCTCAAACTTCTGTTAATCGAATGATTAACTTCATTTAGTGGAAAAGAGGAACCAAAACGCTTTGTTTTCACCTGGTTTCCGGGAGCACTTTGATACAGTTACATTAGTGGTCTTAATGTCAACCAAAAGACAACTTTGTTAAGTAGCAATAAGATGACTGCTGAGGGCAATTTCTTAATTTAGCTATTAAGAGCTAAAAAGAGTTGATTGAGTTTGATTAAGAGTTTCTTTGCTTATTTCAATTTCAAGTTTCTCTGTTTGTTGAAATCATCATAGAGTGGAACTTCTTTACTTCTTAAATAAATTGTAGAACAATGTCACAAAGAAGTATCCCTAGCTATTAAGTTGTGTCGAGTTACTTTAATAGTGCTATTGGTGAATCACGTAGAATGATAAACCTCAAGTTAATTTGTTTTAATATTGAAGGGATATTATGTGCAGAAGTTCTGTTGTACCATCTGTCAGACAGTGTCAGAAAGCATTAGAAACACCTTACAGTACTTTCTGTGTAAGAAGCATGCAGAAGCACGACTCGATGCATGAGTTAATTAGCTGCTGGTTTTACAAGCTGCCCGAGTCGTCCAGAAGGATGTCAAAGCAATTCAACACAGAGATGCGGAGCCCAATAAAGAACACTCGATGCTCATCGAACTGCTGCTGCATCACATAAGTGACAAAATCTTCAGGAATCTGGGACAACAGTAGCAAGAGATAAAGAAGTGTCTTACTGCTGACAGAGGCAACGTACATCATAATGTTCTATTTATCTGAGGATGTGCTGTCGGTCAGTTTATCTACGTTTATCTTTTTAACTATAAGGTGTGACAATCAATTTAATCACATATACATACAGACGTTACCAGAATCTTTTTTTTTTGTTGTTTTTGTTTTTTTACATTTTACTGAATATATATGCATATGAATGTCCAGGAAAGCTCCAAATAAAATAAATATAATTTTTTATCACTCTCTGAAAATGTGTTAAAGCTAAGCTTGCCTTCACTATAACGTTGATAAGCAGGTCAAACCCAGATGTCAGATCTGCGTTTTATCATCCTGGCTTTTATCAAAAATTAAGTAGGCTTTATTCTTTAAAGACTTTGAGCAAGTGATGCATGCTTCATTATTGATACTTCTCGTCTAGACTACTGTAATGTCGTCTACACTGAGGTTAATCAAAAAACGCTTCACTGCTTACAGTGAGTCCAGAATGCTGCAGAGCATCTCCTGAAAGGAACCAAAATGAGAGACCAAATCACACCGGTTTGATACCAGTTTTGGGAGGAGTAGAGGTGGTCGGATAGTAATGATCTGTGGCCAAGTACATAGATTCAGGGACACAGATGTGTTGTTGTGTTATTAGATAAGTTTAACCATGTTTATATTTAGTTTTAAAATCATTCATTCATTCATTCATCTTCATGTCGGCTTTCTTCCCTTTCGGGGTCGCCACAGCGGAATGAACCGCCAACTGTCTGGCATATGTTTTACGCAGCGGATGCCCTTCCAGCCGCAACCCATCGCTGGGAAAGTTTTAAAATCATATAATTACAAAATACAAATTGTGTTGTTACTAGAACCAGCAAAAATACACCAATCTGAATTTGGTGTCAGTAGAGGGTTTTCTAGTCGAGCTATGGGTAATTTTATTCAGCAGAGTTTTTGGAATTGGCACTTTGCAGATACTTCATTGGGGCGTTGAGATCAATGCATTTCAGCTAAATCAGCTTTGTTGCTTGTTACCAACTTTACACAGACCTCACACTTGTTTATTATGATGTTGAGATATTGAGCTGTAAAAGTGAATCCCAACTTTCCCAAGTCAGATGAGTGCTGCTAGCATATATTAGCATATCAAAGAATTAACAATTAGTTAACAATTAAAAAAAAATTCAAAAATTGATAGTTGGGAGGCTAACGCTGTGCAGAGTGCTGTTTTCTCAGCTTCTTGAATCTATTGGAATAGCAGAAGCCCAATGTTCATACTACCTAATCACATATAATCACATATATTCTCTAATGAACACAATGGTGTTGACCTCTACCTGCATCATGCCAAAAAACAGGCCCACATGTTTTCCATATAAAGAACCCAAACAGACTGCTTTATAAGGTTTTATTTACATCAAGATATGCTGCATTTACAAGTACATACCCAACATGAAAACCCAATTATTGGATCTAAGGACTATAACAAGGGCATAACATGGGGCCGCTAAATAAAGTGGAATCACATATCTGGTGAACTAGATTGGGACAACAAACATTTGGTGGAGACTGAAGCATGATTAAAGGACCAACAAGGAGAACATTCGTTCATTCATTCAATCATTCATTCATCTTCATGTCGGCTTTCTTCCCTTTCGGGGTCGCCACAGCAGAATGAACCGCCAACTCTCTGGCATATGTTTTACGCGGCGGATGCCCTTCCAGCCGCAACCCATCGCTGGGAAACATCCACACACACACATTCTCACTTTAACACTATGGACAATCGTTCTTACTCAATTCCCTTATACCGCATGTCTGTGAGACGATCGTGCTACCCACTGCGCCACCGGGACGCTACAAGGAGAACAGGGAAGTGAAAATTATAAACACTTATCTTATAATCAAAGAATTTAACAACCTGAAGGAACCATTCGGATGTGCAAAACAGTGAACACAATTGGACAGCAGAAGAGGAAAACACCAGGGAACCACACCCTTTCATTTTAAACTCCACTGAATTTATGTCCTGTGTGTATTTATTTTTTATGGCATAACAATTGAACTATGTTATCGAATTGTTTTTTTTTTTTTTGATCATCTACCAGTTTATTAAGCTATTCAAAATCTCTCTACCAGAGCAGGAACAGATGAAGGAAGAGGAAAGATGACTATTTTCATGTTTGTGGGTGAACTATCCCTTTAAGGCCTACTTTAAATTTGGCGAGTTCCTAATTGGGAATGTCGCTTAACTGCATCTGCTTGACATATAAATAGACACGGTGCTTCTTTGAAATGTTCACCGTCACATTCCAGTGTTTGTCTCCTTTTAAGCGCTGGAGGATTTGAAAACAACAGTCTGTAATTGAGACAAGCGATGAGCCAATCGCACACCTCCATGAGTGCTTCTTAACAAAAAGCTTGTTTGAGTCCCGGAGCACAGGATCTGATTTATTCGTCTTTTCTTTTATTGCACTCTTTATAGCTTCAGCAGCTCTTTTCCATATTTTTGTGTGCATTTTAGAGCATTATTGCACCGGGTTTTGACAACTGACAAATGAAAGCACTGTAAAAGTTTTTAAAAAAATGTTCTTGTTCTAACCAAATCCTCTTGCATCTCTTCCAGCCGTGGACTTTCACGTGATTACAATCTGCATGGCTTGCAAAACACAGTTTGATAAAAGTTATCGAAAGTTATTGCTCAAGTCTTGAGTGGTAAACTCTCCTTGAACAACCTTTATGCTCCATCAGTGCATTCCTCATTTATGACCGAGATGCTTTGTTCTGCAGAGACTCCAGGCTTTTCCTCCAGGAGAGAATCAAACGAATCTTCAATTTGATGTTTCTTCTGCTTGAACTCTCTCCTGTTGAGCTTCACACACAGACACCCCCGCACACTCTCTCTCTCACACACACTAATGTTAATTAGCATTCTGCTTAATCCCAAACTGCAGAGCTTTAAACTGTCAGCTTGCATTAGAAACAATCGTCCTCAGCGTTCCGAAAAAATGACACGGTGCGATTTCTTTCCTGAAAACGTTCCCGAGATACTAATTGCCCTACTTTAGAGTCTCTCTCTTTGAATTGCCACTGCTCTCCGAGTCTGGATTTTGGGGTTGAGAGCCATCGATAGATGATCTGGAGATGGTGAAGTTGAAAACTGGAACCCTTTGAGTCTTTTTCTCCATCAACACCTTTCTTATGAATCAATTACGGGATCAAAAACTAAGCGTGTTCCTTAAGTTGTCTATCTGATGGGTGGCTTTAGGCCCTTTTCTCAAACTTCTTTTTCAGCACCCCTAAACTAATTTGCTTTATGGTGACATTATCAAGAGTAGGGTTTGCTCCGTCCCAGCAGCAGATGCAGGCCTGTGAGAATGCCAGTGACAGGCGGCTGAATCGTCCAACAAAAGAGTGAGAACAGAACCCGGTCCCACATATACCTCACCTGATACTCTGCTGCCTCTAATCAAAATCTGCTTGTTTGAAGACCAAACAGATGAGTATCGCTTCAGTGTGGTAATCAGCAGACATTTTGTCATTTAACTCAACCTGACCAATAGAAACCTTTATTTTAATTGACCATAAGACACGATTTAAAGGGCGACTGAACAAAGCACACACGCATTAAATTCAATGTGGCAAATGAACAATCATTTATTTCTTTAGAGAATCTAAAATGTGAACATTTTTAATTTTTTAAAGAGGATAATTATTCATCTGTAACATTGCGACAGATAATATTTATATATTTCTATAGCCTACACTCTTGCTATAGCCTTTCACAGTTGCTTGATTTGTTGAATATAAATTTGCCTGCTCAACAACATACTTTATTTTTAGATTTAATGTATTATTGTATAGTATAATAATACATAATTATATACATTTGAAATTAATTCCTTAAACAGTTAAATTCAGAGCTTGCACTAAATGTTTTGTCTATAGATAGAGCTAAATATTTTTTTACATATAAAGCTCAAAATTTAAGCACTTAACTTTACACTTTTCAAGCTTTCAATCTCAGGAATTTGACATTGCCCCAGAATTAACAATTTACCCCAAGACCCTCTATTTTTTCATTCCTTACATAAAATAAACTAAAGCATTTAACATAAATTGTACAAAACTGTTCAGATATTGCCTCTGAGCAAAGAAATTGATGAAACAGTTGACACAGAGATGTTTAATACTATATTAAGAGCAGGTTCTTTTATCCAGAACAGGGAAAGTTAAATTTATCACAAGCTAAACAAAGTTTGGTGTCACCTCTGGCCCAACTATATTCCCCTCTGAAAATAATCCCAAATGCACTTTTCTGGAAACAACATGGATGCAGGCGCTGGAATTCTTTGTGATGCTGAGATTTGTGTGTATTCAGAGAATAATAAAAAGATTGAACCACTTTCCCAGCAGCAAAGTAAGTAACTTTTCCCCTCTTAAATTATTTAAGATTAACAGCATCATCTTATCAATCTATCGATCCGTCGGCAGAAAGATGAAAATGGAAAAATAATGAGGGAGATGAATGCCGCGTAAAGAACATCAATGTGCAAAATTTAATTATCTGCTGCAATGAAGGGAGAAAAAACAGTCGGCTGTTTTCTGAAACAAAAAGAAGAGCTTAATATTTTCTCCTTCTCTGCATATTTTAATTACCAGATCAATCATAACTACACACGCCTTACCGCTTGCAAGAAAGAATGAAAGAGAGAGAGAGCAGAAAATTGCGAGTTGAAATGAAAAACAATAGATTTGCTTTAAAGTGGGAGCTCTTTTGAAGTCTAAATTAAAATTTCAGGTAGCTTTAGGAGAGGGGCCTCACAAAGTTATGATATTCAATTAGTGTGTTTAGAATCTGTAGAAACGACTCCTCGTTGGGTTTGAGGAAAACTCTGGAGAACGCAGGCTTCTGTCGAACTCGCAGACTGAGGGAGTTGCTTCAAACCTGCGCAAATCTCCAGAGAAACCTACACTTGATATTCCCTCTGATGCTCCGACTATTGTTCAATAAGGATTATTGTGTACCAGAGTTGGACAGTGTAGCACAGCTCTATAGTGTTCCAGCACATTCTAGCAGCCAGTAATCCAAATCTAGAGAGCTAAATACATGTGAAAAGGCATAATTCAACTAAAACTTTGGATTTTTAGGATAAATAAACACGAGGGGGAAAACAATTGACAGGAAACCTCCTCTCTTTGTCCCAAGCATGCATTCATTTTAGCTCTCCATGGCACACCGCAGCGGTAATCTGTCATTTCACAGCTCTGAAAAAGAGAAGGAAATCGTCCAGTGAAAAATGCATGACATCAGAACGCCTTAAAGGTTATTACAAATTAATAACGAGAGGATAAATCTGTGAAAAATAGCCTTGCCATGAAAGGGCGGGTTTAAATGTTTAATAGGACTCTGCGGGTGCTCTTCAGTGGGCTATTTTAGAGATCGGGTTTAGAGATGGGTCAGGAAACTCCCGGAGACGATTAGCGAGGATTTTAGGAGGTTACATTTATTGGTGTGCTTTAGACGAAACAAGGAGCTGCGTGTTAAAACGTGGCTTTAATTTAGTCCAACTTGAATGTCTGTAAAACTGGTGGCAGGTGTTGAGTCACTGAAAAAAGAACTAGACTCTGAATCCTGTCTGCAAGCTTCACTCACACTTTTTACAAACACTGTGACATTAACTCAGTGGTTCTCAAATAGCGAGGCTTCATCAAGGGGGGGGGGGCGCGTTTGACCTTGGGGAACATGATTTTTTATTTTTCTATTTATTTTTTTTTACTGTTCTAGAATAAAGTGCATTACCACTCCACTACATTAGGGGGCAGTGGCGCTCTCATCGGCAGAGTATGAAGTGTAGACACGAAGTGTAGAAGACAGACGGAGAGAGAAGGAGATAAAGAGACAAACGAAAGTCTCTCGAAAGCTAAGACGAGGAAATATGACGACGCGTTTCTAGCGCTTGGCTTCACTGTGACTGCGGTGGAGACGAGGAGAGACAGGTGTGCTTACTGAGTCTAAAAATGTTGCAGCGGACAGCATGAAGCCAAATAAATGAAGGTGTCACCTAAAGACATTACACCACAATCACACTGAAAACCCACTTGAGTTTTTTCAGCGAAAACGTGCCGAATATTGCCAGCAATCACGATCAGTCAAACAATGTTTATAGTTTTATTAAGAATTTAATGTTTTTTTACATTTCAGATGCACCTTAAATCTTTTCTGCTACAGTTAATAAAGCTATTCTTTGTTGTAAGTAGATCTATAATTCTTTATTTTTTCTATTATATGTTAATAAGGATAGTGTGTTATGCAGAGGTGTACTTTTAACAAATTTAAAGACAAAGCGCGGGGGGACGCGAGATGTTTTTTTCTTCCTAGGGGGGGCGCGACAAAAAGTAATTGAGAAACAATGCATTGACTGTAGATGAAAACTGCTCGAACTGCACATTTCTTGGAAGGAAATTATTTTGAAAGGGAAATCTGGGGCAAATCAACAGAATGACGTGTGAACAATTGCAGCCGTTCCTTTAAAGTAGCGTTTCTTTGAGTGAGTCAGGTATTCTAGTTGTTCCTGCAGTTAACGAATCGGAACTGAATTAAGATGATTTAATTGCTCAAATTATATACATTACTTCTAACTTGCTGAATGTTGACTAGTGTTTGATTTCCATAATTAGGAACAATAAAAGTTTTAGGGAATAATACAACAGTAGAATGGACTTCTTACTAGAAGACTAGGTGAATAATGTTGAGTGCCACATTGAATTCTCCTTCTTGCTTGAGTTTTTTTGGTTTCACTTCACTCTATCTCTGCTCTGAGTGTATATTTTCTTTCTCTGAACTCAATATCTTTGGCCTCTCCCAATCAATCCAAAAAATGATTATCATTGCATTCTACAGTCACAGTTCAGCCCTCCAAGCGTTAGTGTTTGACCTAAAACACAAGTTTAACTGCCATACTTCTGATGATGAGGTTTCTGTCTCTGATTTCAATTATTGTTGTATATTGAAAATCACCAAACAGCAGACACATCACAGTAAATCATTTTTTTCTAACTGAAGCTGAGTGTTTAAACCTTTTTGTTAAGTGTTCACGTTTTCAAAATAAAAACAGATCCTTGCTTAGATTATCAGAGCTTTTCATCTGAGAAAACTTTTTTTTTTCATTTAGCAGATAAATCACTTGTAGGATCTCCCCCAAAAGAGAGACAAAAAGTAAAATATCATAAATATCAGTTTATTGGATTTTAAGAAATGCTTTCCTTTCCTTTATAAATAGTCAAAAATTAAGAGTAAAAAGTGTTTGGTCAGAAGAAAACATTCTGAAATGCTAATGTTGACTTGGTGGTCTTGACCTTCAATCTCATTAAAACTAATCCGAGGGAAAAAAGGGGAGAATGAATTGGACCATTTTTATGAAGCGAAATCAGAGTAAAGATGAAGTCGATCTCATTTAGTTGTATACCTCTCTATAAACAATGGCTCCTGACAATTTATTTGGAGTCACACCCAGTGAGTGAAGAGGTTTCAGAAGGATCTAGCTCTCCCAGCCCACTGGAGCTGAGCAGAAAGAGCTTTATCAAACCGCCAGAAGAAGCAGGCAGCCGTGGAAGAGTGAAATATAGCGAGTGTCAGGTCTGTCACATTCCCTGTGTTTGTACATCTGAGATACACACAGGCAATCAGACGGCAGGAACAGAGCGAGGCAGAGGAGGGAATTACTGCGTGACTGATGGCGGCGCTGTGGTGGAGGCTGATAAACACACTCGACCTCATCCTTAGCTAAACAAGCCTCCAACACAAATGCAATAAAACGCCAGAGATTGGTTGAGCCACTGGAAAGAGAGTTTGGGCAGTTCGGAGCAGGGGGTGGGCAGAGGCGTTCCTGGAGAGCCACACAACTCCGTTTACAAAAACACACTACTTTTGTAGCCAGATTTTTTTTCCTCACAGCGTTGCTGCTGTTTGTATTTATAGTCTAAGACGGCGATCACCCAAAGGGTGTTCTACTGGCACAATTACCCAAAACACAAGCAACACTTCAGATGATGGGATTTCTGTCTCTGATTTCATTCACCGTAAAAATCTACCGTGAATGGAGACAGAAGTGTGCGTATTTGGAGTGGCTCGTCGTCTGTACGGGTGTTTGATACGACAGTGAATTAAAACAATGACGGTAAACAACAGCGCTCCTTCTTCAGTTTAAGTGCAATCTTCTTTCCAGCAAGTGAACAGCTTATCTAAATTTTATTGAATTAGAACACAACAGTGCAAGGTCGACTATGATTTTGATTTTGGTACCTATTCAGGCAATTTTAGCAACTTCAAACGAAATTGTACGACACAGTCTTGTTTCAGTTTGACTATATGAATGCTACGATACATTTTTAAAATGCTTGAAGACTGTTATAGTCAAAATAAACATAATTTCACCCGGTGTTATTCTCAAATGGTGTTTTTGATTTACCTGAAGCGTGTTTTTGAGCCGTGTAGAATCAGCAACCCTAAAGAGTAAAGAATTGGAAACTCCAATTAGGTGCCGGAATGGCCTCAAATAAGTATTTGTGCACTATAATGTAATAAATTTAATAATTTAAATTAACAATATCAATAATTGTATTTTTTTCAGGTGGCAGTTGTGATTTCAAACTCAGCTGTGCATACTTTCCTGCTTATAGCAGTGAAAAACATTTTTTTATTTTTTGTGTGAATAAATAAAGAATGTTTTAACAGGACTTTGTGTTGATGCCCCGTTGGCAGATGGAGAGCCAGGTCAAGGTTATTCACGCTTTTCCGTAACTTAACAGACACAGTTATCAGTCTGTAAAATTCCCTTCCAAGCAGTTTCATTCTCATTACAGCAAACATTCTGATCCACACTGCAATACGAAAGAGTCGGAGGCTTGTGTCATTCCAGTGACGTTTTCAGCTCTGTCTCTCGCGTCTTTCGTGGCAGGGGTTTAGCGCCCTGTGCTCTCAGTGAAGAACATTGACTCTAACCATCTCCCGTCTCCCACTGCGAGGGGAGTTTTGCATAATTAATAACTCCTGATGTTTCCAGGTAGTCGCCCGGCAAATTCTCTTTACCCCCGTCTGCCAGTACCACATCAGCCGTGAGAGCGACACCGGAACAGACAGCCAACATTACCAGCATAAACAAGGCAATTTTGTACAGTGTCTCCCGTCATTATTGTGAAGTGTTCAGGGGCGACAGCTCGGAGATGAGAGCACCAGGAAAAATGATGAAAAAGTAAAGGCACCGCCGAGTGCTTTTCAGTGTTGGCAAACCTACAGAGGCGTCAGCGCGTGTTTAGCGAAGCTTCAGTGAGCTTGAAGATGTCAGCAGAGAAGAGAGAAGCGCTTTTTTGTGCTGTCACAGGAATAGGAGCATGCACGGGAATAACATATGCGCTGAAGGAACGAGCAAAACTAATAACAAGTCACCAGAGACGATGCTCTTCGTTGCGCAGTTGAACACTTTCATTCTATATGACTTATTAATGATATTAATGCTTTCTTTAAAACCTTTACTTGCCTCCATTCCTTTGCTGATGTTATTATAAAAAACAGTTCAGGGTTCAGGCAGATTATAACAAGAAAACAAGGGTTGAGGGGGAAGGTTAATAAATGCAATGTGATGGAGACCTAGATGAAATCATTCACACGAAGCAGCTATGTGTAGGTTTTCTGCCACTGCTTTAAAAAATGCTTACATTTGGATATTCAGACCTCGTTCATTTGTGAAAAATGTATGTCTTTCATATTACGGACATCGGTTTTGAGGATGTGTGCTATGATGGTGCTCAGTACTAAGACTTCTTTTTATATTAATTCAAAACATTTTTGATTAACATATCTATTTTTTTTCAATGAATCGTGGTTTAAATGAATATAATACATATATTGTCATTGCAACATAAATGAGGCTCGATTGGTGATTAACATAATGGTTCAGAAGGGAGGTATGCGTAGAGAAAGAGCACCTTAAATCTAAATTGATTGACACCAATTATAAGAAGTCTCATCAAAGGCGTTCGCTGTTAATGATTAATTTTTTCTACAGACCATGGTTGAGGATTAACAATTGTACCCTTAACATGACAAAAAGGTGTGCAATAAGCTGAAAAGTTTAGACTTTGGAACATGTGACAGTATTGAAATGCCTTAGTATAAATACCATTGAAATACAATAGTAAAATGTACTTGTTTGGGGGCGTCACGGTAGCACGGTCGTCTCACAGCAAGAAGGTCGCTGGTTCGAGCCTCTGCTGGGTCAGTTGTATCTCTGTGTGGAGTTCTCATGTTCTCCCCGTGATTGCGTGGGTTTAGACATGTGGCATAAGTAAAATTATTCAGCAATGTTTTTTTAAAGCATTGAGTTTGTAAATTCAAAACATGATCCCCTCTCTGAAATCGTGCCAGTGAAAACAATTCAATGTAGCAGCTTGTAGACAAAATTCTCTGATATTTGTTTTTACTTATTTTCAGTCAACTAAATTGAAGAATACATTACCAAGAAGAAAATTAATTGAAATAATGTGTCAGCGTAGGCTGAATAAACATGCAAAAGTGAAAATTAGAATTGAACATCAAGACCTGAACTTCATCTAAACCAAAAGTCTCAAGCCAAATGCATAAATGTAAGAGTTGAAGGTGGAAAATAAGAAATTAAGGAATTATTCTTTGAAATACTGTAGACAGAAAATATTATGCTAATTTGGTTTGAAATTCTTTGGTTTGGTGAAGTTTGAGAGGTGTGGACTGTTCTCGTTTTTATGTAGCCCGCTACTGATTGTGAGTGTGTTCATTTATATTTGGTCCATCATCAGCGCTCACTGAGCATCTCATTCTTCAGAGTTTTTGGCTTTGACTGGATTCTCTGTTGGCGTGTTGTCCTGTTACAGTCAAACAAAGACACTGTTGACACTGGTAATTAATTAGACTCTTACGCTCTCTGCAATGATAATTGCCCGGCTGGAAAGTCACCAGCCGTATCCATCCATCATGTTCTCTCTCTCTCTCTGTCTCTCGTCTCTCTGTGTCTCTCTCTCTCTCTCTCTCTCTCTCTCTCTTCTCTCTCTCTCCTCTCTGTCTCTCTCTCTCTCTCTCCCTCTCTCTCTCTCTCGTCTCTCTCTCTCCTCTCCTCTCTCTCTCTCTCTCTCTCTCTCTCTCTCTCGGTCTCTCGCTCTCTCTCTCTCTCTCTCTCTCTCTCTGCTGCTGGCTCACCTTGATATTTGTAATGAATATAAGTGTAATGGTGGTACATGAAAAATGACTTGGAATGGCACATACACAGTGTCTTGTCTGTAATAACTTTCTCCGCCCTGGGTCACTCACAGCTTTAATACTCTTCTTGTATTTGTTTGTGTCACCTAATTGAATTGCATTATAGTGTGGTGTAAACCTTGAAACAGGTTGTTTGAGCAAGTTTCTAAAAAGTCTAGCTTATTAACTTTCCATTGATTTGTTCAGGTTGATTCTTTTAAAAACAAGTATATTAGAATCATATGGATTCAAATAGCTTAAATATATATATTTTTATGTATGAATATCTTATTTTCTTAGGCATTGGAATTGATGTATTAAATCACGAGCCCATTTTTTGGTCCTATGCTTCTCATGTCGCCTGTTTCAATCTCTCTTCCTCATCTCTAAACTCGTTTCTGCTGAAAGTTCCACTTTTTTAAGAGAACAAAAGTGTTTAACTGAATACTTCTCCTCTTTGCAAGAACGTGTGTATTAAGTTTTTACATCGAAAAGAGCAGTACCCTCAATTCTGATTGGCTACATATGTCTTCTGCTGGTGTGTGGTGTGTGTTTTGGTGAAAAGTGCTATATAAAATAAAAATAATAAAAAATTGCTACATAAAACATAAATGTCAGTATTGTAAAGTATTAAAAATGATATAATTACATTTTAGTTTGCCATTTAATCTTGCAAACATTCAATTGTACCAGAAGTAAGTTACTAAGAACTTAAAAATAAATTTCTACATAATGATAAAATGTACTTCAGAACCTGGAAAATATATTCAGTCCATAAATACTGTATACACACTACGTATTTTATAGTTTAAATAGGCTGAACTTTTATTTAAAAATGGTCACGCTAATGTGACTGAAGATTATGTTTAGATACACCAATTTTGCTTTTAAAAGGTTAAAGTTGTTGTAATAAGAGCAAAAAATGTATTCTGTGGCATTAACCCCTCGTCCTCTAAATGTCCCATAGACAAACTTCTTTTAGCAAGTAGTTTCAACTTAACCATTTTCATTAATCTTTAACCATTAACATTAATAAGAGAAGTTGTAAAAAGAAAAACATCTTTTGAAAACTCATTAAAACTTGCCACACACTATACACAAGGTTTTAAAGTTAAGTTTTTTTTTACTGCCTCTGTGTTTATAGTTGAGTTTGTTTAAGAGATTTTTTTCACCCTCATAGTGTCCAAGAGAGCAAAGCTGGATGAAGAGGAGTGTGTGTGCATGCGCGCGCGTGTGCGTGTGTGCGTGTGCGTGCGTGCGTGCATGCGTGTGCGTGTGTGTGCGTGTGTACTTGCCTACCTATCTAAGTGTGGACAGTGGTGTGGTTACACACCAACAAAGAGGGGACAGCATAGCCAAAAGGGGACATTTTTTCAGTCCCCACATGGTTTGGTGTTAAATCAAGCTAAAATCATCAGAAATTAACTCTGGACAATTTTTTTTTTTTGCCAAGAGGGGGCAGTGTGTTTTGTGTGTGTTCTCCATGCTGCCTCTATTGGCTGGAGTCTGACCTGCAGGGCTAATCCACACACGTCGTTCACACTCCGGCAGACTGCTCTATTGTCTAAGTTAATGGCTGCAGGAGGCTCTGAGTCTCACTGGGGAGGAGAACACTCCTTGTAAAATGCATGTACATTTTAATTACATTAGTTTAAACATACAATATACTTAAAACAATATTTTAAGAAATTAATTTACAGACAAAAATACAATATATTTCTATTTTATTAACATTAAAGTTACAACTGCAAAATATTCTCAAAACATTTTGATTTAATTAATTTATATACACTACAGCTGTGACTTTAAACCGATTAGAACTTCTTCTATTTTTTTGTAGAAAAAAAGATATATTTTTCATTATCCTCAGACATGACACAATTTAATGCCCTGTTACATTAATTAATGCCCCCGTTGGATAGGTAGAGCTCACTTAGTGTGTGTATGGATCTATTTAAAGTTTTTTTTATAATAAACAAAATGTATTTCTCCTTTACACATGAAGATTTTCCATGAAGTACTACTTTAATTCCTTGTATTTTCATTTAAAGTGACATTTGTATATTTATTTATAATTTTTACTCTATCATTTCAAAGGTGGCTTGCAAAACTTGCATTGTTTTTTTTATTACAAAAGTATATCAAAGTTAAATTCCTGCCCTTTAAGTGAATAAAACGCTGGAACATGTTTGTTTTATGTTTATAGACAGAGCTGTGTGTTACATTTAATAATGTCCCCGATGGATAGGTAGAGTTCGCTTAATGTGTGTGCATCTATTTAGAGTTCTTTTTTAAATAAACTAAATTTTCCTTCCTACATGATAAATTTCCATCTAGTAATACAATACTTTCATTCCTTATATTTTCATTTAAAGTGAGTATGTTTTTGTATTGTTTTACTTTAACATTTGAAAGGCGACATGCAAACCTTGCATTATGTTTTTTTTGTTTGTTTGTTTTGATCACAAAAGTAGATTAAAGTTCAATTCCTGCCTCATGCTGTTGCATAAATATTGATGGATAGTTTTTTTATGTTTATAGACAGAGTGTGTGTTATATTTAATAATGTCCCCCGCTGGATAGGTAGAGTTCGCTTAGAGTGTGTGTGTGCATCTATTGTTCTTTTTTACAATAAACAAAATAGATTTCCCTTCCCCGTGTGTGCGTGTGTGCGCGTGTGTGTGTGTGTGTGTGTGTGTGTGTGTGTGTAAAAGCAGCTGCTGTCAGTGAGTCATGAAGAGAAATGAGCAACCCACGTCCTGACACACATCCAGTCCCCACGTCAATTCCAATCAGTAGCCGGTGTCACTCACTCACTAACTCGCACACACACACACACGCACGCACACGCACGCACACACACACACACACACACACCACACACGCACACACACACACACACACACACACACACACACACACACCACACACACACACACACACACACACACACACACACACACACACACACACACACACACACCACACACACACACACACACACACACACAGACACACAGACACACAGGCTCTGCAAGCGGCACAGAGGTGGACACAAGGTACTCAACAAGTTATTCTGTATTTTACATTACTTGCATATAGTCTATTTATACACTCTACACAGACTTTCATTTTCACAACTAAATTGAATCTTTAGCAGAACTAAGGACTACCTTAAGTTCCAAGCTTCGATATGAACCCAACTCAAGCACCTACTGACTAGTTTCGACACTTTTGGAAAACGTCCAGTAAATACATGAAGTCATCAATAAATTACAATGATTAATCCCTCAAACATTTCCTTTTCTAATCATCCTTTGAAATGACTGCTTTGCACTCGCTCTGATTGTGATTAACTACTGGTAGATTTGACTGGAGTCACTTCTCCTGACTTTGTCCTCATAAAACAAACTCTTTCCCTAAATGTTCATCCATCACGCCTTCGAGTGATGATTCACTGCTAATTGCATAATCACCAGTCGTGATAATTGTAATTGATGAGTGTGTAATTGCTAATTGCTAGTCCTTATTGGCGCCGCTGCCTTTCTTTCTTGCGCACATTCTTTATGCGGTGACTTTTCTTGATTTCGTTGTGCTCATTGTGACCTGTGCACAAAGTTAAGACTTTCAAAGATTCTATTCTAATACAGATTTGTTCTTAATTTTCCAAGCGATGCGTTTCTTTTTTGCCCGGATTTAAATGATAATCTGACTAAATAAAAATTATACTTCCTGTTCATTTTTACAATGTTCTTTCTCCATATGGCATTTAGATATGGCATAACATTTAGACTGCCCCATCAGTTACCGCTGGTTGCAACCAGGAATATATCAGCTTTAACCCGTCTGTTCAATCATGCAAAGGCTAAAGAAGCTCATTGGACTGCGACTCTTATGGCTCTTTTCCATCGTTCAACACGGTACTGTACCACACAGTTCAGTTCGGTGCAGTACAGCCAGCTTTGCTTTCCCATTGTTTATAATGTCGGTATGTTAAATAGGCAACGTCGCTCCGTTTTAGCCCCACTTTGTAATAAAGAGTGCGACAGAGATCGGGACACAAACAACAATGGATCCCAAACACGCCGTTGGACTGTTTGGGCTACTTCTCGGCGAGTGGCTGTATTACACACATTTCCAAGATTGCTCCGACATAGCGTTGTGTTTTCTGATCACTAGCAACTATATTACACACAATAAAAGCTGTTTCCTCTCTCGTGAACGATGAATGCACTCATCACATGTGTATGTCTACTTTGCGCAAGTTAATGACGCAGGAAATGACGACTCTCTTGAACCAATCAGAGTTGGCGTAAGTCATGGTTGACTTGAACCAAGAATCGGCTAAGTTAAGGTTTTAGCGTCGGTTGTGGAATCAGCTCGAAGGAGGAACCAAAAACGGTGTCAGTTCCACGGCCAGCACACAATGGAAAAGCGCAAAAAACACACAGAACTGTGGCGTGCCAATAGTACGTGTAGACACACTTTTGCAGTAGGTACTTTTCTGCTGCTCATAGAGTATGTTAGGACTCCAAATTTAGTAACTAGGAATTTAGACAGGAAACGTAGGCTAAGAATTTGTATTGGGAGAAAAAAATTGGGGCCAAAAAAAAAACAATATTTTCCTCATTTTAATCTCAACAAGTGAATCCAATCATCGGCCAGCCAGCTGTAGCTCATCAGTTCCTAGTAATATTTCTAGGCCCTTTAACATAAAAGTTTATCAATCTTTTACTCTCTCTTCTTCTCCCATCAGAATCATTGTCTAATAGTGAGTATTTCTATCAACAATATCAGGTCCCTCAATTAAAATGAAACAACAAAAACGAAATATTTTGAAAATTAGAAATTGTAGAACAAAAGACCATGCTTGCGGAGATTCCCCCTTTCTTTGGGAGCTACAGCTTATTACAGTCAGCTGTCAGCCAGCTGCAGCTTATCAACTGCTTAATATAAAGTTTTTTTTGCAATCTTGCAAGTACAGAGTATTTAGTAATTGATTTTATTCTGGTTGAACCTGTGTCTGGTTGTTCTTGTGATTCAGGTTTTGTTACCTGTGCTATCCACAAGCCAAGTCTGTTACTGTTTAGTCATTAGAATGTCACCATGCCTATATATCAGAAAAATAGCGCATGCAGAGTTAGAAGTGCTGGGAAATTAATGTCTCTGATTGTAACTACACTTTCATTCGTAAACCTTTAGTAACGTATTTTCTACCTGTGTCAGTCTTCACCAGTGACTCATAGCTGTGAGAAAATGTGTTTAAGATGGGCTCAACGATTTACTGTAAAAGGTGAGCCCAGCCCTAAAGTTAAATCACCCCTGATACTCAAATCAGCTACAGCTTATCACCACCTGCAAGCAACTCATATCAAACTATTAGCGGTCATCGGGTCTTTGTCCTGGTGGCGCAGTGGGTAGCACGGTGGTCTCACAGCAGGAAGGTTGCTGGTTCGAGTCTCGGCTGGGTCAGTTGGTATCTCTGTGTGGAGTTCTCATGTTCTCCTCGTGATCGCGTGGGTTTACTCCGGGTGCTCCGGTTTCCTCCACAAGAACAAAGACATATGTGGTAGAAGTCAATTGGGTAAAAACGTATGCCAGAAGAGTTGGGGGTTCATTCTGTGGAGACCCCAAAAGGGAAAAAAGCTGACAAGAAAATGGATGGATGGATGCATTGGTCTTTGTCCCATCTTTGATCGTTTTCCACTTACTTGCCTCAATAATTCACTGTACCTAAAATGTTTTTTTTTTGTTTTTTTTTTGTGATGTACTGTTGAAACCTTTGGAAGATCAGTTTCAATTGAAATGTTTTGAAACTGATTGATTACGGAAACTCAAAGAATGTTGAAATCAACTTAAGGATGAGTTAATGATGGTAGGTTTTAGACTTCTGTTGAATTATCCCTTTCATCTTTGCGTTGCAAAATTATTAAATTCTGTAGTTTGTTTTTATGTAAAAGTAAAGGATACCGCTGAGATTTGTCAGATGGCTGCAGTAGGTTTGAGACTCTGAAGTGCTCTGGAGTTTTTGGAATCTGCTTTGAAGCTTTAATTAGAAATTATGTTATGGCATGATATGCCTTTCATAAACTAGCAGCAGAAAGGACTGCAAACTTTTCAAAGAGACATTAAAGAAGTCTTGTTTGACTTTTTTTTTTAACTGGAAACACTTCAACTCTTGAACTCAAATTACATGAGTAAACATAAAGTACTTATTTGAATTTGTCCACTAATGCATTATAAAAAAAACAACAATCATAAGAAGAGATTTACCGATTTTGGCAATCAAAGAGTAAAAAGTTCTGAATTTTTAGAAAAACATTAGATTACTCTGGGACAGTTCTGAGCTTACTTAACAGGTTTATGCCAAGATATTTTACCCGACAGATTTTTGCAGCAGTTTAAGTCAGCGTCCACTAGAATAATTAAATGGTAGTTCATTTGCTAGTACCATTAAGTTTCTGAAAAATGTTCAAAGGATTAGTAAAAGAAAATAAAAGAGAGAGATTTGCTACCAAAAAAAAGGTCAAATTAAGACTCAGTATCACCCCAGAGTGGACAAAAATGTTCAAAAGGTTTACAATATTATTTCAGAAACTGGATTTTAAAACTACAATTTTTTTCTTACAAATCTAATAACAAACCTATCAAATCAAAATCAAAATGTTTGTTTAAAAGTATGCAAGAGAGCTGAGACATTAACAAAACTTTTTTTTTTCATTCAGAGTCCCAATGCTTTCTTTCTCTCTCTCTCTTTTCTTGCTGTTATTTGCTCATGCTGATCACATGTGCAACAGCACCATTGATGAAGCCAGTGAATGTCATTTCTGGGAAAAAAGAGTGAGAGAAAGAAAAAGGAGAGAAACGCGAGTGCTTTTAGACAGGGAGAGCTGGAGACGATTGTATCAGTATTGATCGCTGTAGAGCTGCTGGATTCTACATGAGTCCATGAGCAAGCTCAATGTACAGAGGACACTCGCCACTTCACTGCTGCACACTTCACTGCTGCACACTCACTGCTGCACACTCACTGCTGCACACTCACTGCTGCACACTCACTGCTGCACACTTCACTGCTGCACACTCACTGCTGCACACTCACTGCTGCACACTCACGGCTGCACACTTCACTGCTGCACACTTCACTGCTGCACACTCACTGCTGCACACTCACTGCTGCACACTCACTGCTGCACACTCACTGCTGCACACTCACTGCTGCACACTCACTGCTGCACACTCACTGCTTCACACTCACTGCTGCACACTCACTGCTGCACACTCACTGCTGCACACTCACTGCTGCACACTCACTGCTGCACACTCACTGCTGCACACTTCACTGCTGCACACTCACTGCTGCACACTCACTGCTGCACTCTCACTGCTGCACACTCACTGCTGTACACTTCACTGCTGCACACTCACTGCTGCACACTCACTGCTGCACACTCACTGCTGCACACTCACTGCTGCACACTTCACTGCTGCACACTTCACTGCTGCACATCACTGCTGCACACTTCACTGCTGCACACTCACTGCTGCACACTTCACTGCTGCACACTCACTGCTGCACACTTCACTGCTGCACACTCACTGCTGCACACTCACTGCTGCACACTTCACTGCTTCACACTCACTGCTGCACACTCACTGCTGCACTCTCACTGCTGCACACTCACTGCTGCACACTCACTGCTGCACACTCACTGCTGCACACTTCACTGCTGCACACTCACTGGTGCACACTCACTGCTGCACACTTCACTGCTGCACACTTCACTGCTGCAC
>UELW01000445.1:3111295-3120103 GCA_900490495.1 Danionella dracula
CTTTTCTGCTACAGTTAATAAGCTATTCTTTGTTGTAAGTTGCTCCTATTTTTTCTTTTTTTATCTTATACATTGATAAGGATACTGTGTTATGGAGAGGTGTACTTATAACAAATTTAAAGACAAATAATACTATTTATAGTTGCGCGGGGGGTGCACAAGTTGTTTTTTTCTTCCTGGGGTGACGCAACAGAAAATAATTGACAAACACTGCTTTAACGGAACAGAAAAACAAATAGATCAAAGTTTTATTATTGTAAAGTTCAAACAGAAATTGCTAATAAAAGGTCTAAACTGGATATCTCGCTTTAGAAAACAATTTCTGATAGTTTACTGAACCGCATCACGTTTGTAATTAATGTAAATAATATAATCACTCATTTTAAAACAGTTGCTTGAATAATTGTTTTAACAGATGAACAGTTCAGCCAGGCTTGATGGAAGTCATTCTCCAGTTACTTTCGTTTAAAGACCTGCTGCTTTAAAGTGCTATTGATGAAGTGAAGAGAAAACTCAGTGCTCATCTGTTCATCTTCTGAGAGTGGAGTTTGAGGCGAGGAGAAAGCGCTGATGCTAGGTTTCCGCTGCTCATGTTAATCACCCGCTCAGCATCTCTCTCTCTGTCTGTCTGACTCAAATCACAGCGATGCGCCACTGTGATGATGATTGTGATGATGATGGCTTCCTCTTCCTATATTTCACTCTGTTTTCTGTGTTGTCAGCTATTATTGAATCCCTGAACGTTCAGCTGTGGGTAATTATGAAACTACTAATGCAAACAGATGTGTTTCATTTAAAGGCGCGTTAAAAATATATATTTCTTCTCTATTTAACTGTTCTAACTTAATCTCAAACCTTACAAGAAAACCTTACAAGATAAAAAAGAGATCTATTGTGCAGGCAATACCTACAGCGGGGAATGGAGAACAGGGAGAGAGAGAGAGATAGAGAGAGAGAGAGAGAGAGAGAGAGAGAGAGAGAGAGAGATATATAGATATAATATATATATATATTATATATATAGATATATATATAGTTTTTCATGTTTTTTGTATTAATGATTAATGAATAGAATAAATAACTCTTGGGCAAAATTAAAGTATTTTAATTAACTTATTTTGAATAATATTTATCACGTAGTTAACCATATAAGCAGATCAGTTTTTTTACTTAAGACACAAAACACGGTTTATGGCACTCATATTGCCAGGGAGAACTTAAATGGAAAAACATATCACCCTATAGCAACTAAACAGTTTACCCTAGCAACCATATAGGCATCGCAAAATGAATGATGTTCTTATTGTCAAGGAGAACTTAACATGGTGTTAATTAGCCCCTTAGCAACCAAACAGTTTACCCTAACAACCATTGAGTACCAGCAAATGAATAACCCAGCTGAGGACAGCCATAGATGCGAGGCATGATTTATGATGCTCATGCTGCAAAGGGAAACTTAGTATGGCAAAACTTAAAACCCCATAGCAACCAAACTGTTTACCCCGACAACCATACACATCAGCAGATCTTGAGAATATCTTAGTTTAGGACAACCACAGACATTAGATCTGAGTTATGGGACTCTGACTGTCAATGAGCTTAATTAAACTAAAAACATAGTAACACTTGACACTTCAATCAAATCTGTATTTCAGTTTAGGAAAATTATTCAGATGAGGCAAGGGATATCACCATATTACACAAGTAGGGGACCTGGAAAACATCATAGCAACCATATCAGCAGAAGAGTATCCATCCATCCATTTTCATGTCGGATTTTTTCCCTTCGGGCTATACCCTTCCAGCTGCAACCCATCGCTGGGAAACATCCACACACACTCATTCTCACTCAAACACTATGAACAATCATTTTTACTCAATTCACTTATACCGCATGTCTTTGTTCTTGTGGGGGAAACCGGAGCACCCGGAGTAAACCCACGCGATCACGAGGAGAACATGAGAACTCCACACAGAAATGCCAATCGACCCAGCCGAGGCTCGAACCAGCGACCTTCTTGCTGTGCTACCCACTGCGCCACCGTGACGCCTCAGCAGAAGAGTATCTCAGGTTTAAAAAAATCGAAGAAAAACATTTGGTTTATGGCATTTCTACTGTTAAGAGGAACTTAAACTAACATCACAGACCACTCTCTAGTAACCAAACTGTGAATCCTAGTGAACTCTTTAGCGTTCTAATATACTTGTGTCTGAGCAACAGTCAGAGGGGGGAAGGCCCACATTGTCTGTGAACCTAATCATCAGTTTGATTTGATTTATTTAAACACTGTTTCTACTGGATACTGTATAAAAAATATCAAATTGTTTTTACAAAGGTTCATATTTGTATTACATTTTTTCTTCCAGATGTAACAAAATATTATTTTGTATGGTGATCTTTCATTTAGTAATAGAGAGCTGATATAATAAAGCCAACCTTTAGACTAATAGTGTCAATGATTCTACTGACAGTAGATTAAAGAAAGTAAAACACAACATAGCATTTCAGCAACTTATTGTTTTCAAAATAAACTCAACAAAATGTTATGTTTTTGGTTGTACCATCAAAAGTTATGTACAAGACCGTCTAGTATTTATTTTTAGATGCATCACATCATGTCATTATGTATGTTTGCACAGGTTTCTCCCACCTTATTCTTAGATAACATAACCCAGAATATTTCTCACAGAGATCATCAAAATCAAATTAAGTCAAGATACGCATGCACTGCAAACTAGTGCTACCAAAATAGCATTTGCTCTATATTTAAGAGTTAAGTTTTAATTGTTGCTGTGAATCAGGAACAGTGGGAATCTCTCGGGTTTGTGGTTTTGATCTTTATGGCAGCTTTTTTCATATTTCTAAAGGCCTGGGAGTGCTCTCCGGTCGCTCTTCCGGGAGGCTCCTGATGTCGTTAACAAACCATCTGCTTCCCGTTCCGAAGTCCCAAAATCCCAATATTTGATCCTGAATCCCCTGAAACAGAGAAACCCACTCCTCGCGCCTCTGCCTGGCTGTGTTTGTTTTTAGCTCCATCATATTCATGCCCCGCGGTCGTGTGGATGCTTTCTATCATTTTCTCTTTAAAAGAAATAGTTTTTAAAAGATGCAACCAAGAGCAAAGAGATAAACAGGAAACGTGAGTAAATGTAGATAATGTTCATTCGACATTGTGATGACTGTGAGTTTAAGATTCTAAATGTGATCATTTAAGAGAGGTTCAGACCGAGCTTTTCAAGCAGTTATTCGAGCTGATATCCAGAACCTCTCGGTTGGCATCTCTCGCCCAGGTGGGGCTGATGCCAGCGGCATAGCCCTAAGACAGGCTCCATGGGGGCCCGCTTTACCCCTGTCTGTGCGTTTGTACCCACAAACCCCCAGTGCCAGCCTACTCCTTTTGCAACTCCTATCCCAGTTCCAAACACTGTTTGAGAAGCTGCTTATTTAAAGGAACACTTCACCCCAAAAATTTACATTTTCCCCTTATTAATTGTACTAAATATTTACGAGGCTGAGCCTTGTGAACAGACAAATGATCTTTCATTATGTGCTTGCAAGCTGTTGTGTTTTAACTTTATTAACTGTCTCTTTTTAAGTAAATAGCACAGTTGACATGGTCATTGGGAACACAATTTCGAAGCGTTGGAATAAACCGTACATGCTTTATTTTCCTGCAGATTAGACTATTGCAATCATGACCTTCCTAAAGAAACTATTATGACACTTCAGTTGTCCACAATGTAGCAGCCAGATTGCTGACCAGAACTAAGTATTTGAGTACATTTCCTCAGTCCGTGCTAGACAGCATTGGCTCCCTGTAAATGATAGATTCCAGCTTAAGATTCTTATATTACTTTCCAAAGCTTTGAATGGTATAACTCCTCGAACCTTACGGGTTCCTGCTCTCAGCCGATTCTGAGCTGATGGAGGTCTTAAAACCAGTTTAAAACTAAAGGTGACAGAGCCTTTTAGTTGCTGTCTCATCTCTGAAAGGAGCTGTCAAAAGAAGATCTGCCTTGCTTCTACCAAGAATAGCTTTAAAAGTAGATTAAGGACATATTTTTATATGTAGAAATTTTAAGAGTTGTTTGTTTGCACGTTTGTAATATTTTAACCCTGTTCCGTCCAGTTTGTTGATGTTTCTAATTGTGATGTTTTATAGGATTGTTATAAGTACGCACTTTGGAGCAGTCTTTTTGCTAAATGCTGTGCTATTTAAATGCATTTTACGGACTAACTGTATAACGGCACTTTCATGATTTAAAAACAAAACTTTCTATGCTGATATGTGATTTTCAAAAGAAACATGGAAACTGCTATGAAGTATTTGGAGAGGTTTCAACCGCAGTGGCCTCTTCTAAACCTTTATATTTTTGTACTTGTACTTGCAGTTGTTCTTGAAAGGTGTGGAACAAGCAACGAGAGAGTTTTAAATGAACCAGTGAGCTATCTCTGTGTGAGGTAGTCTGAGGACATCTCTACTGTGTAGAGGACTGTGGTCTGTAGTGTTGGCAAACTGGAGCTCCAGCGCTGGCTAGTGGTGACCAGCGGTACTTTGTAGATAGTTGGTTTAATGTCAGGGTGAAAATATAAACGATTAGCTCACCTTGAAAGCTGAGAGAGCTTCAAAGCATTCAAACTAAATGTAAGCAAGAGTTGAGCTTTTGAAAACGCTGTTGAGTGTAATAATGTTGAGTAATGACTACGCTACACGGACAAAATAAAATCAACTCTATCAGGAGCAAGACCAAGTACACTCTGAATAGAGTACAAAACACGCTATGAGGTTATCATCTAAACTGTCAAATCTTCACTAAAACTTGTACTTTGTTATACATTTTGTATTTCAATATTAAAAATCTCAACTATGTTTTTCTCCAGTACATTGTAAAAAAAAAAAAGAGTTACCCAATCCATCTTCAAAGTTAAAGTTTAGGGGGTGGGTGTTTGTACAGACGCAGAGTCCATTTAACACTCTAGATTTTACTGGCAAAATAAAACATTTCTCATGTTACCGTATAATAAAAATTAGTTGAGCTCAGTAGAAATACTTCAGTATAAATAAAAAACAAATCACCTTTGATAAAGGAAGCTTCTAAGTATCCAAGTACGTACTCTGATTATGTTTCATTACCTACTTTCCTTGAGTATTTTGTTTTTAATTCATAATTTTAATTGAATACCAAATGTGTGTACTTTTCCACCCTTGTTTTTGGCTACATCAAGTGCACTTTGAAGTAATATTTGTCAGTCCACCAAATATATGGAAAAAAATGTTCTGTATGGTTTAATCCACTTCTGTTAATTTTATTGAAAGTTCCGATCTAAAAAGTATTCTTTTCAGAAAGAAAATGTACTGTAGTTTTTTCTTTTTCTTTGTAGTGCAGACTACTAGAGAAACTACTTTTTATTGAACAAAACAGTATAAAATATAGTTTTTGGACCTACCAGTTTCAAGTGGTTAAAATGTTTGTGGAACTTACAGTTAAAGTGTCAGTAACAATCATTTGAACTATTGAATATTAAAACAGATTTTATATGGTTTAGAGTTTCAGGGTGTGTCTGTGACTACCATAAAGTAATGATGAAAGCGGTTTGAGGAGGACTTTAAAACTGAAAGTGAATTCCTCTCGACAGTCGAATTAAAGTAGAAACTGCATCAAATATCTCTTCGGCTGTTGACTCCTCGTGCATCCGCGCGCCTCTTTGTTTCACTGTTTTTTGGCGTTCATTAAGTTTCCTCCAAACTGAAGGTGAAGCTCTGAGTTTTTACCCTCAAAACCTTTTCCTTTTCATCCACTCACGCAAACAGTGAGCTGTTGTTTGTGGAAGTCCTCTGGGAGAGAGAAGCCCTCACTGTCACATGTTTCCTCAGTAGAGAGAGGTGCGTGTTTGTGTTCGGGGGTTCGTTGGAGATTATGCGCTGATGATTTGTAAGAGCTGTAATAAACACAAAGCCCAGGAGAGGCTAGAGATGTTTAATAATGCATTCTGTTCATAAAAGTGCTTCCCGGCCAATGAGTCCCCACAGAGAGCTAGACCACAGGGATGCAGCGGCTGCGCGCGAGGGCTAGAGTCGGTGTGCGTTAGGGCTGGTGGTGTGAATGTGCTTTCCCGTGTGGAAATGTATTGAGAACAGCTGAAATTGGAATTCGTTGACTACTAGAGGTTAGTCTCAAAAGGAACAGATTCCTCTAAGTCCCCCTGATCATGTGACTGAATTTATATTGTAGCATATGGCATGCATGGCAACTGTGCTGGAAGTGAAAAAAGAACAATACAAACAATACAACACAAAAGCTAATAGGGATGTTTACTTTGACAAGGATTGTCAGGTGTGAATAAACCTGATTTTTAAATACAGGTTCAAGGTGAAACTCAGTACAAAACATCTTTATTTCATACTTTATCTCGTGTTGCGGAACAGCTGACTTAAATTCACAAACTTTATTTTTAACTGGCACCTACACTTTTAATCTTCAGGTTGTTAGGCTCGTTTTAAAAAGAGGTGATGCAAATACTCACCACTCTGAATAAAGTTCACAGATGTGGCAACTGTTGAAAAAACAGAGTAAGACAAACACCATAGATGAAGAAAATACAAATAAAATAAGAAAGACATAATCGCTTTAAAGAGACAATGTTGACTTCACAAACATTCCCATAATGTCAATCACATGATGTTATGCAGCTTTTTTCCAAAATTATTTTCACAAAATTATTGAAATGGAAAAAAGAGTATATATAAAGGAGACAGATGAATCTCATTCAAACAACGTGAAAGGCTGTCTCCTTTGTTAAGTTTTAACTGTGAAAGTGCATTTTTGTTTAGCGTGATAACAAAAACCATGAAAAAAATTACATGTGTTGAGTGGAAATGGGACTTGACCTATTCAATCTGTCATTAAAATTTCGGGTCATATGGGGGCAAACAACATCGCCTATTAGACTTTGAAAAGGTTGAAAGTTTACTCAGGGCAATTGAACAGTCAATTACAGCATTAAGCCATTCAGAAATAAGAGAGGTGAATACTCCCACCTTTCTCCTTTTCATGTTCTTGAATGTTATTCTGTAATTTACATGAGTTCAGCAGTAGATGTACAAATGTGTAATATTATCTCTATACCTCAATATATATCTCTGACCGCTCTTATTCTCTATACTGCTGACTATGTGGCTTAATACGGGACCTGGGTCCTAATTTCGTATCATAACATGGAAGTGTGTTGGTATGACAATAAAGAATCCTTGAATCCTTGAGATGAAGCAGCAGCAGCAGCCACGGCGACCAAGAGAGACCAAAAAACTCAATTTGAAAGAAAGTATGAGTGTTTAACTCTACAACAGGAAAAATATGTTAAAGTACCCACATCCCCTTCGGCTGTGTCCTTTGACTTTATATAACATGGACAAAGTTTGGGTAATCAGCCATTTCCTAGTTCTAAAAGAGTCACTACCGGAGAGTCAAAAATGTGGAAAAATACCCGATTTGTTTGATTGTACGTGACATGAACAAAACCTCAGTGTTAAGTAATGGCTCCCACACGAGTAGCCCTCTCCTTAAATATGCACAGCTTCCTATCTTAACTTAAAGAAGTAATAAAA
Source organism: Danionella dracula (assembly GCA_900490495.1). Lineage (NCBI taxonomy): Eukaryota > Metazoa > Chordata > Actinopteri > Cypriniformes > Danionidae > Danionella > Danionella dracula. The sequence continues at coordinate 3,118,903 of UELW01000445.1, forward strand.
AAGGTTGAACATTTGTTAACGCAAGCAATATGCATCCAAAAAAAGCAATGGATGCCTTTGGTGTAAATGTTTTGTATTAGCTGTTAAGTTGAGGATTTTTAACATGGCAGTCAATGTAAATCTACTTACTTTTGGAGTCAAACTCCTGTCAGAGGACAAACTGCAATTCAGCCACTTCTCATCATGCAATGAGAGAAAGCTGAAGGTTTGCAATTTCATCAGCACAACAGAAGCTGTATGTGAAAAATGACGCTTGTTATGGTAAAACATTTTAATAGGAAAGGGCAGTGGCAGTTGCATTCTGTACAATCACTGTTTACTTAAAGAAACACAACCATCTCAAATGAGAAGGCTATATTTTGAAGAACAGCATTTAGAAACGAATGACAATTTTTCATTCAGGGTGCCTTCGAAAAGTGGTATTTTCAGTTCTGAATTGGGTTTATGTTCTCAAGGCTTGGCCCCGGTGGCACGATCCGTTGACTTTCCTCTTGTTTGTATCCTTCGTCTTTCATTGAGATCACTCACTCTACTTTCAAGCACACTTCAGCGCTGAAGCAGATTGATGTTTGTCCCACTGTGTCCTTCAGTGTACTGCTGAAACAAAAAGCCTTTGAGAGGCAGAAGTTTTATTCTGCGCACTCGTTCTCTCTCGGCTCTCACTATCTTCATCAAGGCCTTTACCAAAGCATTTATCAGTGCAGCTTGAGTATCAAGGACGAATAGATGCTGAATGTGAAAGTGAGAAGGATTTAAGCTTCAGTCCTTGTTTAAATAGAGCGTTGAAGATCAGGTCACTCTTTTTGATGCAGATGAACTTGGAAAGATGTCAAAATATGGTTCATACTCAATAAATGATTATTAAATTGTTGTTATGCATGAATATTCTGCGAGGAGCCTCCTCTGGTGTTATACTAAGCTGATGTTTAATAGGAATCTCTTCATGAAGAGTTTTTGTGAAGCTAATCTGAACTCCAGATAATGGAACACTTTTGTTTGCTGATTTTGTTTCACCTGCCAAGTGTCTTTCTTTCTTTCTTTCTTTCTTTTTTACACCAACTTGCCTTCTTAGTTCTATTCCTTACATTGTAAACAGCAAAAACAAACATTTCTATTTCATTATTATTTCATAAAAGAAATGTAACTTCACACATATCCCTCAATCCTCTCACTTTTAACTATTCTGCTTAATATCCAATAG
>UELW01000445.1:3120203-3132703 GCA_900490495.1 Danionella dracula
AATAAAGCTATTTTTGTTGTAAGTAGATCTATAATTCTTTATTTTTTCTATTATATGTTAATAAGGATAGTGTGTTATGCAGAGGTGTACTTTTAACAAATTTAAAGACAAAGCGCGGGGGGACGCGAGATGTTTTTTTCTTCCTAGGGGGGGCGCGACAAAAAGTAATTGAGAAACAATGCATTGACTGTAGATGAAAACTGCTCGAACTGCACATTTCTTGGAAGGAAATTATTTTGAAAGGGAAATCTGGGGCAAATCAACAGAATGACGTGTGAACAATTGCAGCCGTTCCTTTAAAGTAGCGTTTCTTTGAGTGAGTCAGGTATTCTAGTTGTTCCTGCAGTTAACGAATCGGAACTGAATTAAGATGATTTAATTGCTCAAATTATATACATTACTTCTAACTTGCTGAATGTTGACTAGTGTTTGATTTCCATAATTAGGAACAATAAAAGTTTTAGGGAATAATACAACAGTAGAATGGACTTCTTACTAGAAGACTAGGTGAATAATGTTGAGTGCCACATTGAATTCTCCTTCCTTGCTTGAGTTTTTTGGTTTCACTTCACTCTATCTCTGCTCTGAGTGTATATTTTCTTTCTCTGAACTCAATATCTTTGGCCTCTCCAATCAATCCAAAAAATGATTATCATTGCATTCTACAGTCACAGTTCAGCCCTCCAAGCGTTAGTGTTTGACCTAAAACACAAGTTTAACTGCCATACTTCTGATGATGAGGTTTCTGTCTCTGATTTCAATTATTGTTGTATATTGAAAATCACCAAACAGCAGACACATCACAGTAAATCATTTTTTTCTAACTGAAGCTGAGTGTTTAAACCTTTTTGTTAAGTGTTCACGTTTTCAAAATAAAAACAGATCCTTGCTTAGATTATCAGAGCTTTTCATCTGAGAAAACTTTTTTTTTTCATTTAGCAGATAAATCACTTGTAGGATCTCCCCCAAAAGAGAGACAAAAAGTAAAATATCATAAATATCAGTTTATTGGATTTTAAGAAATGCTCCTTCCTTTATAAATAGTCAAAAATTAAGAGTAAAAAGTGTTTGGTCAGAAGAAAACATTCTGAAATGCTAATGTTGACTTGGTGGTCTTGACCTTCAATCTCATTAAAACTAATCCGAGGGAAAAAAGGGGAGAATGAATTGGACCATTTTTATGAAGCGAAATCAGAGTAAAGATGAAGTCGATCTCATTTAGTTGTATACCTCTCTATAAACAATGGCTCCTGACAATTTATTTGGAGTCACACCCAGTGAGTGAAGAGGTTTCAGAAGGATCTAGCTCTCCCAGCCCACTGGAGCTGAGCAGAAAGAGCTTTATCAAACCGCCAGAAGAAGCAGGCAGCCGTGGAAGAGTGAAATATAGCGAGTGTCAGGTCTGTCACATTCCCTGTGTTTGTACATCTGAGATACACACAGGCAATCAGACGGCAGGAACAGAGCGAGGCAGAGGAGGGAATTACTGCGTGACTGATGGCGGCGCTGTGGTGGAGGCTGATAACACACTCGACTCATCCTTAGCTAAACAAGCCCTCCAACACAAATGCAATAAAACGCCAGAGATTGGGTTGAGCCACTGGAAAGAGAGTTTGGGCAGTTCGGAGCAGGGGTGGGCAGAGGCGTTCCTGGAGAGCCACACAACTCCGTTTACAAAAACACACTACTTTTGTAGCCAGATTTTTTTTCCTCACAGCGTTGCTGCTGTTTGTATTTATAGTCTAAGACGGCGATCACCAAAGGGTGTTCTACTGGCACAATTACCCAAAACACAAGCAACACTTCAGATGATGGGATTTCTGTCTCTGATTTCATTCACCGTAAAAATCTACCGTGAATGGAGACAGAAGTGTGCGTATTTGGAGTGGCTCGTCGTCTGTACGGGTGTTTGATACGACAGTGAATTAAAACAATGACGGTAAACAACAGCGCTCCTTCTTCAGTTTAAGTGCAATCTTCTTTCCAGCAAGTGAACAGCTTATCTAAATTTTATTGAATTAGAACACAACAGTGCAAGGTCGACTATGATTTTGATTTTGGTACCTATTCAGGCAATTTTAGCAACTTCAAACGAAATTGTACGACACAGTCTTGTTTCAGTTTGACTATATGAATGCTACGATACATTTTTAAAATGCTTGAAGACTGTTATAGTCAAAATAAACATAATTTCACCCGGTGTTATTCTCAAATGGTGTTTTTGATTTACCTGAAGCGTTTTTTGAGCCGTGTAGAATCAGCAACCCTAAAGAGTAAAGAATTGGAAACTCCAATTAGGTGCCGGAATGGCCTCAAATAAGTATTTGTGCACTATAATGTAATAAATTTAATAATTTAAATTAACAATATCAATAATTGTTTTTTTCAGGTGGCAGTTGTGATTTCAAACTCAGCTGTGCATACTTTCCTGCTTATAGCAGTGAAAAACATTTTTTTATTTTTTGTGTGAATAAATAAAGAATGTTTTAACAGGACTTTGTGTTGATGCCCCGTTGGCAGATGGAGAGCCAGGTCAAGGTTATTCACGCTTTTCCGTAACTTAACAGACACAGTTATCAGTCTGTAAAATTCCCTTCCAAGCAGTTTCATTCTCATTACAGCAAACATTCTGATCCACACTGCAATACGAAAGAGTCGGAGGCTTGTGTCATTCCAGTGACGTTTTCAGCTCTGTCTCTCGCGTCTTTCGTGGCAGGGGTTTAGCGCCCTGTGCTCTCAGTGAAGAACATTGACTCTAACCATCTCCCGTCTCCCACTGCGAGGGGAGTTTTGCATAATTAATAACTCCTGATGTTTCCAGGTAGTCGCCCGGCAAATTCTCTTTACCCCCGTCTGCCAGTACCACATCAGCCGTGAGAGCGACACCGGAACAGACAGCCAACATTACCAGCATAAACAAGGCAATTTTGTACAGTGTCTCCCGTCATTATTGTGAAGTGTTCAGGGGCGACAGCTCGGAGATGAGAGCACCAGGAAAAATGATGAAAAAGTAAAGGCACCGCCGAGTGCTTTTCAGTGTTGGCAAACCTACAGAGGCGTCAGCGCGTGTTTAGCGAAGCTTCAGTGAGCTTGAAGATGTCAGCAGAGAAGAGAGAAGCGCTTTTTTGTGCTGTCACAGGAATAGGAGCATGCACGGGAATAACATATGCGCTGAAGGAACGAGCAAAACTAATAACAAGTCACCAGAGACGATGCTCTTCGTTGCGCAGTTGAACACTTTCATTCTATATGACTTATTAATGATATTAATGCTTTCTTTAAAACCTTTACTTGCCTCCATTCCTTTGCTGATGTTATTATAAAAAACAGTTCAGGGTTCAGGCAGATTATAACAAGAAAACAAGGGTTGAGGGGGAAGGTTAATAAATGCAATGTGATGGAGACCTAGATGAAATCATTCACACGAAGCAGCTATGTGTAGGTTTTCTGCCACTGCTTTAAAAAATGCTTACATTTGGATATTCAGACCTCGTTCATTTGTGAAAAATGTATGTCTTTCATATTACGGACATCGGTTTTGAGGATGTGTGCTATGATGGTGCTCAGTACTAAGACTTCTTTTTATATTAATTCAAAACATTTTTTGATTAACATATCTATTTTTTGTTAAATCAATGAATCGTGGTTTAAATGAATATAATACATATATTGTCATTGCAACATAAATGAGGCTCGATTGGTGATTAACATAATGGTTCAGAAGGGAGGTATGCGTAGAGAAAGAGCACCTTAAATCTAAATTGATTGACACCAATTATAAGAAGTCTCATCAAAGGCGTTCGCTGTTAATGATTAATTTTTTTCTACAGACCATGGTTGAGGATTAACAATTGTACCCTTAACATGACAAAAAGGTGTGCAATAAGCTGAAAAGTTTAGACTTTGGAACATGTGACAGTATTGAAATGCCTTAGTATAAATACCATTGAAATACAATAGTAAAATGTACTTGTTTGGGGGCGTCACGGTAGCACGGTCGTCTCACAGCAAGAAGGTCGCTGGTTCGAGCCTCTGCTGGGTCAGTTGTATCTCTGTGTGGAGTTCTCATGTTCTCCCCGTGATTGCGTGGGTTTAGACATGTGGCATAAGTAAAATTATTCAGCAATGTTTTTTTAAAGCATTGAGTTTGTAAATTCAAAACATGATCCCCTCTCTGAAATCGTGCCAGTGAAAACAATTCAATGTAGCAGCTTGTAGACAAAATTCTCTGATATTTGTTTTTACTTATTTTCAGTCAACTAAATTGAAGAATACATTACCAAGAAGAAAATTAATTGAAATAATGTGTCAGCGTAGGCTGAATAAACATGCAAAAGTGAAAATTAGAATTGAACATCAAGACCTGAACTTCATCTAAACCAAAAGTCTCAAGCCAAATGCATAAATGTAAGAGTTGAAGGTGGAAAATAAGAAATTAAGGAATTATTCTTTGAAATACTGTAGACAGAAAATATTATGCTAATTTGGTTTGAAATTCTTTTGGTTTGGTGAAGTTTGAGAGGTGTGGACTGTTCTCGTTTTTATGTAGCCCGCTACTGATTGTGAGTGTGTTCATTTATATTTGGTCCATCATCAGCGCTCACTGAGCATCTCATTCTTCAGAGTTTTTGGCTTTGACTGGATTCTCTGTTGGCGTGTTGTCCTGTTACAGTCAAACAAAGACACTGTTGACACTGGTAATTAATTAGACTCTTACGCTCTCTGCAATGATAATTGCCCGGCTGGAAAGTCACCAGCCGTATCCATCCATCATGTTCTCTCTCTCTCTGTCTCTCTCTGTCTCTCTGTGTCTCCTTCTCTCTCTCTCTCTCTCTCTCTCTCTCTGTCTCTCTCCCTCTCTCTCTCTCTCTCTCTCTGTCTCTCTCTCGCTCTCTCTCTCTCTCTCTCTCTCTCTCTCTGCTGCTGGCTCACCTTGATATTTGTAATGAATATAAGTGTAATGTGGTACATGAAAAAATGACTTGGAATGGCACATACACAGTGTCTTGTCTGTAATAACTTTCTCCGCCCTGGGTCACTCACAGCTTTAATACTCTTCTTGTATTTGTTTGTGTCACCTAATTGAATTGCATTATAGTGTGGTGTAAACCTTGAAACAGGTTGTTTGAGCAAGTTTCTAAAAAGTCTAGCTTATTAACTTTCCATTGATTTGTTCAGGTTGATTCTTTTAAAAACAAGTATATTAGAATCATATGGATTCAAATAGCTTAAATATATATATTTTTATGTATGAATATCTTATTTTCTTAGGCATTGGAATTGATGTATTAAATCACGAGCCCATTTTTTGGTCCTATGCTTCTCATGTCGCCTGTTTCAATCTCTCTTCCTCATCTCTAAACTCGTTTCTGCTGAAAGTTCCACTTTTTTAAGAGAACAAAAGTGTTTAACTGAATACTTCTCCTCTTTGCAAGAACGTGTGTATTAAGTTTTTACATCGAAAAGAGCAGTACCCTCAATTCTGATTGGCTACATATGTCTTCTGCTGTGTGGTGTGGTGTGTGTTTTGGTGAAAAGTGCTATATAAAATAAAAATAATAAAAAATTGCTACATAAAACATAAATGTCAGTATTGTAAAGTATTAAAAATGATATAATTACATTTTAGTTTGCCATTTAATCTTGCAAACATTCAATTGTACCAGAAGTAAGTTACTAAGAACTTAAAAATAAATTTCTACATAATGATAAAATGTACTTCAGAACCTGGAAAATATATTCAGTCCATAAATACTGTATACACACTACGTATTTTATAGTTTAAATAGGCTGAACTTTTATTTAAAAATGGTACGCTAATGTGACTGAAGATATGTTTAGATACACCAATTTTGCTTTTAAAAGGTTAAAGTTGTTGTAATAAGAGCAAAAAATGTATTCTGTGCATTAACCCCTCGTCCTCTAAATGTCCCATAGACAAACTTCTTTTAGCAAGTAGTTTCAACTTAACCATTTCATTAATCTTTAACCATTAACATTAATAAGAGAAGTTGTAAAAAGAAAAACATCTTTTGAAAACTCATTAAAACTTGCCACACACTATACACAAGGTTTTAAAGTTAAGTTTTTTTTTACTGCCTCTGTGTTTATAGTTGAGTTTGTTTAAGAGATTTTTTTCACCCTCATAGTGTCCAAGAGAGCAAAGCTGTGAAGAGGAGTGTGTGTGCATGCGCGCGCGTGCGTGTGTGCGTGTGGCGTGCGTGCGTGCCATGCGTGTGCGTGTGTGTGCGTGTGTACTTGCCTACCTATCTAAGTGTGGACAGTGGTGTGGTTACACACCAACAAAGAGGGGACAGCATAGCCAAAAGGGGACATTTTTTCAGTCCCCACATGGTTTGGTGTTAAATCAAGCTAAAATCATCAGAAATTAACTCTGGACAATTTTTTTTTTTGCCAAGAGGGGGCAGTGTGTTTTGTGTGTGTTCTCCATGCTGCCTCTATTGGCTGGAGTCTGACCTGCAGGGCTAATCCACACACGTCGTTCACACTCCGGCAGACTGCTCTATTGTCTAAGTTAATGGCTGCAGGAGGCTCTGAGTCTCACTGGGGAGGAGAACACTCCTTGTAAAATGCATGTACATTTTAATTACATTAGTTTAAACATACAATTTACTTAAAACAATATTTTAAGAAATTTAATTTATAGGCAAAAATACAATATATTTCTATTTTATTAACATTAAAGTTACAACTGCAAAATATTCTCAAAACATTTTGATTTATAATTTATATACACTTACAGCTGTGACTTATTAAACCGATTAGAACTTCTTCTATTTTTTTTGTAGAAAAAAAAGATAAATTTTTCATTATCCTCAGACATGACACAATTTAATGCCCTGTTACATTAATTAATGCCCCCGTTGGATAGGTAGAGCTCACTTAGTGTGTGTATGGATCTATTTAAAGTTCTTTTTTATAATAAACAAAATGTATTTCTCCTTTATACATGAAGATTTTCCATGAAGTCATACTTTAATTCCTTGTATTTTCATTTAAAGTGACATTTGTATATTTATTTATAATTTTTTACTTTATTTCAAAGGTGGCTTGCAAAACTTGCATTGCTTTTTTTTATTACAAAAGTACATCAAAGTTAAATTCCTGCCCCTTTAAGTGCATAAAAAGTGCAAAAACCGCTGGAACATGTTTGTTTTATGTTTATATACAGAGCTGTGTGTTACATTTAATAATGTCCCCCGATGGATAGGTAGAGTTCGCTTAGTGTGTGTGTGCATCTATTTAGAGTTCTTTTTATAAATAAACTAAATTTTCCTTCCAACATGAGAAATGTCCATCTAGTAATACAAAACACTCTTTCATTCCTTATATTTTCATTTAAAGTGACAAGTGAAAGTGTTTATTGTATTGTTTTACTTTAACATTTGAAAGGCGACATGCAAACCTTGCATTGTGTTTTTTGTTTGTTTGTTTTGATCACAAAAGTAGATTAAAGTTCAATTCCTGCCTCATGCTGTTGCATAAATATTGATGGAATATGTTTGTTTTCATGTTTATAGACAGAGCTGTGTGTTACATTTAATAATGTCCCCCACTGGATAGGTAGAGTTCGCTTAGAGTGTGTGTGTGCATCTATTCAGAGTTCTTTTTTTACAATAAACAAAATAGATTTCCCTTCCCCGTGTGTGCGTGTGTGCGCGTGTGTGTGTGTGTGTGTGTGTGTGTGTGTGTGTAAAAGCAGCTGCTGTCAGTGAGTCATGAAGAGAAATGAGCAACCCACGTCCTGACACACATCCAGTCCCCACGTCAATTCCAATCAGTAGCCGGTGTCACTCACTCACTAACTCGCACACACACACACACGCACGCACACGCACGCACACACACACACACACACACACACACACACACGCACACACACACACACACACACACCACACACACACCATACACACACACCAACACACACCACACACACACACACACACACACCACACACACACACCACACACCACACACACACACACACACACACACACACACACAGGCTCTGCAAGCGGCACAGAGGTGGACACAAGGTACTCAACAAGTTATTCTGTATTTTACATTACTTGCATATAGTCTATTTATACACTCTACACAGACTTTCATTTTCACAACTAAATTGAATCTTTAGCAGAACTAAGGACTACCTTAAGTTCCAAGCTTCGATATGAACCCAACTCAAGCACCTACTGACTAGTTTCGACACTTTTGGAAAACGTCCAGTAAATACATGAAGTCATCAATAAATTACAATGATTAATCCCTCAAACATTTCCTTTTCTAATCATCCTTTGAAATGACTGCTTTGCACTCGCTCTGATTGTGATTAACTACTGGTAGATTTGACTGGAGTCACTTCTCCTCTTTGTCCTCATAAAACAAACTCTTTCCCTAAATGTTCATCCATCACGCCTTCGAGTGATGATTCACTGCTAATTGCATAATCACCAGTCGTGATAATTGTAATTGATAGTGTGTAATTGCTAATTGCTAGTCCTTATTGGCGCCGCTGCCTTTCTTTCTTGCGCACATTCTTTATGCGGTGACTTTTCTTGATTTCGTTGTGCTCATTGTGACCTGTGCACAAAGTTAAGACTTTCAAAGATTCTATTCTAATACAGATTTGTTCTTAATTTTCCAAGCGATGCGTTTCTTTTTTGCCCGGATTTAAATGATAATCTGACTAAATAAAAATTATACTTCCTGTTCATTTTTACAATGTTCTTTCTCCATATGGCATTTAGATATGGCATAACATTTAGACTGCCCCATCAGTTACCGCTGGTTGCAACCAGGAATATATCAGCTTTAACCCGTCTGTTCAATCATGCAAAGGCTAAAGAAGCTCATTGGACTGCGACTCTTATGGCTCTTTTCCATCGTTCAACACGGTACTGTACCACACAGTTCAGTTCGGTGCAGTACAGCCAGCTTTGCTTTCCCATTGTTTATAATGTCGGTATGTTAAATAGGCAACGTCGCTCCGTTTTAGCCCCACTTTGTAATAAAGAGTGCGACAGAGATCGGGACACAAACAACAATGGATCCCAAACACGCCGTTGGACTGTTTGGGCTACTTCTCGGCGAGTGGCTGTATTACACACATTTCCAAGATTGCTCCGACATAGCGTTGTGTTTTCTGATCACTAGCAACTATATTACACACAATAAAAGCTGTTTCCTCTCTCGTGAACGATGAATGCACTCATCACATGTGTATGTCTACTTTGCGCAAGTTAATGACGCAGGAAATGACGACTCTCTTGAACCAATCAGAGTTGGCGTAAGTCATGGTTGACTTGAACCAAGAATCGGCTAAGTTAAGGTTTTAGCGTCGGTTGTGGAATCAGCTCGAAGGAGGAACCAAAAACGGTGTCAGTTCCACGGCCAGCACACAATGGAAAAGCGCAAAAAACACACAGAACTGTGGCGTGCCAATAGTACGTGTAGACACACTTTTGCAGTAGGTACTTTTCTGCTCTCATAGAGTATGTTAGGACTCCAAATTTAGTAACTAGGAATTTAGACAGGAAACGTAGGCTAAGAATTTGTATTGGGAGAAAAAAATTGGGGCCAAAAAAAAACAATATTTTCCTCATTTTAATCTCAACAAGTGAATCCAATCATCGGCCAGCCAGCTGTAGCTCATCAGTTCCTAGTAATATTTCTAGGCCCTTTAACATAAAAGTTTATCAATCTTTTACTCTCTCCTTCTTCTCCCATCAGAATCATTGTCTAATAGTGAGTATTTCTATCAACAATATCAGGTCCCTCAATTAAAATGAAACAACAAAAACGAAATATTTTGAAAATTAGAAATTGTAGAACAAAAGACCATGCTTGCGGAGATTCCCCCTTTCTTTGGGAGCTACAGCTTATTACAGTCAGCTGTCAGCCAGCTGCAGCTTATCAACTGCTTAATATAAAGTTTTTTTTGCAATCTTGCAAGTACAGAGTATTAGTAATTGATTTTATTCTGGTTGAACCTGTGTCTGGTTGTTCTTGTGATTCAGGTTTTGTTACCTGTGCTATCCACAAGCCAAGTCTGTTACTGTTTAGTCATTAGAATGTCACCATGCCTATATATCAGAAAAATAGCGCATGCAGAGTTAGAAGTGCTGGGAAATTAATGTCTCTGATTGTAACTACACTTTCATTCGTAAACCTTTAGTAACGTATTTTCTACCTGTGTCAGTCTTCACCAGTGACTCATAGCTGTGAGAAAATGTGTTTAAGATGGGCTCAACGATTTACTGTAAAAGGTGAGCCCAGCCCTAAAAGTTAAATCACCCCTGATACTCAAATCAGCTACAGCTTATCACCACCTGCAAGCAACTCATATCAAACTATTAGCGGTCATCGGGTCTTTGTCCTGGTGGCGCAGTGGGTAGCACGGTGGTCTCACAGCAGGAAGGTTGCTGGTTCGAGTCTCGGCTGGGTCAGTTGGTATCTCTGTGTGGAGTTCTCATGTTCTCCTCGTGATCGCGTGGGTTTACTCCGGGTGCTCCGGTTTCCTCCACAAGAACAAAGACATATGTGGTAGAAGTCAATTGGGTAAAAACGTATGCCAGAAGAGTTGGGGGTTCATTCTGCTGTGGAGACCCCAAAAGGGAAAAAAGCTGACAAGAAAATGGATGGATGGATGCATTGGTCTTTGTCCCATCTTTGATCGTTTTCCACTTACTTGCCTCAATAATTCACTGTACCTAAAATGTTTTTTTTTTGTTTTTTTTTTGTGATGTACTGTTGAAACCTTTGGAAGATCAGTTTCAATTGAAATGTTTTGAAACTGATTGATTACGGAAACTCAAAGAATGTTGAAATCAACTTAAGGATGAGTTAATGATGGTAGGTTTTAGACTTCTGTTGAATTATCCCTTTCATCTTTGCGTTGCAAAATTATTAAATTCTGTAGTTTGTTTTTATGTAAAAGTAAAGGATACCGCTGAGATTTGTCAGATGGCTGCAGTAGGTTTGAGACTCTGAAGTGCTCTGGAGTTTTTGGAATCTGCTTTGAAGCTTTAATTAGAAATTATGTTATGGCATGATATGCCTTTCATAAACTAGCAGCAGAAAGGACTGCAAACTTTTCAAAGAGACATTAAAGAAGTCTTGTTTGACTTTTTTTTTTAACTGGAAACACTTCAACTCTTGAACTCAAATTACATGAGTAAACATAAAGTACTTATTTGAATTTGTCCACTAATGCATTATAAAAAAAACAACAATCATAAGAAGAGATTTACCGATTTTGGCAATCAAAGAGTAAAAAGTTCTGAATTTTTAGAAAAACATTAGATTACTCTGGGACAGTTCTGAGCTTACTTAACAGGTTTATGCCAAGATATTTTACCCGACAGATTTTTGCAGCAGTTTAAGTCAGCGTCCACTAGAATAATTAAATGGTAGTTCATTTGCTAGTACCATTAAGTTTCTGAAAATGTTCAAAGGATTAGTAAAAGAAAATAAAAGAGAGAGATTTGCTACCAAAAAAAAGGTCAAATTAAGACTCAGTATCACCCCAGAGTGGACAAAAATGTTCAAAAGGTTTACAATATTATTTCAGAAACTGGATTTTAAAACTACAATTTTTTTCTTACAAATCTAATAACAAACCTATCAAATCAAAATCAAAATGTTTGTTTAAAAGTATGCAAGAGAGCTGAGACATTAACAAAACTTTTTTTTTTCATTCAGAGTCCCAATGCTTTCTTTCTCTCTCTCTCTTTTCTTGCTGTTATTTGCTCATGCTGATCACATGTGCAACAGCACCATTGATGAAGCCAGTGAATGTCGTTTCTGGAAAAAAGAGTGAGAGAAAGAAAAGGAGAGAAACGCGAGTGCTTTTAGACAGGGAGAGCTGGAGACGATTGTATCAGTATTGATCGCTGTAGAGCTGCTGGATTCTACATGAGTCCATGAGCAAGCTCAATGTACAGAGGACACTCGCCACTTCACTGCTGCACACTTCACTGCTGCACACTCACTGCTGCACACTCACTGCTGCACACTCACTGCTTGCACACTCACTGCTGGCACACTTCACTGCTGCACACTTCACTGCTGCACACTCACTGCTGCACACTCACGGGCTGCACACTTCACTGCTGCCCACTCACTGCTGCAACACTCAACTCACTGCTGCACACTCACTGCTGCACACTCACTGCTGCACACTCACTGCTGCACACTCACTGCTGCACACTCACTGCTTCACACTCACTGCTGCACACTCACTGCTGCACACTCACTGCTGCACACTCACTGCTGCACACTCACTGCTGCACACTCACTGCTGCACACTTCACTGCTGCACACTCACTGCTGCACACTCACTGCTGCACTCTCACTGCTGCACACTCACTGCTGTACACTTCACTGCTGCACACTCACTGCTGCACACTCACTGCTGCACACTCACTGCTGCACACTCACTGCTGCACACTTCACTGCTGCACACTTCACTGCTGCAC
>UELW01000445.1:3137703-3421954 GCA_900490495.1 Danionella dracula
AAATATGACGCGTATGTAGCGCTTGGCTTCACTGTGACTGCTGTAAGAGACGAGGAGAGACAGGTGTGCTTACTGAGTCTAAAAATGTTGCCAGCGGACAGCTTGAAGCCAAATAAATTAAGGCGTCACTTAAAATCACACTGATAAGCCGCTTGAATTTTTTCAGTGAAAATGTGCCGAATATTGCCAGCAATCACGATCAGTCAAACAACGTTTATAGTTTTATTAAGGATTTAATGTTTTTTTTTACATTTCAGACGCACCTTAAATCTTTTCTGCTACAGTTAATAAAGCTATTCTTTGTTGTAAGTTGCTCCATATTTCTTTCTTTTTTTATCTTATACATTGATAAGGATACTGTGTTATGGAGAGGTGTACTTATAACAAATTTAAAGACAAATAATACTATTTATAGTTGCGCGGGGGGTGCACAAGTTGTTTTTTTTCTTCCTGGGGTGACGCAACAGAAAATAATTGACAAACACTGCTTTAACGGAACAGAAAAACAAATAGATCAAAGTTTTATTATTGTAAAGTTCAAACAGAAATTGCTAATAAAAGGTCTAACTGGATATCTCGCTTTAGAAAACAATTTCTGATAGTTTACTGAACCGCATCACGTTTGTAATTAATGTAAATAATATAATCACTCATTTTAAAACAGTTGCTTGAATAATTGTTTTAACAGATGAACAGTTCAGCCAGGCTTGATGGAAGTCATTCTCCAGTTACTTTCGTTTAAAGACCTGCTGCTTTAAAGTGCTATTGATGAAGTGAAGAGAAAACTCAGTGCTCATCTGTTCATCTTCTGAGAGTGGAGTTTGAGGCGAGGAGAAAGCGCTGATGCTAGGTTTCCGCTGCTCATGTTAATCACCCGCTCAGCATCTCTCTCTCTCTGTCTGTCTGACTCAAATCACAGCGATGCGCCACTGTGATGATGATTGTGATGATGATGGCTTCCTCTTTCCTATATTTCACTCTGTTTTCTGTGTTGTCAGCTATTATTGAATCCCTGAACGTTCAGCTGTGGGTAATTATGAAACTACTAATGCAAACAGATGTGTTTCATTTAAAGGCGCGTTAAAAATATATATATTTCTTCTCTATTTAACTGTTCTAACTTAATCTCAAACCTTACAAGAAAACCTTACAAGTATAATAAAAGAGATCTATTGTGCAGGCAATACCTACAGTCTTTGGAATTCTGGATAACATTTATATATATATATATATATATATATATATATATATATATATATATATATATATATATATATATATATATATATATATATATATATATATATATATATATATAGTTTTTCATGTTTTTTGTATTAATGATTAATGAATAGAATAAATAACTCTTGGGCAAAATTAAAGTATTTTAATTAACTTATTTTGAATAATATTTATCACGTAGTTAACCATATAAGCAGATCAGTTTTTTTACTTAAGACACAAAACACGGTTTATGGCACTCATATTGCCAGGGAGAACTTAAATGGAAAAACATATCACCCTATAGCAACTAAACAGTTTACCCTAGCAACCATATAGGCATCGCAAAATGAATGATGTTCTTATTGTCAAGGAGAACTTAACATGGTGTTAATTAGCCCCTTAGCAACCAAACAGTTTACCCTAACAACCATTGAGTACCAGCAAATGAATAACCCAGCTGAGGACAGCCATAGATGCGAGGCATGATTTATGATGCTCATGCTGCAAAGGGAAACTTAGTATGGCAAAACTTAAAACCCCATAGCAACCAAACTGTTTACCCCGACAACCATACACATCAGCAGATCTTGAGAATATCTTAGTTTAGGACAACCACAGACATTAGATCTGAGTTATGGGACTCTGACTGTCAATGAGCTTAATTAAACTAAAAACATAGTAACACTTGACACTTCAATCAAATCTGTATTTCAGTTTAGGAAAATTATTCAGATGAGGCAAGGGATATCACCATATTACACAAGTAGGGGACCTGGAAAACATCATAGCAACCATATCAGCAGAAGAGTATCCATCCATCCATTTTCATGTCGGATTTTTTCCCTTCGGGCTATACCCTTCCAGCTGCAACCCATCGCTGGGAAACATCCACACACACTCATTCTCACTCAAACACTATGAACAATCATTTTTACTCAATTCACTTATACCGCATGTCTTTGTTCTTGTGGGGGAAACCGGAGCACCCGGAGTAAACCCACGCGATCACGAGGAGAACATGAGAACTCCACACAGAAATGCCAATCGACCCAGCCGAGGCTCGAACCAGCGACCTTCTTGCTGTGCTACCCACTGCGCCACCGTGACGCCTCAGCAGAAGAGTATCTCAGGTTTAAAAAAATCGAAGAAAACATTTGGTTTATGGCATTTCTACTGTTAAGAGGAACTTAAACTAACATCACAGACCACTCTCTAGTAACCAAACTGTGAATCCTAGTGAACTCTTTAGCGTTCTAATATACTTGTGTCTGAGCAACAGTCAGAGGGGGGAAGGCCCACATTGTCTGTGAACCTAATCATCAGTTTGATTTGATTTATTTAAACACTGTTTCTACTGGATACTGTATAAAAAATATCAAATTGTTTTTACAAAGGTTCATATTTGTATTACATTTTTTCTTCCAGATGTAACAAAAATATTATTTTGTATGGTGATCTTTCATTTAGTAATAGAGAGCTGATATAATAAAGCCAACCTTTAGACTAATAGTGTCAATGATTCTACTGACAGTAGATTAAAGAAAGTAAAACACAACATAGCATTTCAGCAACTTATTGTTTTCAAAATAAACTCAACAAAATGTTATGTTTTTGGTTGTACCATCAAAAGTTATGTACAAGACCGTCTAGTATTTATTTTTAGATGCATCACATCATGTCATTATGTATGTTTGCACAGGTTTCTCCCACCTTATTCTTAGATAACATAACCCAGAATATTTCTCACAGAGATCATCAAAATCAAATTAAGTCAAGATACGCATGCACTGCAAACTAGTGCTACCAAAATAGCATTTGCTCTATATTTAAGAGTTAAGTTTTAATTGTTGCTGTGAATCAGGAACAGTGGGAATCTCTCGGGTTTGTGGTTTTGATCTTTATGGCAGCTTTTTTCATATTTCTAAAGGCCTGGGAGTGCTCTCCGGTCGCTCTTCCGGGAGGCTCCTGATGTCGTTAACAAACCATCTGCTTCCCGTTCCGAAGTCCCAAAATCCCAATATTTGATCCTGAATCCCCTGAAACAGAGAAACCCACTCCTCGCGCCTCTGCCTGGCTGTGTTTGTTTTTAGCTCCATCATATTCATGCCCCGCGGTCGTGTGGATGCTTTCTATCATTTTCTCTTTAAAAGAAATAGTTTTTAAAAGATGCAACCAAGAGCAAAGAGATAAACAGGAAACGTGAGTAAATGTAGATAATGTTCATTCGACATTGTGATGACTGTGAGTTTAAGATTCTAAATGTGATCATTTAAGAGAGGTTCAGACCGAGCTTTTCAAGCAGTTATTCGAGCTGATATCCAGAACCTCTCGGTTGGCATCTCTCGCCCAGGTGGGGCTGATGCCAGCGGCATAGCCCTAAGACAGGCTCCATGGGGGCCCGCTTTACCCCTGTCTGTGCGTTTGTACCCACAAACCCCCAGTGCCAGCCTACTCCTTTTGCAACTCCTATCCCAGTTCCAAACACTGTTTGAGAAGCTGCTTATTTAAAGGAACACTTCACCCCAAAAATTTACATTTTCCCCTTATTAATTGTACTAAATATTTACGAGGCTGAGCCTTGTGAACAGACAAATGATCTTTCATTATGTGCTTGCAAGCTGTTGTGTTTTAACTTTATTAACTGTCTCTTTTTAAGTAAATAGCACAGTTGACATGGTCATTGGGAACACAATTTCGAAGCGTTGGAATAAACCGTACATGCTTTATTTTCCTGCAGATTAGACTATTGCAATCATGACCTTCCTAAAGAAACTATTATGACACTTCAGTTGTCCACAATGTAGCAGCCAGATTGCTGACCAGAACTAAGTATTTGAGTACATTTCCTCAGTCCGTGCTAGACAGCATTGGCTCCCTGTAAATGATAGATTCCAGCTTAAGATTCTTATATTACTTTCCAAAGCTTTGAATGGTATAACTCCTCGAACCTTACGGGTTCCTGCTCTCAGCCGATTCTGAGCTGATGGAGGTCTTAAAACCAGTTTAAAACTAAAGGTGACAGAGCCTTTTAGTTGCTGTCTCATCTCTGAAAGGAGCTGTCAAAAGAAGATCTGCCTTGCTTCTACCAAGAATAGCTTTAAAAGTAGATTAAGGACATATTTTTATATGTAGAAATTTTAAGAGTTGTTTGTTTGCACGTTTGTAATATTTTAACCCTGTTCCGTCCAGTTTGTTGATGTTTCTAATTGTGATGTTTTATAGGATTGTTATAAGTACGCACTTTGGAGCAGTCTTTTTGCTAAATGCTGTGCTATTTAAATGCATTTTACGGACTAACTGTATAACGGCACTTTCATGATTTAAAAACAAAACTTTCTATGCTGATATGTGATTTTCAAAAGAAACATGGAAACTGCTATGAAGTATTTGGAGAGGTTTCAACCGCAGTGGCCTCTTCTAAACCTTTATATTTTTGTACTTGTACTTGCAGTTGTTCTTGAAAGGTGTGGAACAAGCAACGAGAGAGTTTTAAATGAACCAGTGAGCTATCTCTGTGTGAGGTAGTCTGAGGACATCTCTACTGTGTAGAGGACTGTGGTCTGTAGTGTTGGCAAACTGGAGCTCCAGCGCTGGCTAGTGGTGACCAGCGGTACTTTGTAGATAGTTGGTTTAATGTCAGGGTGAAAATATAAACGATTAGCTCACCTTGAAAGCTGAGAGAGCTTCAAAGCATTCAAACTAAATGTAAGCAAGAGTTGAGCTTTTGAAAACGCTGTTGAGTGTAATAATGTTGAGTAATGACTACGCTACACGGACAAAATAAAATCAACTCTATCAGGAGCAAGACCAAGTACACTCTGAATAGAGTACAAAACACGCTATGAGGTTATCATCTAAACTGTCAAATCTTCACTAAAACTTGTACTTTGTTATACATTTTGTATTTCAATATTAAAAATCTCAACTATGTTTTTCTCCAGTACATTGTAAAAAAAAAAAAAGAGTTACCCAATCCATCTTCAAAGTTAAAGTTTAGGGGGTGGGTGTTTGTACAGACGCAGAGTCCATTTAACACTCTAGATTTTACTGGCAAAATAAAACATTTCTCATGTTACCGTATAATAAAAATTAGTTGAGCTCAGTAGAAATACTTCAGTATAAATAAAAAACAAATCACCTTTGATAAAGGAAGCTTCTAAGTATCCAAGTACGTACTCTGATTATGTTTCATTACCTACTTTCCTTGAGTATTTTGTTTTTAATTCATAATTTTAATTGAATACCAAATGTGTGTACTTTTCCACCCTTGTTTTTGGCTACATCAAGTGCACTTTGAAGTAATATTTGTCAGTCCACCAAATATATGGAAAAAAATGTTCTGTATGGTTTAATCCACTTCTGTTAATTTTATTGAAAGTTCCGATCTAAAAAGTATTCTTTTCAGAAAGAAAATGTACTGTAGTTTTTTCTTTTTCTTTGTAGTGCAGACTACTAGAGAAACTACTTTTTATTGAACAAAACAGTATAAAATATAGTTTTTGGACCTACCAGTTTCAAGTGGTTAAAATGTTTGTGGAACTTACAGTTAAAGTGTCAGTAACAATCATTTGAACTATTGAATATTAAAACAGATTTTATATGGTTTAGAGTTTCAGGGTGTGTCTGTGACTACCATAAAGTAATGATGAAAGCGGTTTGAGGAGGACTTTAAAACTGAAAGTGAATTCCTCTCGACAGTCGAATTAAAGTAGAAACTGCATCAAATATCTCTTCGGCTGTTGACTCCTCGTGCATCCGCGCGCCTCTTTGTTTCACTGTTTTTTGGCGTTCATTAAGTTTCCTCCAAACTGAAGGTGAAGCTCTGAGTTTTTACCCTCAAAACCTTTTCCTTTTCATCCACTCACGCAAACAGTGAGCTGTTGTTTGTGGAAGTCCTCTGGGAGAGAGAAGCCCTCACTGTCACATGTTTCCTCAGTAGAGAGAGGTGCGTGTTTGTGTTCGGGGGTTCGTTGGAGATTATGCGCTGATGATTTGTAAGAGCTGTAATAAACACAAAGCCCAGGAGAGGCTAGAGATGTTTAATAATGCATTCTGTTCATAAAAGTGCTTCCCGGCCAATGAGTCCCCACAGAGAGCTAGACCACAGGGATGCAGCGGCTGCGCGCGAGGGCTAGAGTCGGTGTGCGTTAGGGCTGGTGTGAATGTGCTTTCCCGTGTGGAAATGTATTGAGAACAGCTGAAATTGGAATTCGTTGACTACTAGAGGTTAGTCTCAAAAGGAACAGATTCCTCTAAGTCCCCCTGATCATGTGACTGAATTTATATTGTAGCATATGGCATGCATGGCAACTGTGCTGGAAGTGAAAAAAGAACAATACAAACAATACAACACAAAAGCTAATAGGGATGTTTACTTTGACAAGGATTGTCAGGTGTGAATAAACCTGATTTTTAAATACAGGTTCAAGGTGAAACTCAGTACAAAACATCTTTATTTCATACTTTATCTCGTGTTGCGGAACAGCTGACTTAAATTCACAAACTTTATTTTTAACTGGCACCTACACTTTTAATCTTCAGGTTGTTAGGCTCGTTTTAAAAAGAGGTGATGCAAATACTCACCACTCTGAATAAAGTTCACAGATGTGGCAACTGTTGAAAAAACAGAGTAAGACAAACACCATAGATGAAGAAAATACAAATAAAATAAGAAAGACATAATCGCTTTAAAGAGACAATGTTGACTTCACAAACATTCCCATAATGTCAATCACATGATGTTATGCAGCTTTTTTCCAAAATTATTTTCACAAAATTATTGAAATGGAAAAAAGAGTATATATAAAGGAGACAGATGAATCTCATTCAAACGGTGAAAGGCTGTCTCCTTTGTTAAGTTTTAACTGTGAAAGTGCATTTTTGTTTAGCGTGATAACAAAAACCATGAAAAAAATTACATGTGTTGAGTGGAAATGGGACTTGACCTATTCAATCTGTCATTAAAATTTCGGGTCATATGGGGGCAAACAACATCGCCTATTAGACTTTGAAAAGGTTGAAAGTTTACTCAGGGCAATTGAACAGTCAATTACAGCATTAAGCCATTCAGAAATAAGAGAGGTGAATACTCCCACCTTTCTCCTTTTCATGTTCTTGAATGTTATTCTGTAATTTACATGAGTTCAGCAGTAGATGTACAAATGTGTAATATTATCTCTATACCTCAATATATATCTCTGACCGCTCTTATTCTCTATACTGCTGACTATGTGGCTTAATACGGGACCTGGGTCCTAATTTCGTATCATAACATGGAAGTGTGTTGGTATGACAATAAAGAATCCTTGAATCCTTGAGATGAAGCAGCAGCAGCCACGGCGACCAAGAGAGACCAAAAAACTCAATTTGAAAGAAAGTATGAGTGTTTAACTCTACAACAGGAAAAATATGTTAAAGTACCCACATCCCCTTCGGCTGTGTCCTTTGACTTTATATAACATGGACAAAGTTTGGGTAATCAGCCATTTCCTAGTTCTAAAAGAGTCACTACCGGAGAGTCAAAAATGTGGAAAAATACCCGATTTGTTTGATTGTACGTGACATGAACAAAACCTCAGTGTTAAGTAATGGCTCCCACACGAGTAGCCCTCTCCTTAAATATGCACAGCTTCCTATCTTAACTTAAAGAAGTAATAAAAAAGGTTGAACATTTGTTAACGCAAGCAATATGCATCCAAAAAAAGCAATGGATGCCTTTGGTGTAAATGTTTTGTATTAGCTGTTAAGTTGAGGATTTTTAACATGGCAGTCAATGTAAATCTACTTACTTTTGGAGTCAAACTCCTGTCAGAGGACAAACTGCAATTCAGCCACTTCTCATCATGCAATGAGAGAAAGCTGAAGGTTTGCAATTTCATCAGCACAACAGAAGCTGTATGTGAAAAATGACGCTTGTTATGGTAAAACATTTTAATAGGAAAGGGCAGTGGCAGTTGCATTCTGTACAATCACTGTTTACTTAAAGAAACACAACCATCTCAAATGAGAAGGCTATATTTTGAAGAACAGCATTTAGAAACGAATGACAATTTTTCATTTCAGGGTGCCTTCGAAAAGTGGTATTTTCAGTTCTGAATTGGGTTTATGTTCTCAAGGCTTGGCCCCGGTGGCACGATCCGTTGACTTTCCTCTTGTTTGTATCCTTCGTCTTTCATTGAGATCACTCACTCTACTTTCAAGCACACTTCAGCGCTGAAGCAGATTGATGTTTGTCCCACTGTGTCCTTCAGTGTACTGCTGAAACAAAAAGCCTTTGAGAGGCAGAAGTTTTATTCTGCGCACTCGTTCTCTCTCGGCTCTCACTATCTTCATCAAGGCCTTTACCAAAGCATTTATCAGTGCAGCTTGAGTATCAAGGACGAATAGATGCTGAATGTGAAAGTGAGAAGGATTTAAGCTTCAGTCCTTGTTTAAATAGAGCGTTGAAGATCAGGTCACTCTTTTTGATGCAGATGAACTTGGAAAGATGTCAAAATATGGTTCATACTCAATAAATGATTATTAAATTGTTGTTATGCATGAATATTCTGCGAGGAGCCTCCTCTGGTGTTATACTAAGCTGATGTTTAATAGGAATCTCTTCATGAAGAGTTTTTGTGAAGCTAATCTGAACTCCAGATAATGGAACACTTTTGTTTGCTGATTTTGTTTCACCTGCCAAGTGTCTTTCTTTCTTTCTTTCTTTCTTTTTTACACCAACTTGCCTTCTTAGTTCTATTCCTTACATTGTAAACAGCAAAAACAAACATTTCTATTTCATTATTATTTCATAAAAGAAATGTAACTTCACACATATCCCTCAATCCTCTCACTTTTAACTATTCTGCTTAATATCCAATAGTATCTGCTTAATATCCCCATATTCCTACTTTTAAAATAAAGTACAAAATAGTGTGTCTTGGAATGAATGAGCCAAGTCACAGAGGTAACGAAACACAGAATATGATTCCCTGGAAGAAAAACTGCTTACTTAAAACAAAAAAACTGATGCTCAGGGAAACAGATGAGAGAATAATTTGTCTAACAAAGGAGCAAGGCAACCAGAGTGGCAGGCTCTGTAGCTTCTGATTACATGTGCCAATGTTCTTTTAGTCCATCAATCTTTTGCTCATTACACATGCGCAAAAATCCTTTAAGATTAAGAATCCTGGGTTAAGATCATTTTGTGATAGCACTGTGTGGGGCTCCTGTATGATAGGCTTCACATTATAAAACTGTGCTAATCTGATGTGGGGTAGGGTGTTTAAGTTTCAACCCATTGCTCTGGTCTGGCTGTATTTGCTATATAGTGTCTCCCCTCGCGTTTCAACAATTTCCTGCCAAGGTAGGAGAATTCTGCGCCTCTGGACAAGGTTCTAGCCGCTCTCTCTGCACACACACTTCTGCCTGTCGCTCACAGCCAGTGTGCAACCATGCAAGCGAATCTCCCTCCGAATGCTCTGGAATTTTATTAAAGGAGATTACAGGCAGTTGGTGATTTTCACAACTGTCTGTGGCTGAAATATAGATGAAAATATTAGATTGATGGCGATTTATTTATTGAACGGCTCAGTAAAACATTTGGTAATTCACACCTCGATGTAGTTACGATTTAGGGTATTTCTATCACCTTAATGATCACGAAGCACAATTTATCAAGCTTTAAAGCTCAGATTGTGAGTACTTTTTTTAATAACTTGTGTTCCTCTGCTAACCGTCCTCATTAAGATGCTTTTCGTGATGCCTCGTTTCGTACCTGCTAAAAACAACGGCCTGAAGTTTCATCGCATGATGCAACATCCTATACTCGCCGGCTCACAAAAGCACAATCAATTTCTGTCCTCTTGCCTACAGACGCCCTGCAGAATAGTCAAATAACTTTTATTTCTTTTGCACTGCATACAGTGTTGCTTGTGTTAGCATCTTTTCTGATTCAAACCAGCGATAATTAAAACTCAGGTTTGCCATTTCAACATCGAAGCTTGTTTAGTGCATCAACCTAATGCCTTTTCCAGATGTACAGAGACCTTTAAAACAAGTTCTTAATTTTACCTTAACTTTAAGTGTCTTGGTTGCTGAAATGATTTAAACTGGGCTTTTATAATAATTTAGAGATTACTTGAAAGTTGAAATCAACAATTTCCTTATACTAATAAACTCAACTATACAATCCCTAAGGTAGCGTTACATTTTATTTCTACCCCAAATAATTATATCCCCATAGGACTTCGTATCACCTTTTAATCCACACTAGGAAAGCTGCTTTAAAGCTGCTTTAAAGTAACTGCTTAAAAAGCACTATATTAAAACATTTGATTGATTGATTGACCTTAGACATAAGAGGCGATATCTTGCAGTCTTCACTGTAAGCAAACATTTTATTCGGCATCTTTGCGAACGTCCTGGTAAGCTCTAAAAGGTTGAACAAATTTAAAACCAGGAATAAAATATTATGATATTTTACCTGAAATGTTCTAAATAGCTGAAAGTGTGCTTCACCTGCTATGGTACTACTAACTACAGTAGACCTCTAACAAAATGTATGTATATATATATATATATATATATATATATATATATATATATATATATATATATATATATATATATATATATATATATATATATATATATATATATTTATTTATTTATTTATTTATTTATTATTATTTTTTATTATTTTTTTTTTTTTTGTTAATTATGCATCAACTTCTTCGCATGAATAGGAAGCCAATTGTTTGCTCGGCTGAAACTTGTGTCCGGAAACATTGTGAAGCAAGTAAAGCGCTCAAGCAAGTGTACGTGAAATGTTTGGAAGCCTGTGTTGTGCAGGAGCAGGTGTGCCAGGCCGCTCTGTCTCTGCCCCGTCAGCGCTGGGCGTCATTAGCCCAGTGCAGGCATTGAGGGGGGGCAGACCGCGTCTCTCCGGGCCCTCTGTAATTACGCTCTGACATAATTAACCCAGCAAGCCCATTAGCCTAGCGCCGAATGCAAAAAGAGCTCCGCTATAATTATTTGTTGTGTGCATGCTAATGAGAGCAGCTGTGTGCCCATCGTACAACACGAACAAATTAATTTACAAGGCTGCGCTTCGAGAGCTTTTTTTTCTTCTGAGCTTGCCCCTCTCAAGTACACACTTTAAAAAAAGTAGCGCAAGTGTTTTTTCGCAATTGAAAGCATCGAATTTCTCAAAGGGGATAATCTCCCTGATTCCCACAAAGCAAAGGAATGCTTCATTTATATAGACAAAGTAAATTACTAAATATAAACATTGTTCACGCAGAGTTTTAACGTCTCGTTTTGTACTTTACATCAGCTTCCAGAATAGGGTTGCAAAGGAATCTTTTTGTTAAATTTAAAAAGTAGAATCTTGTTCGTAAGAGGTTAGATGTTTTAGACATGTCTCAGAATTCTCAGAAGTCAGTGGGGAAGTGTAAAAAAATAAATGCTTTGTTTGAAATTAAAGCAATAAATAGGCAAATACCTGCGACGGTGGTTAGAATCCTTCACTGATTCCTTCTCCGTTATCCTCCTTCTCCCTTATCTCTCCCAAATATCTTTCCTCTCTACGCTCTGCTCTGCTCTGTCCTATCCGTTAAAGGCCTTAAACAACCATAAAAATAGAGTGTAGAAAAATCCTACATTTAAAGTCACATATGTATGACTTGTTTTCATGTGCTTCTACGTGTAATTTTACCAAACTATATGTTTTAGATTTTGATTGTGCTATGTTATTGATTCAAATAAAATACAGAAAAACAGATTACAGTTTAGACCGTAAATGCAAATTTAAATAGATGTGTTTTTTTTTTTTTTTTTTTGGAAAGTATTCAGTTATGTGCTGATTCCAGATCTGGGCAGCATGGTAACTGAAATCAGACTCTCTCTATTTGATGATGGGAATGCAGAGCTGGTATGCTGATGCGCTTTGGAGTGAATAATCCGCTGTAGCGAGGCAAAATCTTGTAGAGTGTCAAAATCCTGGTAAACATTTTGGAGGTTTAGACTATTCTAAAGATATTCTAGATATTCTACTAGATATTCACTTTCTAGAGGAGTCTATGGAAGGGTTTATTGTGAACACAAAATATAACCGGTAAGAACATTAAAAGCACTTTGTAATAAGCTGTAACTCACCATTCATTCACGATGGTGAGTTATAGTGGTGTTCAAGCTTCGATGCAAGAAGAGGGGGTGCAGAAGAGGAGGAGGGATCCTGGGGTTATCCAGGAAATTGCAGCAGTGATGAGTGTTGTTCATAACGACAATAGGAAAGTGTTGCATTATGTCATAGTCTAACTTTGTTGGCATTGTCAATACAACTACCGTTTGTGAGCTCTATAGGTTAGGCATATTCTCGTAAATCATTTCTTTATACTGAATTATTAGTTGCTTTCTTCGCAGGTACAGTTTATTTCTGATGCATCTAGACATCATTCAAATTCATAAAAGCATACTTTAATATCTCAGTGGCTTCCGTAATGAGATTTCTCCCATCTCGCATGATGTGATTGAGCAGAATCCCAGAGAATAAAACCTGAAGGGTTTGATCATTACGACTTAAAAGAAAGCCATAAAGCAGTTGAAGAGCACTGATTTAATCCCTCTTCTTTGTTTAAAAGAGTTTTTCTACTCTTAAAAGCGGCGTCCCATGTGACTGACGCAATCTGAGATGTGCTTTTGTAACAAAGCGCAAGTGTGTATGTGATCTGTGTTTGTACACCGCTTTAAAGTCTGGAGACGGTTTTTAACATCCTGATTTATTAAATATGACTCTGTGGCTCTCGCCCTCTGACGCCTTCTTGTTTGACCTCAATTTACAAGGACAAGGAACAAAAGAAGAAATACCCCGAACTCTTCCAGAGAGGCTTCATGGCTTCATTAGTTTACTTAGTTTTAATTACTTGACATTTGATATACAATATACAAGTATATGTAGGTTTTTATCATATAGGATATACTGTATAAATTGTTTGTTTACGTATATACAAGCATATATAGAAAGATTGTGCTATGTTCAGTGTCTGTTTCTGTTTAAAATCAGTGATAAATCCATACTTTAGCTTGTAAAGATGGAGATTTTAAAAATATGTTTTGTATTATTAAAAAAAATCTTTCCCATTTTAGTTTAGAATTTTGAACATTAAACGTTTTTGGAGTTTTTTTTATTTAATCAAAATTTGCTTCATAAACACTTCCTAGTGCTTCTGACACCGCACAAATTAAATCAAAAGCAAAAAAATTAATGAACTACTGTATATGATTGTAATTATAGCATCATTTGTCTCCACTCCTATTCTTGGCGCCCTGAAAAAAAAACCTGTTTTTTTTGTCTTGCTTGTTTCACTCTTCAAAGTTTTTATCTGCTGCTGCAATGAATACGCAGAGCCATCGGCTATCATTAACAACCATTGTTTTGTACTTCAATTTAGTGTAATTCTTTACAATATTTTGCTGTTTTGTGCCGTATGCACGTCTATGAGTTTGTGTTTGGTTTGTGCGTGCTTGCGTGCGCGCGCGTGTGTGTTGTGGGAAGGGTTGGGGGTCTGGTGTCCCATGAGGCTCTTCCCTGTGGTGCAGTGGTTCAGGGTGTCACCTGCTTCACCAGCCTCTCAGAAGGAGAAGCTCTGCTCTCCTGCTCCGCTGCTCTTAAGGCACTCACACAGAGAGAGGGAGCAGAGTGAAGATGAAAAGCAGGGCTGTGATGTTTGCAGCCTCTGGAGGAGCCTCCTGAGGATTCCTGGCATAATAATTTAAATGATCAAATGATCCAGAGGAGACTTGTTAGCGCAGAAACCGCCTGCTGCTAGTTGGCCCCGTGGGCTCCTCGCTCACACACAAGCCTTGCAAAACAGCTCCTCTCCTCGAGCATCTCACCTTCATACATATGTTTTTTTTTTTTGTTTTTCTGTGACTTTTCATCCCCTTCTACTTTTTTGGGGTTTGGTTTTTGGAGCAGGTGAAACAGTTTTGCTCTGTGTTCAAAGTGAGAAAGAGCTGATGAGCATCTAAAGATGTTCTTATGGGGAATGATTATCGATTTAT
This sequence comes from Danionella dracula, assembly GCA_900490495.1. Taxonomy (NCBI): domain Eukaryota; kingdom Metazoa; phylum Chordata; class Actinopteri; order Cypriniformes; family Danionidae; genus Danionella; species Danionella dracula. Next base: position 3,151,972 of record UELW01000445.1, read on the forward strand.
GGTACAGATTTAGAAGTGGGGTTCTGTCCTAAATCTCTCTCTCCCTCTCTCTCTCTCTCTTTACGCTCTTATCTCTGTAGATCCGGCTCCACTACTTGCTGAACTTGAAGGAGAAAGCTCGGAGCGCTGGTGCAGACTCATGCCGTGCCTTGAGAAAACAGGTCAGGGCTTTTATCAGAAGAATATCGAAAAGGAAAAGTTGTATAAATGCATATGTAGCCAAAAAAAAATAAAAGAAAAATTCACCACACAATGTAAAAGTTCTCAAAATGTAAAAGATTAACTGAGTCAGTCCTGAATCCTTATTAATTTGGTTTTCATGTTAACTCTAAAGAAGAGGTTTTTAATTAGAAAGGAACATGCAGACAAGTCGTTGGCTGCAGGATTCCGTCTAAGGCCAAACTGTTTTGGATGGTTCCGAACGATTTTGACCATCTGTTCAAAACTAACAACACATTTCTTAAAAGTTTTCAAACAAAGGTTTTTGACATTCCTTTTAACAAAAGGCTACTGATCTTTAATGTAAAATTAGGAGGATAGATGCTTAATGATTTTCATGTAGCATGACGAGCCCCTATAATTCATATATTTTGATACGGTATTACACTCCTCAAGCAACCATAATATCTACTCTAGCAACAGGTTGTATCTAGGCTTCAGAGAATGCTTCTGACATGAAAGTTAGTTGGCGTCACTCATGGTTACGAGGCTTACCGCTATTCCCCTACCAACCACAATGTTACACAGGGGTTTGTTCATATTAATCATAAGGACTATGCTTGTTTAGTAGCCCTGCCAACCGCGTTTCTCTAGGCTTGCATGAACATGGCGGTATATTTTGTATCACTCAGTAACTAGACTGTCTTTACATCGTATAACATCGTAATCCCTTTAGTACCCTCCACTGGACACTAAAATATTTACCTTGGTAATCATATGTAAGTCGAGTTCAGAAAGTCGTAGAAAGATGAGGATTGCTATCCCTACTAGTGATCAATCAGTCAATCAATCAAGTTTTTATATAGCGCTTCTTTAGCAGATGCTTTCAAAGCAGCTTCACAAAGTCCTCGTGATGATCGGGTAGAGTAGATAGGAGTTCCCTCTGTGAGGCCCCTGGGAGCCTCGCTGGCTGAGACAGGTGCTAATCACCTCCCCAGCATAGAGAGCATACAAACTCAAGATCCATCAATGAACACCGGAAAAAAAATCTAAAGAAACAAAGACAAAACAGAAACTAACAAATGGAGAAACAACGGTTAGAAAACTGTAACACAGAAAACATACATGTGATGAGTGATTAGGTTTACTTCATTATGGAGAAAACTATGTATGTATTTTTCTGAAAGTCATAGAACGATGGAGGTTGTTTGTTTCGCATCGCTCAGTGATCGTTCAGTTTTTTTCTATTAGACATAATTGACTAATAATTGAATGAACATAATCATCTTTCACATTTCCTTTTAAGATTTTTATGTTCTAGTTCCTTTTGCAATCCTTCAATTATTATTTCTGACAGACAGTTGTTACAATGTGTCTGTTATGTTCCTCTTGATCAGAGAAAACAGGAACAGCATCCGTCACAGTGGTTACAGGGAACTCGTCAACACAGAGACCACTCATGATGACGCCGAACAGCACACAGACTGGCCCGGATTCCCCCCGACAGAAGCATCAGGACCCGAAGGATGGGTCAGTGTCCCTCTGAGAGTCACAAGGACCAAGAAGAATTAGGGTTCTGTGGATACATTAACGTTACAGATCAGTCTGCATTCTAAGAAGATGGAGGCAAAGATAGCATTGATGAAATCTTCAGATTTTCACCCTCAAATATACGATGTTCTGCATTATCTGTCGTACTGCCGTGCGTTATATTTTTTTACATCAAGAGTGAATGCAGCCATAGTTTTTAAGACAGCACATTGTCTGAGTGCAAAGAAACCTACCTCCACTGGAGCTTTTTCTTTCAATATCCTGACTTATTCGCAAGTGACAGTCAAATTGTATTATTTTGTTTGTTTTATATGTAATGATTGTCTTTGGGACACAAAAAATTATAGTTTGCAGTTGAATAGGTTTTATATGCACCTATATGTACCTGCTCCGATCAGTTAACTGCTGTTTAAGGCAGCAGCCCCACAACAGAAATGCATTTTCTGCGATTACATGAGACAGAAAACAGAATTCGGCTTACTGAGCATAAACCTGTTACTGAAGGCACTCATTCATTCACTTGCTCAGCCCTTCATCATTTCTCTGAAGACTATCTTTCACTTCCTGCTCTGCTCTGTTTGCTCAGGGAGGAAGAGGAGTTGGGGGCCTTGCTGCCTGAGGAACGAATCACAGCACTGCAGTCATGTAAGATACGCATTAAACGACACACAGAGCTCTCCTCGGACGATACCTCGAAACTCATCTCAGTTTGGTGTGTTAGCGAAGAGCTTTCATGTTTAACTGTGTGTTTAATAAGGGTATAATCACTTATATTAGATTATAGTGCCTAAAAGGTGTTGAATGTCCAAATGCCTTGCTTTTTTGTCAAATGTGATAAACACATCAAGTTTAATAATACATTTTAGTCCGTTTTCATAGAACTGACAAGTTATCGAGTTATAGAATTTTTCATTCCAAACTTTATTTTTAACTCTGAAACTTAAAAAAGACACTCATTAAGATTGAAAAGAAAATAGTTTTTACTGTCTGGTGATTTTTCGTTGTGTAAACCAAACTCTAATCAGTAAATGTATTTTTTCTTTCTCGCATAGCTCTGAGTTCATCTCGGACACAACTACAGGAGCTCCGGTGTAAATACGACAAGGAGATGACAGAAAAGTAAGAACCTTCTTCACATTTAGATTTTGTTTTCTGCTGTGGTGATTTTGCTGTCCATCACCTTGTCCTTTTTGATTGAAGCCTGTGACCATAAAAGGAATGATTTTTCAAACGTTAAAATTATCTTGTTAGTTTCAAATGTCATGTTTTTTCTTTAACTTGCATTATAGAATTGCTGCTATACCCTTAACCTCTCCACACTCTTGACTTGAATCATTGCACATGACTGTTAACACATAATAATCCCTTTAATTTAGAGGTTTTGTGTAGCAAGAATCTCATGTACAGATTACATTATTTGTCAATGAGCAGGCGCAATGCTAAGACCAGGAAGAGGCATGTAACCTCTCTAAACATCCCATTGCATGTTGGGAAAAGTGGTCTCTGTCCTCCTGTGTGACTCATGAATATGCATTCTGTAAATGTGGAAAAAATTTTATACTTTTGTTGATGTTCCCATGTGAAGATTTAGTCGCTCACTCTGCACCCGTGAATAATGAATGCATCTTTTTATACAAGTCCGGCTCCTTGGCTCCTCGTATCTCATGGCTAACCACGCCCCTTTCCCTGGGATTTTTAAGATGAACCATCAAGGCACCCGGCTGTGATGTACCGCGTTAAAGCACAACTGCAGCGATAGCTCTGCAGTCGTCCTGACAAACTGCCTCAGACTGGGGTTCGAATACAAGCCAGGACCCTTGCCGAGCTTTCTCCCCTAGATATCTCTCCTAAGGTTTCCTAAATCCTATCCAAAAATAAAATTTTAAAGGCGCACTTTCTTTTCCTTCCATGATTTGGTGTATTTTCTTTATTTGTTTTATACATAACCTGCAGCTCTGATCAGTTCAGATCAAGTGGGTGGTTGATTTGTCATCCTCTGACACGTCGTCTGAGTGAACGATACTCTAAGTGAGTTTCGACTCTGAAACTGAGGTTGAGCGAGACTTGAGAGAGCTCTGAACAGTTCTCCCACTCTCTCACTCGCTCTCTATTCCTCTGATTGTGCTCTTAGAGCCAATCCGCTCTAATTGAGAAGGTATCTTTGTTTAGCGCAACCTCGGAGACTAGCAGAGTTTAATCAATCTTTCACTTCTCTTTATTCCTCTGCCTCTCCAGCCTCTGAAAATCAACTCCCTGATGGCTGAGAGGAAACTGTTGAACTTCAAACAAACCTTATGAATAATCTCTGGCAGACGCTATTCAAATGAGAGCTGGAGATACGCGGATGCGTGCCCTTAGATGAGATGTGACTCGCTCGACTCAACCACAGCAAACCTTGCATGTTAGAGACTTCAGTGGCTTTGCTAAGAACTTTACTTTCTTTCTGTACTTCGGCTGTTTGTCGCTGGAGTCACAAATGCACTTTTACTTGTTATTTTTACAGTTGGTGCTAAGTCTTTGTGTTTTATTGTTTTACTCTCTGCTCTGTGAAGTGAGTTTGAATGCGCAGAGCAAAGGCTAATACTCACTTCACATCTTTTCAGAACCAAGGCACGCTGTTTTTCTGCTCAGTGCATCAGGCTGAATCACACAAGGGTGCTTCTTGCTTCATGTTTCAAAACATTTATACTAATTTAGTTTAAGTCAATATTTATTGGTCATCTAAATTGTCTCATACGTTTTCTATTATTTATTTTTTTTACTGTAATGTTTTTATGTATGCAAGTAATATATTTAAACATTTTTAACATGAATGTTTCCGTTTATTGATTCTATTTTCATCCATTTATTACTACTTTAATAAACAAATCAACAAAATGGAAGTAAGTAAAATATTAAATGGCTGATGGGGAAAGAGAAAGGCCATAAACAAATAAGAAAAAAGTTTATAGCAAAAGTAGATCAGTTAGATAAATAAGCAGTCGAGCAGAATAAACAGAGATAAAATATCAGAGCAGTTTAATGAACAAGTAAAGACATATGACAAATATCATGTCAAAAGAAAAATCATTTTAAAAGAAATCAAGTCAATAAATAAAAATAAATAGAGGTTCACTAATTTTTTTAACATTTTTATATATTTTTTACAATTCAATCAAATTAAACTTTAGGAAAACAAGTAAATTAATCAATAAAAAAACATAATGTACATGTTAAAAAAATAACAATGAAGTAAGTTCTTTATTAAATAAAAAACAAAGAGGGTCATCAAAATTAAATGTGAATAATGTGCGCAATTATATAAACAAAATTAAGCCAGGAAAATAATACAAACAGATACATGGGAAGCAATTAAAAACTATACAAACTATTACAAATCTTTAAACCGCTTTTACTAAATTAACTGTTAAATTCCTCATGCCAGCATATATTTTGCACCCAAACCTAACCAGTTCACATACTGTTCGATTACTTATTATTTAGTTTTATTCATATTTTGTTGTAATTAACTCATTAATAATTTGACCATCTGGAAGAAAAGCAGATGTTCAGCTTTGCTTAACATGTCTTTACCAAGTTTGGATCTGGTAGCGATGAGCAGTTTGGTGTGACGGTGATCATCACATGTTTTGTGTTTTGCAGACTAGAGGAGATGAGTGCTCTGATGGCGAGTCTTGAGAAGGCCAAGCAGGTGAGAGCGCTGCTGATTGAACACCCGCTCACCAACATAATCACCTTCCTAATCAAGCTCGGGGTCTAATTAGCCACCCAGCAGCCCCTTCTCGCTCTCGTAGGCCCATGATTGCCCTCCGCTCTTTCCCATGATGCCATGCGGGCGAGCGTCGGTTTCCTCGCTGCGCTGATTGCTTCCTTTCTCCTCTGTGATTTGCTTATGTACCCTACGCTCATCCTCAGAACACAATCTCAGCTCAAATAAAAAAGTTTTCATCCTCTCTGCTGATGCAAAGATCAGTGACTCCACACCTTAAATGTGTGGGCTGAAATGCTTGTTCTGTTCCAAAAGTGTGGATTAAAAGTGTATGAAAAAGTTTGCATTCGTGAGTTCTGAGTCATAAGTGTGCCAACTTTGTTCGTGTTGTGTGTGTTTGATGACAGAGAGCAGCAGCTGCCCAGAGGGAGGTGGAGACGCTGAGGGAGCAACTCTCCGGGACACAGAGCTCTTCTAAAGGGATCGTCCCGTCTGAAGAACAGCCCAAAGAGGTACCGCTCACCCTCTCGCTGTAGATTAAAGCAAGGCTGCTACAAATTACCACCTTTAGAAGTTGGGCATCTGCAAATTGCCACCTTAAAAGTGTCCAGTGTGTCGTGGGAGGAAGTGAGGGTCTGTCCATGCCACTAGAAGCTCATTAGTGGCTCTTTGAGGCCCTGTGATTATACGAAGGAGTTTCATGTTTCGAGGCTTTGGTGTCTGTGTGTGTCTCAGGAGAGACTGGAGGCTCTGCTGTTCTCCAAGGACAGAGAGATCCTACGCCTGCTGGAGAACGTCCAAAGGCTTCAGTTCACCCTCAAAGAAGTGCAAGAGTCCTCGGCCAGTCGAATTGCAGAGCTCGAGCAGCAACTTGGCTTTAAGAAAGATGCTATTGAGGTGAGTGCAGCTCTTCACAACGCTGTAGCTTGCCAGACAGAGCTCTTTCTAAGAAGGGCTTGGATGATAATTGCATGACTGGTCGCATTAATTCCACAAAACTTGTTGAGGGTCGACTTCTTCACCTCATTAAATGTGTGATAGTACATCAGATTATCATTTTATTTGCTCATGAAGATTGTCAAGATGTTCCGCTGCAAAAGATGATGTAACATAAGTGACTGGTGTCAACATAACTACACAAACACTTATTAAAAACAAATCATGGATATGTACATGGATATGTATTTTACTTTTTCACTAGATGATTTTTACAGTTTGAGGATCCCTAACCTCTTTGTTTCTCTTCTCAGACCCTGGAGAGAAAACTGCAATCTCAGGTGGACTATGAAACGATCAAAACTGAACTCAGGTCAGCTTTGGCATGAAGATTCATGGAATGAAGATGCTACTCTAATATGAATGATAATGATGATGACGATGACGGTGATGGTGTTGATGATGATGATAACATCCATCTTGTGTCTTCTGCAGTATTCTGAAAGCCATGAAGCTGGGATCAGCCAATGGAGGTTCATCCCAGGTGAGGGAAAGCATTCACCTAGTTAATTCAGCACTGCCTTACGAATGTTCAGGTTTAACCCTGAGGGGCCCGAGTTTAAAGTAAAATTATCAAAATTAAACAAAAGTGTTGAAAATTGTGGAAATGCCACCACTTCTGGAGCGATTTAAAAATAATTGTGCTTTTTGCTGACACTGTAAAACACCTGCTGAGTCAGTAGACTGTCTTACAGTGCGTTCAAACCTAGACCTGAGTTCGTGTGGCTAGTAAGTGATTCTCGTGTAGTCAAAGACTAGCCGCAAAAGGGAATCTATCTGGTAAAAGCATCTACAACAGATACTGCGGGATGTTTGACATGGTGTGGCGGCATGGTGAGCACGTAATTGCAAGGAAGTATTTTTTTTTTTACTTTTATTTTATTTCAAAGCAACATGAACCAATTGGGAGCTTCCTAGAGTAGTTATGTAAGGGAAACTCGGTAGCTAGTAATCATGGCAGACAAGGTTCAGCTACGGAAACACGAGGGAGTAAAGTGTTTCAAGTATTCATTCAGTAGGTAATTCCTGGTCTGAACACGACATTAGAAAGGAAAAACACAATATTTATTTATATGAAATATTTATAACTCTGCCTCTAGAGCCAGAGCTTTATGCCTTAGTGTTTTACTTTACTATTAATTGTTTCTTACTTTGAGGTTTTGCAATAAGGCTATATTTGTGAAGAGATCTATGGTGAGCAGCAAGCACTCGATGATGATAGGGTCATTTCAACATCAGCGGAATGGAAGGCTGCACTACAATCAGTTAGATCACTCTTGTATTTTTAGAACCAATTGTTGTTACAAAACGTAATGTCAGAACAATAAATTAACTTTTAGTTTAAAAAAAGAATAAACATTTTTGTTTATGCAACCTCTAAACCTATTTTTCCTCCACGTTTCATTAGCTGTTTCTGAAAATGAATGCCTGATCTGCAGAAGTGTCAAGAATCTCTACATAAAGTGATGCAGGGGCTGTGATGTCATTAATAAGTGTTCTTGTATGTACAGGAATCAGTCCGAAGCACTGAGGCTCTGCTTCTGGCCAAAGATGCCTTTCTGCCCTCACACAAGTTCTTGCTGGAGAAGGTGCAAGTTTTACACAACGCTGGTGAGGATCAGTTTTGAACGTGCTTTGAAAGAGCTTGGAGAGGGTTTTGGCTTCCTTTTGAAGAAAATACTATTAAATATACCAGTATTGCATGTTTGTGTTATGTTATTTTGCTTTTCAAATACAGCTGTTCATCCAAAATCCCGTCTAAAATATATGACCTAATTTAATAATGACATAACACAGTTTGAGTTCATTCAAATTATTGGGTGCATAATCTCAAACTTTACTATAATTTTTTCATAGGATCTAATGAGATGTAATTATATGAAATTTTTGATATTGTAACAAATGGATGGCACAATGTTTCTTATTTGTTTTCAGCGGAGGGTAAATCTGAAAACAACAAGGATGTAATTCGCCCGGCAGGCTCCTTTTCGTCTCCTCCAGGAACTCTGCCCATAGATGGCCGTGCTTCCTCAAGTCCAGCTCCGCCCAACACAGACACACCATCCTCTGCTCCTGAACTGCCCCGCCCCTTTTCAGCCTCACCATTTTTAGGTGAAAAGCTTTCAGGAGATCAGCTTCTTCAGAAACAGCTTCTGTCCCCACTCTTTAAGAAAGACTCTATCATGGCCTTCCCCACTGCCCTGTTTGCAGCCAAGGCCGCCCTAATGTCCACCAATCAGAGCACTTCCCTGTCTCTTACTCTAGAGACAGGCTTGCCGAGTGACCAATCAGAAAGTGGGAGTTCAGGAGGAGGCGATGATGATCAGCTAGACACGGCAGAAATCGCTTATCAGGTCAAAGAACAGCTGCTGAAGCACAACATCGGTCAGCGTGTGTTTGGACATTACGTCCTGGGACTCTCGCAGGGCTCGGTCAGTGAGATCCTGGCTCGACCCAAACCCTGGAGGAAACTGACTGTTAAGGGCAAAGAGCCCTTCATTAAGATGAAGCAGTTTCTGTCAGATGAGCAGAACATCCTGGCACTAAGAACCATCCAAGTTCGACAAAGAGGTGAGTGCGAATCTTAAGCAGAACCAAAATGTAGCAATACATAGTGAATCAAAATGTAATGTAACAGAACGTAACAGAGAAATTTAGCATAGCATAAAACAATCGTAACAAAACAAAAGGTAACACTGAGTAGCATAATGTAAGACAACAATAAAGGACATATATAAAAATATTGCATAGCATAACGTACCAAAACCCAAAGATTTATTTTATAACGCAACAAGATGTAACACAACAGGATGAAAACATAAAAATATGCAAATGTCTAAAGAAACTTCAAATGTTTGTTTCCTAATGATCTTCAAAAAAGTGTTATATAATCTGAAACATTCATTCATTCATTCATCTTGGCTTTATTCCCTTTCGGGGTCGCCACATCGGAATGAACCGCCAACTCTTCTGGCATATGTTTTACGCAGCGGATGCCCTTCCAGCCGCAACCCATCGCTGGGAAACGTTCACACACACATTCACTCTTTAACACTATGGCCAATCGTTCTTATTCAATTCACTTATACCGCATGTCTTTGTTCTTGTGGAGGAAACCGGAGCACCCGGAGAAAACCCACGCGATCACGAGGAGAACATGAGAACTCCACACAGAGATACCACCTGCCCCAGCCGAGCCTAGAACCAGCGACCTTCTTGCTGTGAGACGACCGTGCTACCCACTGCGCCACCGTGACGCTAATCTGAAACAAACATGTTAAAATAAACATCTTAAAAAAGAAAAAGAAAATTAACCATGTTTAAAAAACACATTTATAGTTACGACATGTAGAATAGCTGCAGAAGTTCCTTCAGTGTACTTCATCCCCTTTGACCAATCCCAGAAGGCCTTTCTTCCTTCTGAACTCCTGACAATCATCAGCATTTTGCTAATCTCGAAAGAGAAACAGAGTTAGTTTCCTCTTCGACCCTTTGCTTCCATGTGCTTGTGCAGAACTTCCGCTCGTTCTCTGGATGCATTTCTGAAGCTTTGTCAAGGTGTTGAGTTGATGGCGGCTCCTCAGAAGAAACTATTGATCTCGCAGTCAAAGGAAAGGTCTCTCTGATCCCTCTCTCTCTCTCTCTCTCTCTCTCTCTCTCGCTCTCTGACAGGAAGCATAACACCTCGCATCCGAACGCCTGAAACTGGGTCAGATGATGCCATCAAGACCATCCTGGAGCAGGCCAAGAAGGAGATCCAATCTCAGAGAGGTGCTACTGCATGTGATCTGCTAGTGTTGTGTGATACTCATTTTTGGGCAAGAATACCAATCCTCTCTCCTCTCTCCTCTCTCCTCTCTCTCTCTCTCTCTCTCTCCTCTCTCTCTCTCTCTCCTCTCTCTCTCTCTCTCTCTCTCTCCTCTCCCCTCTCTCTCCTCTCTCTCTCTTCTCTCTCCTCTCTCTCCTCTTCTCTCTCTCTCTCCTCTCCTCTCTCTCTCTCTCTCTTGCTTAGGTGAGTGTAAGTCATCACCAGGCTCTTCTTTGGCTCGTAACAGCTGCGTTGGGAGCAGCGGCAACTCTGACGAGGCCATTCGCAGCATCCTTGAGCAGGCTCGCAGAGAGATGCAGGCACAGCAGCAGGCTCTGATGGAGCTGGAGGGGTGTGGACGACTCTCCATCCCGGAGGAGCCCCCAAAATACCCGCAACCGACCCCTACCCCACCCACTTTCATCAAGCAAGAAGAGGGAGTGGTGCTGCCCAGTGCTCACCCTCAAACTCCCCTGAGTGTCTTGTCGCCTGCAGCCTTTGTCCAGAACATCATTAGGAAGGTAATAACAGCTGTTTCTTTTAAATGGGGGCAACTTTTCAAAATGCACCCGAAATATGTTTTTGCTCTTTAGCTAAAATAAATATATATTTCTTCCTAATGCAGGTGAAGTCCGAAATTGGGGAGGCGGGGGCATATTTTGACCAACACTGGTCCTCTGAGCGCAGCGCCACCCTCATGGGTATCAACTCTCATCCGTTCACCTCCGTCTCTCCCTCTCTCTCCTCCTCTTCCTCCTCCACCTCTGTGCACCGACCCTGGCCACGAGGGGAGAACGGGGACTGCCGTGTGAATGGAGAGGAAGCGTACCCCCCCGAGGACAGTGAGCCCCCATCCATTCGTCCAGTCGAGGTTACTTACATGTTACTCATATTTGTACTAATTCTTACACTAATGCCAACAATGTAGTTAGGTTTGGTAACACTGGCTTTCACTCTCATTCACTTCTCTTTTGCATACATTGAATTTAAAGTCACATTCACACACATTTCACTCCAGCCGTTACATTGAGATTTTAATTGAAGTTCATATTTAGATTCACATTAAACACACTTTCATGTTTAGATTTCCATTTTGGATTGATAGATAATATTCGTCAAGTTTCCCTTTCACGTATAGATTCAGATTTAATTCACGTTTAGCTCACATGAATTCAAATTCAAATGTTGGATTCTAATTTGGAGTTAAATGTAAATTCAGATTCACTTTTGATTTTGAACTACATTCTGATTTAATATATGTTCACCTTCTAAATAAATTCTGATTAACAGTTGTGTTCATGTTTTGACATTAATTTACTTTTACGTTTGGACTCACACTGAATTCACTTTTAACAGTTTTCATTCATTCACATTGTGGATTTTAATATTAAGAGTGTTTAAAAACAAATTTAATGCTGCAATTGCATCTGAAGTAAATTTTATACCTTACATTTTAAAATGTATTTAAAATTGTAATGATGGCTTATTATTCAGAATGCAAATATTGGTTCCATGGTTTAGATGATCGTGCAGAATAGAGTCGAGATCCAGTGTCTAATGTTATCTGGTTTATCAGGTGAAGCTGGAGCCAGACGCCTCTATCAATGATGAAATATCCTCCAGTGGTGCAGGACGCGTGTCGTTTTACCCTCCATACACACCTCGTCCTCTCAAACCGACTGTTCCGCCACTGACCCCAGAGCAGTATGAGATGTACATGTACCGTGAGGTGGACACCATCGAGCTGACGCGTCAGGTCAAAGAGAAGTTGGCCAAGAACGGAATCTGCCAGAGGATCTTCGGAGAGAAGGTGCTTCAGAGCGATTGGGCGATTTACCACCAAACGCAAGCAAATAATAAAAATTTTCCTCAAGAATGTATTGGTATAGAAAATAACTATAGTAATTTGAAAGCTCGGAAACTTCAGAACTAGATCTACTATATTATTAGAATTTATATTCACTTGTGATTTTTTTTGTGTATGGATGAAATTATTTTCAGAACCTGATTTCTATTATGTTTATGCTGCAAGATCATCATCATCAGTCATGTCTTTTTAGAGTGAAGGAAACTTTTTTTTTGTTTTATAATTCACAATAGTAACGTAAATAGCGTAAATTAAGCTGTTCGTCTGTTAACAAAGAACATTAAATGTTTGATATTGAAACACATATCTTCTGTTTTACATACATGTAATTATTTCTATAAAATATGGTACAACATTTTTCGGCAAAGCTTCCATAGACTGTTTAGTCATTATATAATTTTTTCATAAAAGGTTATGTATTCGAATAGACAAGCTCTGCAGGAAAAATTAGATTCTTAAAGTAACTTTTGGAAATTTTGCTTGCGGGTTCCCCCTACAGCTAAGGAACAGTAGTTTCTTTGAACAACTGTTGCAAAGCACACAGCTACTGCATGCTACTGTATGAGCCGAAACGGATAGCTAATGTTAAAGGGTTAGGGTTAAAACCCTAAAAAAACAGTGAGCTTAAGTACAGAAGAGTTTGTCCATACTAATGCAACACTGATGTGTAGTAATCGATATGTTCTAGTTTAGAAATGGACTACTAACTTTCAAAATCTGTCAAAACAGATGCTTTAGAGCGTTAAAAATGCATAATTAAAACTTAATTTATAACTATAAAACTATAAAGCTTTAAATGTAAAATCTAAAGGCTAAAAAACTAGCGTTTATTTATGGTGTCATTCAGAGCACTCAAGGATGTGGATTAGAGAGTAAAAAAGCTGAAATAGCATTGTTGAAAACCCAAAAACAATATGTTAAGTCCAAAGTAAAAAAGTAACCCTAAAATATGAACCCTTGTCTGAAGAGAATGTTTCAAAGTTGACGTAAGTGTTCAATGAGAACTGGTTAAAACAAGTTCTGCCCCGCATCCGAATCTAGAGCTCAAGTTCAGGACCAGTTTACAGTATGTTTAAATGTTCCCTCCGCTTTTCAGTTCTGTTTTATCTTGTCTTCTGGTGCCCTCTAGTGCTCTGTGGTGGTATGTCAGTGAAGCCATCTTTGGATTACCTCACAGGTGAAGCATCTCTCTGCTTGTCTGTTTCTCAGGTGCTGGGTTTGTCTCAGGGCAGTGTGAGCGACATGCTGTCTCGACCGAAACCCTGGAGTAAACTGACCCAGAAAGGGCGCGAACCATTCATACGCATGCAGCTCTGGCTCCTTGACCAGCTGGGTCACACGCTCCAAGGCCAGGGTGAGTCGAGCTAAGCAAGCCATCTTTCATATTTGAGATTAGTAGATAGCATTAATTTATTATTAATAGATAGTATGAATTCTAGAGGTTTCCCACATGCTACCAGAAGGCTAGAATTCTCCCCCCAGAGGGTCCACAAATAAAGCACCGATCACAGAGAATGCTCACGAAGCACAAATTTAAAAAACAAACAACATACACAAGAAAAAGAAAACATTGTAGAAGAAAAAGAACATTAAAACAAGCTCCGAGCACTGCCTTGTGAATGCTTGCACTTAGACAGCAATCTATCTTCAAAGAAATGCATGTTTCCATAAATAGATTACACTTAAAAAGAAGTTAAAATTATACATAGTTATAATCATTTTTTTTTTATTTAAATAAATAAAAGAGTTAAAAATGAGACTCTGTTCCACAGCCTCAGAGCTACATCAGAAAATGGTTTCCTTTCTGTCTAGCTGTAGATGCTTGAGCATGAATTTCTCAAGTTTGATTGGCTGTCTTAAGTTTCCTATCGTATAGGTAGCATATTTTCCAGCCAATCGCTGCCTTTTACTCCAGAAACAGACAGAATTCATGCGTATTTCTCAGTATGTTTAGCTTTTCCCCGGTGTGTTGTTAAAATATAGTGGCACAACTTAGGGGGCATTATCATAGTTCGGAAGTCTTAGTTTTAGTAACTAGATTTATCTTCTGTTTGACTAAAAGTCAGTTTTGTACAGCCATATATTTTCAAAGAGCTTTATATTCATACTTAATCATAAAAAAAAACATCTTCTGCAGCTCTTAATCACACTCAGTGCCTTACAAGCTCCAGGTGAATGTTGTTCAGCCATATTTTTGTTAGTGTTTTATGCTCCATTTCAGGTCAGTTGTACGCAACTTTCTGCAAACTCCTGTTTCTCGTCACCTGAATGTGTTGTCCAGCATCATGTCCTTATTTTGTTTACAGTGTATTTATTGTTTCCTATGAAATAATGCATGGATTATTCTGTTTGTCTGCATTAGATTTTTGTTGTCAGGGCGTGTGAGCATGTCAAAGCAGTAGAATGCGTGCCACGCCCACAATCCTTGAGACTTAAACGCTCTGTTAATGGCTCGATTTCTTGAATAACGTACCTTTAAAAAGAGAGTTATACGATATTTCCTAAAATAGTTCAGAAGTGTAACCTATTGTGAATTAATTTCTCTCTTTTCACAAGTTTTAGAAATGAAAAAACATGACGCAATGAATAACAAAATTATATTACAAATACCATTATAAAACCCCCAACATTGTAATGCCAGTGTGTTTATTGTTGCCATTTTAAACATATTTCTTTTCATTTTGCTAAGATTTGCATGAAGTGAAGTCAAGCGAAGTGAAAGTGACCAGTTGGCCAGATATGGAGCGACCATGTATTTACCTGGGCATTTAACCCTACACACACACACACACACGCACGCACACGCACGCACACACACGCGCACGCACACACACCGTGAACACCGGAGCAGTGGCCCATGCTAAATCAAACTTTGCTGTTAATTCCACCCTTTGATTATGCCATTGATTAGTAGAAGAATGTGCTTTTTTTGACATCCAACAAATATGGCGATCTTGGCCCTGTTACATTGGCTTTTGAGAGGTCTAGCAGTCTCTGCGTAAGTCGTGTGGCTCATCCTCAGTGTTCTCTCTTATCTACTTCACATCACACTGAAGTAAGCTCGTGATTTCTGTAAACTTATGTTCTCTCTCTTCCATGATATCATAGGTCAAAATTCAGTCCAGCTTAACTTTTCTTTGGAGCGAAATAGCAGAACTTCCAGCTGTGCATAAAAATTGTGGCATGAGACTCACTTGCTGTTGTAATTACTATTTTTAAACTCTTCAACTTTTTAGTTGCTGGATCTTCGTACCGTCTTATAGTATCGTCATTTATTTAGTTTTTGCCATGTTTCGATAATCTGCTTTTTGCTTTTGCACAAAAAAGGTTTGGCTTCATATCACATCTCTTCGCGTAAATGTCTCACAGAAAAGAGTCTGTTGGCAAGCGGCTACTCCCCGTCTCCCCCAGCGAGTCCTGAATCCTCTGAGCCGAGTGGAGTCAGCTGCGCGTCCGTGGCTCTGGAGCCTGAGAGTAGTAAAGAGAACCAGCAGCCGGAGCTTCTGGAGCCGATGATCACTCACACAGCACTCCCACAAACCCCGCTGGGCATCCAGGAGCTGGTGGCCATGTCGCCAGAGCTCGACACATACGCCATCACCAAAAGAGTCAAGGAGGTTCTGACTGACAACAACTTAGGTGATTCATGGCATGATTTGGTCTTGGTCATCTGCTCAGCGTTCCTATTTTGCAATTTTTTGTGTTTTTTGCGCAATTTTTTGTATTTTGCGATGTGTTGTGTGGTTACTAGGGCTTGTAAGTTGTTCTGGAATGACTTCGAAGTAGTTACAGGATCATGTAGTCAGTGCAGTTAGAGGTGTGAGTGTGTGGACGAACCAGCAGTCTTCTAGTCTGCATTATAAACATTACTTCAAACAGCTTCACAAACCTTATTTGGATTAACAGAGTGGAAATTCAAATTCATTAAAATTGGCATTGTTCAATATACAGGGGCTAAGTTAATATTGGAAAGAGAGTTGTATTGATTGATGTGCATTATTAGCCGAATTTATGGACTTTATAGAGGATCCAATTCTAACGCTGCCATTTGTTTTGTGGAGGGGGTGGTTAAAAATGTATGTCAATTTGTTTCAATATTTAATATAAGTTCAACAATACAATTGCTAACACAATGCTTATAGACAGTATTTTTTAAATATAAATTGGACATCTGGAGCTGTAGGATACAGAAATATAAAATGGTATAAATATAACATAAAACATATAAAAAAAACTAAATATAAATAAAAATACATTTATCAAATTTTATCTGCTAATCAACTTTTGAAGTGAATTTCAATAACAAATTTTACTTGTGAATAAAACTATTGCTTGAATAAAAAAGCAAAAAAAATGTGTTCTTATGTAAATATACAAGATTGATAATTAGCTAAAGTGGATCGGTTGATTTAATTGTATTACAAAAGCTACCTGAACTTAAATATTAAAACCTTGTTCAACAGAGACATCGTCACCTTGCTACGCCAACTTATAGCTGTAAACTATCATTTTGTTTGTGTGTACACAGGCCAGCGAGTGTTCGGCGAGAGTGTCCTGGGCCTGACTCAGGGCTCTGTCTCAGACCTTCTCTCGCGCCCCGAAGCCCTGGCTGAAGCTCAGTCTGAAAGGCCGCGAGCCATTTGTGCGCATGCAGCTCTGGCTCAATGACACACACAACGTCGACAAGCTCCGCCACATCAAGAAGATGGAAAAGAAAGGTACGAGGAGTCCCATACAAACACTGCATTTAAACCAATAAAAACATGAAGTACTGTCTTTGGGTGGGAAAACAAATATTTTTATCGTGCGTAGATTGATGGTATGATTGACTATATCTATATATATATTTTCCCAAACTTCTGTCTCATCGCTGCAGCGTATCTGAAGCGGCGGTACGGTCTGCTGAGTCCTGGCTCAGACAGTGACTCCCCCAGCGCTCAATCGGACTGCATTAGTCCATCTCTGACCCCCCTTGAAATCTGCCCCCTCGGCCCCTTCAGCCAGGCCAAGAAGCCCCGGGTGGTGCTGGCGGCGCAGGAGAAGGAGGCTCTGAGGAGGGCATATCTTCAGGAGCCATACCCCTCACAACACACCATCGAGACACTGGCAGCCCAGCTCCAGCTCAAGACCAACACCGTCATCAACTGGTTCCACAACTACAGGTCAAATTCATTCCCAGGGTTTTCTATACTCCATAAAATAATTTGTTTTAACCAGAACTGTATGTCTGTCCCAGCGATGGGTTGCGGCTGGAAGGGCATCCGCTGTGTAAAACATATGCCAGAGAGTTGGCGGTTCATTCCGCTGTGGCGACCCCGAAAGGGAAGAAAGCCGACATGAAGATGAATGAATGAATGAACTGTATGTCTTTTAGTAAGCTTGTTGCATAGAGTGCTACCATAGAGTAGAACACATCCTTATTCACCCCATATCTGAATGAGTCCTTTCCTTTTCTATGTTTAGTGTCACATTCAGTGTAAACACAGGGCTGCAAATAATGTTTTCCAATCTTTTTAATTTCTTTTCAAAATATTTTCAAATTCTTAGGGATTCACCAATAATCAATTTTCACAATCAGTTCGATTCCTGTTAATCTGATGCCATTTTTTCAGAAGTTGGGCCATGTGCGTAGATTATGATGTAGGGACACAATCATGTGTGCCTCTCTATCTCTCTGTTTCTGATGATTTCATGGAGTTTGCTGGTGGAGATTACGTATATGAATCCTTGTGTTGTGTAACCTTGAATTTTTATGGTTCTGGACCTTTTGCACCTTTTACCCAATGCAAGCAAAAAATACTTGCTTGCTATACTTGGGCCTTTAGCCACTCAGCTTTGCAATAGACAAGAAATTAAGTTAATTTGTAAATTATCAGCTTGTACTAATCCAGTACATAAGCACAGACCAAGTAAGCCATTATCTATCCCACATCCACCATTTCGGTGGAGATATCCTTGGTCCAGGTCACTTCCTGGTCCTAGATCCTTTACTCTTGCAGATTTCCTTGTTCGCTTCTCCATTCACCTTCACTTGCTTACTCCGCAATTATAAGGAAGAGTGAACTAGTAAACCTCTGGTCCAGAAAACATAAACAATCCTAACCTTCTTAGCATTAACAGCTTAATATCGTGTTCCACAGGTCTCGTATGCGGCGTGAAGTCCTGATGGAGGGTCTCCAAGACAATGACACTGACCCTGAACACAACAACTGCTCTCCTCTTGCCTCCCACAGTCCCATTTCAGACCGGAAACAACCCTCGACTCCCCACAGTCGCCCTCCAAGCACCATCCCAAGTCGCTTCACCTTCAAACAGGAGCACACCAATCCAGGAGAGGACGAAGAGTTCAGGCTCAGACATGACAAGTGCTTCTCAGCTTTCAAAACTGAAGAAAGTCTCAACTTGATCCCTGACATGCCTCAGAGGAACAACGGGAGAAACGGAGACTGCGAGGAGCTGGAAAAATCCCCCGAAGATCCAGTTAGCTTCAAAGCTTCATCTGAACCATCCCGGAGCAGCCTGGAGGTGTCGCTGAACTCACCTTCTGCAGCCTCCTCTCCCGGCCCTCATGATGTCAGTATCCCCCGTCCCCTCCTCTTCTGCACCCATCTCTCCATCACCAACAAACCCTCCATCGCAGAACCTTCATCATCCACACAATCACCCTCTGGATTCACCCTCAATTGGCTCCAAACTTACCCGAAGTTCTCAGAGACGCAACGAGAAGATGGCCAACCTCAACAACATCATTCATCGGCTGGAGCGTGCTGCCAACCGCGAAGAGAGTCTCGACTGGGAGTTTTAGTAACTGCTTGAGGATGTGTTACTTTTAAAATTGATAGTTCTGTCTGTCCGCCATAATGTTGTTCAATACTTCCAAGTTTCCTTCATCCTCAGAACACAACTGATTACAAGCATTTTATTTCAAATCTTATCTTGTGTTCAGACCAAGACCCGAGCTTCTGTGGGGTTAGTTCATTGAGTAGGTGCTATATGGAAAACGTACAGAGAAGGCGGAACAGGTTTAGTGGTTTTTATTCATACGATAGTATTATTTAGCAGTTTTTTTTCATACTATAGTATGAATAGTATATCGAAGCACTACAAAGTGAGCAGAATTCAACCTAGAGTAGTCACATGAGCAAAACCAGCAATGGCAGAGAGCAGCGTTTGCCTATGGGAGAAAAACACAATTTCTCGCTTCCTTTAGGAAAGTTCCACACATTTTCTAATGCTTGGTCTGAACATGCTTTAGTCTCAACTTAGCCCTCTATAGGCAGCTAAGCTTAAAATCTTCAAAAAGGATTTAAAGTCTCAAAAATTCCAGTGGTCCAACCTCTGCTAATAAGTGTATGAAAGCCTTTCTAAGCTCTAAAAACAAACAGCGTACAGTTGGTCATTTGGGTGTACCAGGAGAAGAGCATCAGTGCAGTGCAAGTCATAGTCACCTCTGAGAATTTACAAGTTTGCATTCTATTTTGTACAGGCTTTGTGAAAAACTTCAAGTGTAGAGTCAAGGTTATGTCTTAAATTGGGTTGAGTTGGTAGTGTACTGACTTTGACCTTGAAGCACACACCAATCACCTTATGGACCCCAAAAACATTCAAGCATTCCCAGTATTTAGAGAGGGTTCTCGCTGCAGAGCCTTGAGCTCTCGCTCCTCTTCCTCGGTCTACTGGCTGTCTACTCCTCCTCAAATCAGTCTCACTGGAAGTCTATTTGAGTTATTTTTGTAATTAACATTAGTCACTAAAAATGGTTTTCTTCAACAACTTACCCTAACCCCTCCTGAGTAAACTTTCCCTTGACACCTAAGTCAGTCAACCTTCAAGCGAGAGATTAAGGATTGTTTTGTGTGTTATATACTTTCAGATAAATATTTGAGGAAGTTAGCACCTACTTACATCATGGTACCTCATTTTGGTTGCAGGTGGGGTATGGAATTTTAAGTTGAGTCAAGAATTGACAATGATGCACCCTCTAGTGGATCTGCATTGTGAAACATCATGATTGGCTACAGAGCTTTTATATGATATGTATTGGAAACTTGTGAAGATGCAACTGAATTCTATATTTAAGGACTTTTGGCATTCAGCATGCATCCTGACTGTGTAAAATTGAGGTTGGACCACTGCAGAAGAATCAATTAGCTGTCAAAAAAGGAGCAAAAAGGCAAATATTTTAGTTAATAGCTGATCAGATGTGTTTTGAGGTTGATTTAAAAGAACTTTGGTATTTAATCAACCAATGAGTGGACTATGGATGACAGATTTTTGGGGGGGCTGAGCTCATCATAGGATTCTATTTGGAAGTTATTTATAGACATGTTTTAGGTATTTTGATAAGCAACTTTGAATTCTACGTCACAGCACTTGCTGGTTTGTTTCAAACGGCGCATAACGAAGGAGAGAAGAAACATCGGTGTCATAAAATGCACATCGATGTCATGGAGATTGCCACATGGAGAGATTATTTCAAAATAAAAGACCTCTGTCTTTAAGCCATTAAAAAGCACTACTTATTTAGGGAAAAAAAAACACAAGAAAGACAATGACCAAATTTGCTAATTTTTGAATAGCAGTTTTTTCCAATTTTTGTCTGTAAGACGGGACAGCGAAGTCATGTGACCTGTGACAGCGTCACCGTGACTGAGGGATAGTCCTAAAAGACTCTAAATAGTGGACGCTGCATATGTTCTTAGTTTCTTGGTGACCTTTTGTTCTACAAGCGTAAAACGTGTGATAGTGTGTGTTGTAGAAGTGGTCTGCAATAGCCTTCTTTGATCAAGATGTAGCATGGAATCGAACCCTTTCCTCTCTAGCTAGAAACCTGTCATAAACTTGAGCCACCGCTAGAAAAAGAGAAGATTGATGAGAGTATGATGTTAGGTGCATTTTTTTATTTTGTGGAAGTTGTTTTTATATTTATAATATGTTTCAGAGTTAGATGTGCACAGTTTCATTTTAAGAATTCAAAACCTTTTGCATTTATTTTTCTGTATTTTTGCCAAGTTCTCGTTCAAAACTTTTTGACATTGAAAACATTTACTTGAATGCATTTATTCTTGCAGACTGACTATTGAGGGCAAAACAACAAGGAATTAGTGACGAAGGGACAGCTTATCTTGAGTAGTGCTCAAGCTTTAAATCATGTTTTGTCATCTCGCAAATACCTGAATGTATTAATATATGAAATTAAACTGTATTTTTTAATTGACAAGTTTTGGAACATTTTGTAAAAAAAAACATACGCAGTACAAGAAATATGACGAATATTTATATGCTATATTTATGATTTTCTTTTATATATTTAAGTCATCACAAATTCATCTAAACATTTTGGATTAACTATTTTTGACCGATTTTCGCAAGTTTAAAACATTTTTATCTTTATTTTATTTGATTACTTTTTGTTCATGCGCTAATAGTTTCTGCCAAATGCATTCTTGTATGTAAAGTTTTTTACATGGATATACAAGTTTGAGACACTGAAACTGAAATACTGTGGTTTAAAGTCCAATAATGATCAGTTAGCCTTAAGATTGACCAATGTGTGTCCTGTGCAGTCGTTCATTAGTGATTTGAGTCACTACTTTGTGGGAAAACTGTTGAGGTTCCTAGCAGTGACTGCTGGAGAACATCCTTTATCTAAATCAACTTAACTGTGGAATAATATTCAGGTGCGGATGTTGTTAACGCAACTGCAAGCTGTCAACTTCACTTTAATTTAAACTGAGTTCAACATTCACTCTGGTGTCGATGATGGAAGGTGCAATCATCCATCAAACATATAGTTCAGTATTTCAGTTTCTTGTCAAAACTTATTTAGTCTTACGAGACTTGTTTCATTATAAAGAACTCGGCAAAAACACAGTTATTTTTCTTCTTTTTTCTTTTTCTTTTTTTTGGTTATCCACAATAACCATTCAAACCCATTTGCCCCTCTCTCCTACTGAGCTGGACTCACTCACTGGGATCTGTGCACAAAATCAATCTTTTTCATCCCAGAGTTTGGTATTTATGTAAGATATGTTGAACAATGGAAGATTTGTTTTGGCTTCCACATGTTTTAAACTTTTCATGGAGAGGAACCAGGTGTCTCTGTAAAACTACTGAGGTTGACTTTGAGTGGTTGTCTCTTTCAGTGGATACGACTGTATTCAATACTTTTTCATCCGCTGAAGGGATCCCAGCCTGGAAACACGTTTGGCCCGAGTCTGGTATTCCATCGGCTCGTCTGGCATTCATCTGGCTCTGGCTCAGGGGTATATGGGCCAAACATGATCCATGTCCGGTGGCATCATCTCTAATCCAGTACAGAAGACTTGTGCCCAAAATAAAGGTTTCTGTAATGTCGCTGAGACTTGGCGCATGTATGGCCCTTATCTGGAATCCAAACTTGTGCCAGTCATTTATTGCATTTCATTGTGTTTATTTGGAAAAGCTATAAAGCTTGATTTTTTTTTTTGTTTAACTGCACTTGAAAAGATGCAAATATGATTTAGAGCGCTGCGAACATGTTCTTTTTGTATCCCTTGTTTGTTGTGTTTAGTGATTTTGATACTTTTTCAGGTGCTCTATCTACTGCTGGAGATTGTACTCGAGACACTTATCATATTTAAAGCCCTGAAGCATTTACGCGTAGAAAAGAAAATGCTCGCACACGTGCGGTCCTGTGTAGACTTTTCTTAAAGACGGAACGCATTGAGGTAGAGAGAGTATGTGTGAGCGAGAGAGAAAAACGTTGTTAAATACATTGTGAAACATAACGTCTGTGTGTTTGCTGCTGTTGGTTGAGATGCTGACTTTATTTATTACATTTGAAAGCACTGATGTTCTGTTTTTACTTGATTTTTTTCTTTATTCGATGCGGTACTGTGTTTGGAATGAACTCCAGACTTCTGTTTGGTCCCTCTCTAAATACAGCTCTTCTTTGTGGTAGACCCTAGAGCAATACAAACGTCCTCAACAACTCAATCTCAGGACACAGATGGAACTGGTGCGTGGATGAAGGGAATATTCTCTTGTCTCAAACCGAACTGGCCTCGTGGCTGAGGCTGAGCGCAGGAGATCATCGATTGTCCTCTGAACCAATAACTGTGGCTTTCAGGATGAATTTTGTTCGTTGTTTTAAATTAAATGATAATAACCTAACATATACTCCTTTTTACCGACGTTGAAAATTGTATTATAATTGTAGAGAAGTACTCTACTTCGCTTAATCTGCTCAAGTAAAAGAACACCCTTTAAAAACAAAAAGTAGAAGTACACAAAGAAGCTACTAAATTATAGAAGTACGAGTAAATGTAATGCTGTACTTTCCACATCTGCCTTTTAGTACGCGTTCTGCTACACTTTTTAACATGGCTGCTTTTCCCTTTTTCTTTTCTAATGTAATAATGCTTAATGGAGGTCAGAGTTCGATGCAAGTTTTGATTTTGTTTGTATTTGCTGTCAAATTTCATGTGCATCACGGAGTGCATGATTGCAGCAAAAGTAATACCTCAACCACTTTCTCAGAGTGACTTTGACTCTATTTAGAGACGGACCGCGCAGTGAACGGAGTCCCGTGCATGAACCTCATCCGGTTACACACGCAGCACTTAAAGAAGAGCCGTTACTCTCTGTTTGAGTTCCACTTCATGTCTTTGTTAAGGTTTTGGAAAGATCACTTGCACATGTTTTAGTGGTAACCTGAGGATTGGGTTTTAAAACCTGTGTAAATATTTCTATAAATACGACACATTTACTGAGAAGGATATACAGTGCAGTATCTTAGCTCATTGCTATTTAATAGAGTGTACAGTTACAGTTATATTAACCAAACCTTTGCAGCCAGGGGTGTTTCTGGCAAGCTCGCCCATCTTTGAAACTTCTCTCAGGGTAGACTTGCTTCGCTAAGCTTTACGAAACCTGTCAGGTCACACTGTTCGCTTCGGTTTAGTGTTCAAATCGATTTCTGTTGACCAATCACCTGCTTTGTTTTGTCATGTTATTGGATCAACAAGGAAATCCAGTACCAAGAAAAATGGCTGAAAATTGCTGTAAAAATCTCAAAGCTCATCTGGACATTTCAGAGAAATGAAGAAAACTTGTCATTTTGTTCTCTCGTGTAATAAAACATGTACATTTAACGTGTTTTGCTGTTGCTGGATTGAGTTTAGCATGCTTTTTATTACAAATGACTAAAAATGTGTATTGTCTGGGGGCTTTTTTTTAGCATATGAACACTTTGCTTTTTTTTTTTAAATAAAGGATCTGGCACTTTTCACTAATTTGGTGTTTTATTGTCAGCTGAAGTACACATTAATTTATGCCAACTACATAATACAATACATTGCAATGTAATTGAATAGATTTAACCAAGCAGTAAAACGGCTTTTTAATAAACATAACAAAACTCAATGAAAGATGGTCTTCAACAACTACATTGAAAATAGTTCAGATTTTATCCAAAAAAAATTACTAAAATGTATATATATATATATATATAGTAGTCAGTCTTCTCTAAAGTGTGTGATACTTTAAATAGACTATCAAACAAATATACTTTAAAATTTTTGTGGAGGAAAAAAATGCTTCGACTGCTGAATCAAGAAAATAAGTGAATAAAATCATGTTACATATGTCTGTGTCCCCGGGTGATAATAATACAATTTTAAATGAATGTTCTGTTAGCTCATGTAAGGGGGAGTTTTACCTATTTACTGTGGAGGTTAATATTTTTGAGATAATGTATATTTTACATCAGGGGTCTTGAGCTCAATTCCTGGAGGGTTGCAGCACTGCACACTTCTCTGAACATTAACTGAACACGCCTGTTTTCATTAATTAAGCTCCTTTTAGATCATTTAAAGCTACGGATGTGTCTCTTAAAGAAGGGTTGGTACCGAGACCAGCAGGGGCCGCGGCCCTCCTGGAATTTACTTTTGAGACGCCACCTTTACATCTAAATTTAGCCTTAAATGTCTTTCTGGGATCATGTTTTTTTGTGGAAAGTGCCAGGACATTTCAGTGAAAGGATTTAATAGCGTAACTTGACCAAACAAATTACTTTATGTGGAATGATTTTTTGGTTTATGTGGATGTTTTTGTCTTTCTTACGCACGCACTAAAAACTGCGTTGAGAGGAGTTTTATCCCAAAATTGTTTTTTAACCCAGGACTTCACAATTTATATGAGATTTATATTGATTATGTTTTGCTATTAAAACGGCGCTGCTGATCTGAAGAAACTAAACATGCGAGATGAATATCTGAAGGTTCAGAGTTCATATAAACACAGGCCGACATGCGTCATCTCTTATAACAATATTACAATTCTTGAAAGATCGTATGATTATATTGAGAACAACTGAAAGCAGAGTTTGAACAAAAATATAAAACAAATATTGTAATGTTTACATGTGCCAAATTTACAGAGAGAGAGAGAGATTTTGCCATCAAATTTGATTCATTCAAGACGCTAAAATTAATAAATATTTTATTAGCAATATTATTGCATCTTATTTGAACTATAATTAATTATAGCTTGTTAGGAAGGCATGCTCTGTGGCTGTACTTTAGTGGTGAATTCTAATGTCACTCTAATGTTATTGGTGGTACTTGGAGTGGAGTTTTTTTCTGAGGTGGTACTTGGTGAAATAAGTTTGAGAAGCACTGCTCTAAACATTTGGTCAGAGATGAATTTTTTTTCAGTCCTTTTGTATTGTGGATTTAGAAAATACCTTTTGCTTGCTCTAGTTCACAATACCTTTTCATCACTTATGTCTTCAGAATTTAAAACACAATTTTAGCCCTTTGTTTTAAATTCTTCAAGTTACATTATTTATCAATATGTTGTCTCTACCAATATGCAATTATTTATCCTCTTGATCACTCATAAATCCAACTTACAATTCATTGTGTCGAGAATGAAACAAAAACTGTGAATGGTTTGGTCTCATTTTACCTTTAAAACTGTTTGGCCAAAAACTACCTAAAAGTAAAAAGTAAAATACATTTAAAGTGTAAAAACCTTAAAATTTAAGTATTTAAAAGGTTTCATTTGGTTTGTAAAATGTGCAGTGCTGTATTATTAATTATAATAATAATAACAATTATTACTATTATTATTATTACGGTTGTTATTATTGTTGTTGTTATTAATATTACCATTAATATTATTATTATTATTAAATCACCACATTAAATTAAATAACATTTGTAAAGGTTCTGCAATTGTTATTAATTTATTCGAGTAGACCCTCCTCCATTGGTTCCAGGACCCAGTTACGTCGGCTATGTTTAATCTAGTTTGGATATACACCCCTCCCCCAATCCCTCGTTCCTGCGTGCTGACGCAACCTGCGGCGTGACGTTGACGTCGGGGAGGCTGCGATGACGACGGGATTCCACGGTGGGACGGGCCGACTCTGCAAATGGCTACGAGGTGCAATTTGTCGATTTCTTCATCGCTAATCTCCATTCCTGCGGCTCGAAAGACAGCGTACCGCCGTTCTGTCTTGCAGGCAACCCCTAGGTGAGTGAGCCGAGAGCGTTTAACCCGATATCGGTGTGAATTTCGGTGTGTTTTGCGGCCTTATCTGAGGGGTCCGCCCTCTGCTCGCCACAACAACAACAACAAACGCCGCTACGGGCCTCGGCTGTGGAAAATGACTGAAATGCTTCTTTTAAACGGGTAACCATTGCTACGTATTCGTTAGTGGGATTATTTAAGATTAACTGCGTTCTTCCGAGCGCTGGTAGAGGGACAAACGCGGCCTCGGAGCTCGTTTTCGCGGTTTCGCTCGTGACACAGCCGCCGCGCGATGGACTGATTGACAGATCGCGCTCGACTCTGCTCGACAGTTTATTATTGTGCATTTACTCCGTTCCTGCAATTAAACTATCCATTTTCCGAGTCAACCAAGCTATTAAAATGTAGGATAGCTGCAGAGTAGCGGTTCAACCTAGTTCACATGGTGTCTTTCGCAGAAATAACGCAATATATGGAATCGAAAACTCAGCAAAATCCTAAAAGCATAAACATTTAATTGCTTTACATTGGTTTGTAGAGGTTGCTAAAGTAATGTTGCATTCACTGATGACTTCCTTTTTGTCATCAATAAATGTAGGTTTACTTCCCTGATGAATTATAATGTCATTTGTTGCGTTCTGGAAGCCTCTTTCAGCTTGTAAAGTTGGTCCTGTAATTACTATGACTTCACACTTTAAACAAGCTTATAAAATTGCTATATAACTGTGTTATGTAACTCGATTTCTCGTTAGTTCAATATGTATTTGATAGTCATATTTAAATAGCAATAGGAGCGTTCAGAAGTTAATCGCTGGATGATGAATGATGATGACGAATAGTAGAATTTTAACTGGATTAAACTGTGAAAGTAAGATTCGTGTTCATTCGTGTAAAGGGCATAGATTTTTTTTTTGCATTATCTGAATTCTAATCAACAATATATGCGTGTGTTGAAAACAATGTTCAGTAGTTACATTTGTGTATAATGAATTAATGGAGTGTAAGACATATTCCACCAATCAGGGAAGGTTGTGATGTCACGTGATGTCATCACGTGAGCGTTCACCTTGCTTGCCCCCAATAAACATTATGCAAAGGAGAAATTGCAAACTTCAACTGCAAATTTTGTTTTTCTTTTTAAAACAAAAAAAATTATTTACTTGATTCTATCATTTTCTATTTTTGTTGTTTGATGTTATATGTGTGAAAGATCTAATAATTGTGAGGCCATGAAAGGTTAGGACCCTTGAAAGTTTCTCTGTCTGCATATAACTGTCTGCATGTTAATTTATGCAGTTTTTACAGTTCTGTTAGCACTGCTTCACTAAATTACAGCTCTTTCCTGATGCGTTCACTCTCTGGGGCTTGAAATGTTCATGGTTTTAGTAATTTAACGCATTCAAATCAGAAAGCTTTTGCCTTCTAATTGTTGTTTTTTGTTTGTTTGTTTATAGCTCGTAATGTTTTAATCTTGGCAGAGATTTCAAATGTATGCAACACATCTATACAACTGAACCAAGTAATGTTGATCTTCTTAAAAGGGTCATAATCTTCAGTATTTGTATATTATTCACTGATGTGTTTAAATTGTGAAAATATGCAGTGTGTGTAGGATGTTTTTTATTAGCTATTCTACATCAGCTTCAGTTGCTGATATTTTTATTTATGTAGTCATTTCATCTTAATGCTTTTGTAATTAGGATAGAAAATTTAATACTTTTTTGAGGAGTGAAGCAAATTATTGATTGCTGTAGCGCAAGCTTAAGTGTAATTTGAAGTGTAATTCGAGCTTAAGTGTGAATTCTTCAAAATTCACAATGTTGCATTGTTAATTCACGCGGTTGATGCATTCATCACGCAAACCAAGATGTTTTTGCTGAAGTTAGCTCTGACGCTGGGCTTTGGGTGTCCTTTTTAATATTTTTTGCCACACGTAATCATGTATTTTATGATGAATGAGTTAACACGCTGAAACAGTTTTAGAATAATCAGATTATTTCAGTTATTTCAGTTGTTCGGTGCAGTGCTTTGCCACTCGGGTCATGGCAGACCTCATGTGTAAGGGATTCTAATGCATCAATCAAACAATGTTACTGAGCCTGTTACTGCCTCAAAACTGCTCAAACTTTTTGATGACATGTTGTTATTTTTCCTAAATGGCATGATTAATTTAAAAAGGTCTGAACGTCAGTTGAAGAAATCACCCTTTTAGTCTAAAATTCATATCACATTTTTCAAAATCCTCAGGTGTTTGATCGTCCTATAAATGTAATCGATGTTAAAGAAATGTTGAACTTTTCGGTTTCTGTATTATTCATGATCTCTTTAATAATTAAACGTAGAGAAGGCCGATGATATTTTGACAGATTGCGGGATTTATAATAACGCGTCGGGTTTATGCTATAATCCTGCAGAAGGTACATTTACACCCGAATCTGGCGACTGCCCTCCAGAGCCAGTCATCAATGTTTCTGTAACTAAGGTATTTATCGGTGGTTTTCATGGTAATCTCCATGAGAGCTGCTGAAAGAGGTGCGAGTTGGGTTTGTTTAGTTTCTGCCAGAACTGCATGGTTGTTCCAGATGATCCAGGGCTCTCCTGCTCTGTTGTGGTGTTGGGTTTCTCGCGCGAGGTTGGACTGACTCATGGTGTGACTGGAATGAGATGCATGAGGCGAGAGTCAACTGAGCGGCTGAACGCTTCAGTGCATGGCAGTTAAACACAGCGGAAGATAAGCTCTGGGTGTTTGGGTGATTACACGTCACCACCGAGGGTGTGCTGTCATGCACCAAGTTCAGTTGTAAAGGAGCAGCAGCACTTGGGAGGGTGTGTCTGGATGTGTGGGTGCATTTATGAATGACGTTTTGGAATAGGAGAGAAATGCATTGCGTGAACTGTGCCATTATTTGGCAGTCGCCATTTGTTTAGAGAAATGGGTCAAATGTAATCAGTTAAAGGCTTTCTCAAAGCTATACTTTTGGTAGATACTAAATGCTCATATGTAAGTCCAAACATAACTCAGCAGCTGAACACCTAACAGAGATGATCAGTGAATACACACCAAACAGAGAGCTGAGGTCCTCAGATCAGATAAATTAGATCTTCCCCGGGTAAATACTCTTTTAGTTTCCCTGCGGCCCACAGAGGAACTAGCTTCAGAGGAGCTCAGGGGTGCCAACACTTTAGTCACGTTTAAATCCAGGATAAAGACTCTCCTGTTTAGTTGCGCTTTTGTCGACTGAGCACCAACGTCCAACAACTATTTTACCTCTGCACTTCACATCTTAATCTTTGGTTTAATCAATGTTTTTAAAGTTCCAGTGTTTTAATCACTATGATTTTTAAGTCTTTTTTTATGATTGATTTTATTAAATGTACTTTCTTTTTCTCAAAAGTTAAAGCACTTTGAATTACCCTGTGTACGAAATGTGCTATACAAATAAACTTGCCTTGCCTTTAAGTTTTTATCTGTTCTGGTCAGCAGTGTGAATAGTATTAATATTAATCAGTCATTTTATTCTCAGCGCCCAACTTTATCCTTAATTTAGTCTTGAATCAGTGTTCCATTAGATTACGTTAAGTCATATTTTAGAATGTAATTGATGTGGCTTAATTTGAAAGTTTAGCATAGAAAAGAGTAACCCAGTTGTATGCTTTGCAATATGAACAAACCTTTTTTGTGACATGTACGTTGCATAACAAACGTGTTCAGACTCGAGCAGCTTGTGATCAGCCTCATTCAGCCTGACCCTTCACTCGACTTCGCATTTAAGATGAGTGAGTAACAATATAAGCACTGGATTTGTGTGATTTAGTTACTCTTTTTCAAAGTGGTAACTTTCAAGTACTATATCTAAAAAAGTTCTGTCGTGGGATCAAGTCCTTACTTTAGTTGCAGGACTTGGAGATTAAAAATTAGGGATGCTCCAGTCGAATCAGAATAGTTTTTCCATAACCAGATGTCAGATATATCACTGATCTTCCATCAGTTTAAATGTTCATGCAAAGACATCAATGTTGGGATACAATTGAGACATTTAAGAACATGAGCACATACATGTAAAAAAAATATCAGCTCGACGATTAACGCTCGACGTCTGTTAATTATGTGAATCTAAGTGTCAATAATGTTGTTTTCCTTTAATTTCACATTTTTAATTGCTTTTAAAGCCAAAACAAGTTATATGTACACAAAAAAAAAGCAAATTTGTACAATGGTAGTCAACCATGAAAATTCAAGATCAATTCATTTCTACTTTTTTACATTTTAACATTTTTAAATTAAATTTTGCTATAAATTTTTGCTAACTTATCAAGAAACTAGTCTTAAAAGCTGACTTTCCAATGATGAAATGATCAATAATGTGTAGGCCTTGACAATTAATAGAATTTGATGTCAATGTTGAGCTTTAACAGTCAAAAAAAAAATGTTGAAATCGAGAATATACAATTATTGAACTTCTTATTTATTTTTTGCCTAACAGACCTCGACCTCAAAAGGTAATTTGCAGCAGGAGTGTATTTTGAGTGATATCAATGATGCTAGAATTTACATTTTTACATCTGTGGCGGTAACTAAAATGCTGTTTGTTATGTTATTGAGTGTATAATATATAGAATGGGAGCCTCTTCTCACTGATCTAGAACTTTCAGTAACAGTTGCTTGTGCTGGATGTATTTCTGAGGCGTTCAGGATGTTCACACAAATCGTTTTTGTTCTTTATCACAGGAAGCAAAGTCTTCTAGTAAAAGTACATGTGGACATGGTTTTCACTGCTTTCTTGTGTTTTTTGGTCTTCAAATGTGGAATTGGTTTATTTAAAAAGCATTGGAATTTTAGAAATAACTAGTACTATTAACATCTTATTGTGTTGGTTTTTAACACAAAACATCAATTTGGCTCAAGTGATAAATGTGTACCAATAGTCAACTGCCAAAATCGTTGTTGAAATGGAAATGGCCCAATTAATGTGGTTCAGTGTGATGATGTTTTACGAAACAGTGTAAGGAAGTGTTAGTAAAACTAAACCAAATTATTCCCAGTGGTGGTTCAGGAACGTGAGCGTACAATACAGAATGTCCTTCAGGTCAGTACAAGCGACACTTGAGAGGGAAAGGAAGTTACTGAATGATCCTTCTGTTCTCCTGTAGGCAGTTGAAATACAACTAGTTAAAGAAATGTATCTTCGGTGAAATCCACTCCCATATGGATGCAGTTTGGCAGGCTTGTTTTACTGTCGCACTTTTCCATATTAAAATGTTTGCTTGCGTCTGCAATGCTGTATTCATTCAGATACTTAGACCACTTAGAGTTTCGATATTGAATGAAGGGCTCATCGGATCAAAGACAGGCCCCTGATGTAACAAACGTGCGTGTTTGTCTCTTTGAGATATGGTTTATCGGTAGCTCCCAGACAGCTTCAGTGTGGCCTCGACTGGAAGCCAGTGTTAAAAAGTTTTCTGCGGTGGAATGCTGTTGCCCTCTGGCCCTGAACCAAATAAACTTACTCCATATGACTCTCAGGAGACATGCAGGGTCACTGCCGTCGCAGCTCGCGTGACATGCTTTCTGATGCACTGTTTACTTGGAATAATCCAAGCTTGGTTGTTTTCTGTGGAACAGTGTCATCTCTTTCTTTCTGCATATTTAGTTGTTTGATCTTCACTGATAGTTCTCTGTCATAAAGACAATGTAAACCGGTCTGTGTTTGGGTTCAAGACTTGAATACGATAATTGAATTAACAAACATTTTGTGAACATTTATTTTTTCAAAATGTAGTTGAGAGTTTTGATCAGAGCAGACATAAATGAAACTATTTTGTGACTCACAGCTTATCCCTGTGTAGTATTTCCTATTTTTCTTTGTTGTGTTGCTTAAATGTCCTTAATTTGTGACAAATTAAAAGCAACTGTACTGCTCTTATTGAAATGAAAGATGGCGTTAGTTTGTCACCTAAAATGTCAAAATATGGGTTAAAAAGATTTGTATTAAATATTTCTCGTCCATGCACAGGTCCAGGCAGATGAGCGTTTAGCGCATCAATGGCTGGAGGGAATATTCACTTCATCGAGTAACATATTATTTTATCCCAGCTCTAACACACAGTCTGTTTAAGAGCCTATTTCTGTTGCACTTTCAAAATTTCAAAAACTTTATTTTTTTCCTTTTTTACGAAGACTCAATTATTAACTGTATGGTGGACATAATTACAGTGTTAATAGTGGATTGAAGGAATGCCTTGCAGCTGCAAACATTGCCTAGCATTTGGCTAGCAAACATCTGTTCCCAGGTCAATTGCTACTGTCACAGTTAAAACTTTATGTGTGTGTGTATATATGTATGTAAATAAATAGCCGCTTGATTCTGATGGTCTGTTCTCTTAAGGCGTCTTGTTTAAACAAATTTGATACAAAAATTGTGCTGATGAACAGTACCGCTCTTACATCTTGCATTACCCTTTAACCCCTATAATGATACTGTAATTATAACAGTTCACCTGGTATTCTTGTCTTGTTTTTAATCTTTTTGTCATAAAATGCTCTTTGTATAATTATTTTTGTACATTTCATCTTTTCAGATGAAAAAACTTTCAAAGTCTGTTAAATATTTGTTGTTATTATTCTATAAATGCTCAGAACAGTGTGTAATAACAAGAAAAGTAAAAAAACTTATTTAAATTTTCATCAAGTTTCTCTTTATAAACCGCTATAAATGTAGATCAAGAATTTTGAGATTACAGAAATGAACCTCAAATTAATTTACATAAACTCTAAATGTTTTGTTTGAAAAGTACGTGTGGACATGGTTTTCACTGCGTTCTGATGTTTTTTCGTCTTTTAAGGTGGAATTGGTTTATTTAAAAAGCATTGGAATTTAAGAAAAAACTAGTACAATTAACATTTAATTGGGTTGGTTTTTAATATACATTTATGTAATATATCCATTTTCCAAAAAGGAGGTCACCATCCCGGATCCACCTGATGGAGCCTCTCTTTGATTTTTTTCTCCTTAGTTGCAACTTTCATGTACTGCTTTATCTTTAGTCTCGCTTTTCTGAGCTCCTGTGGAGTGATATCTAACCAAGCAAACCTTTTCCCCATCTCCAATTTCTTCTTGGCATTTTTTTAGTGTTTGCACACAACAGCTTCAGGACCTCTGCATCAAAAAAAATAATAACTGAAAAATAGATTTTTTTTGGTGTTTGGGTGGCGGTGCTGAGAGGAGGTTGGACACCAGGGCTTTGCTTGGGGATTGAACCTTGGTGGGTGTGTGTCAGGGTCTCCCAAGCCTCTTGGCGATGCGGTGACCGGCTACGAGGGGCATCGCCAGCAGCATTGGCGTCCATTAGGCTTTGACCTCTGCCTCAGACATAATTTTGATCCCTCACTGTATTACTCCTGCCACAGGAGGATTCCCCTTCATCAGAAGAATCTCTATAAATATAAAGACGTTACATAAGATTAGATAATATTTGTTAAAACAAAACTGGTGTTTCTACACAAAAATGAGCAAAAGATAAAATAAAGAAAAATAATGATTAAAAGTAATGAATGAAACGATATGTTGTTGAATTCATGCGCATGAGCAGTTATAAAGAAATATTATATATGTCATTTAGAAAAATTACAGTATATATTGGAAAACATTATTGTTCTAAAGCTGTGAATAAACTCTGTGTATTAAAAACTGTATCGCTTTCTGTGGTTGAGAGGGTGACAGAGCGCCCCCTGCCTGCTGCTGCTGTCTGTTCTCTTCCACAAATCTCCCAGAGGCTCTGCTAACTCTTGAAGATTGCTGTGACATCTTTCTTCACAATTTTCAAGTGTTTTGTTACTAACAAAACGTAGGAAGAAAGTGAAGGAAATATGAAGAAAGATGTGCTTCAGCGCGAATGCGACAGAATCACGGACGTGGCAGAATCACGCAAACACAGTAAAAAAACAGTACAATCTAACAATAAATAGCTATAACTACAAAAAAAACAATGCCTATGCTATTATATACACTAAAAATATAATATTTTAAATGAAATCGCCTTTAGCAATGCTTTAGCGGTGTTTTAAAGTCTTTCACAAGAAAAACAATCACTCATCCGTCACCGCTCTCCTACGCTCCATAAACTTCCTGGCCCTGGAACACAAGCGATGTTGTCCTTACTGTAATAAATGTTGTATCGGTCAAAATAGTCGTTTCTCATCTATGATAACCAGAGCTACGATAGTTTGAAGTGCGCAAGTCACTGTTTGGTGCTGGCGACTGCTCCGGTGTTAAAGGGTTAACTGGCCTAGAAATTGGCCTAAATTCAAGAACACAGTTTTGAGTTTGGAGGACCTTCAAAGGCTTTATTGGGTATGATTTTTATATATTGGGAAAGAATTGCAAATTGATCACTTCAATATTTGCAAGTCCAAGTAATCGCTAAAAGAGACAAACAGTACAGCTCCCATGATACATCAGTGCTTTAATGTGTCATCAAATCTAGTCTTTATTCTGGTTCTGAAAATTGATTCTTTGGTGCGGAAAATGTGTATTTTGTATATATGATTTCAATACTAAACTTTTTATTTAAGAATAAGACCAGGCATGAGTCAAGTTTAAATCCATTCAGAAAGTGGAGTAATTCGTGATTTTAGCCTGAACTGATTATGTAAAAAAAAAAAGTGGTCTCTGTTGACTGTGATGACGATCAAGATGTGTACATTATGGGCTGCTTATACTAAACTCAACCCAACCACACTCCAGGCTGACCGAGTCCTTCCCACAAACATGTCTGGACGACTCGTTTTACTCGAAGCAAACACCTAGATTGCTATTTATACACTGCTGTGTGAAACGTGCTATTATGCAATGTTGCAATGAACAGGAATGGTTTGAAAGTCTTTGGTCTAACGTTTCGCTCTCTCTCTCTCTCTCTCTCTCTCTCTCTCTCTCTCTCTCTCCAGGTGTCAGTGTCATAACAGTGAGTGACAACAGCTGTGTGCGATCTCCCAAAATAAAAACTGCCTCATTATTTTGAAATTGGTAAGATCCATGTGCAGATGTTTAAAAATGTTTTTATTTTTATGTCCTTGTAAATACTTGTTTTTTGTCCTGGTTAGTCCTGTGGGACTCCTCTGACATCTAGCCTAAGGACGAAAGTTGATTTGAATTATTGAAGATAATAATAATCTATTAAAAATATTCTTTATAAATGTTACAAATTCTTTGATATTTTTTTTGTGTGTAGCAATTCTGATCTAAATGAAATATATTGAAATATTGTAAGTTCCTAATTGATTCTTTTGTTGTTGTTTTCCACATAGATTGAAGTGTGCAAAAGGGATCGAAGGAGTGGTTGAAGAAAGAGCAGTGTTGCACCCGTACTCCTTCACCGGGGCTATGGTAAACGCAATCTTTCCCTGCGTGTGACTTCCAGCGGTGAATGGTGGACCATTCAATGATTTTTGAGGCTTTAAATCAGCTGAAATCAACACTGCTCAGACAGTGTCAGAGTCCCTTCCTGACTGCTGTCTCAGCACTGATCGATGCCTTCTTTAGATAGATGCAGAGAGATGAAGTGATTGGATACCCGTGTTGGTGTCATCACAGTTTTTGTGCTGATATTTATAGCGTTTTGTTTTCTCGATTGTGATTGGAGCACATTGATGTTCAAAAATGGCTGCATACAGTTGAACGTTTTCAGTTAAAAATAAATATATTTCAGTATAAATCTTCAAAAAACCGATTGTCGACCTTAAATACAGTATTCAAAACGAGAGATGCTTTCTCTTCCTCGAGTGGTATGGGATTTGTTTTTCCTTTCAAAGCAGAACAACATCCTCACTAAATAGCAGCAAAGTTAACATCAGTGATTATATGTGAACAAGTGAAATGGAAATCAATCTAGGCAGAATATTGTTAAATTGTCTTATTATAATAATTCACATTTTATACTCGAGACCATGCACTTAATCAAAATAAGTTAATCCGCTCATGTTGTGTTTGGTTTGATTAGTTTGCTCAGTTAATGTACATCATTGTATAAACACGGTCACTAAAACCAATCAATCATACCGAGAAAATACGTTAAAAATCAGTCTCAATCTGATTCTATTCAAACTTTGGTGCCGCCTGGTTGTGATATGACAAAAATCTGAAAGTGATGTCAAGATCGCTGAACACGGTGAACATATGCTTCTTAGCGCTCTTTCCATCGTCAATAGTCAATGCAGAAAAAACGATTTAGACTTGAACATAGGGCAATGGAGCTAGAGTGCATCATGAAGAATTGGTTTTATTGATTATTGACGTAATTGCCATTTGATTAAAAAATCAAATGCAAAAAAAATATTGACTTCCAAATATTAAGTGATGCTAAAACAGAACACGGATTTAACTGGCACTTTGAACCATTTTGCATGAAAGTCAATACATTTTTAAAAAGTAGTTTACTGATTTTTACACAAACATGTTTAAACGGTTGTTGAAACAAAGAAAATTTAGTTTTTCTACTTGTTTCAAGAATATAATGTGCATTATATGAGCCATGCCTGGAACACCATGCACATGTCTCATTAGCTACAGCCAACAGCCATCTTTGCGAGATGCAGCTCATTGTTTTAGCAAATAACATGTGATTCTATGAACATTTGTGTTCTTTTTGAGTTTTGAGATGATATGAATGCAGATTTTATATGCTCAGAAGCGCATTCATACTGAGAAATACAATCGTGTGTTGCTGTTATTGTATATAAAAATAAATGTATATACTTTAATCATTTTTAAAACATTCAAACAAAATTATGAAATATTAAAATAAAATACAATTGAGCCCTGATCAGGAGGCAACTTCTGATTCTGGTCGATACCATGAAATCAAACCCAACTTCCGATCACAAGATCAGATCTGGACTCTCCTACTAGGGAGTAACTATTTTCCACACGCAATACAATTTTATATCACAGAACTTATCTTAACCTAGTTATACTTAACATGCTTATTGTTTACCATAACCTACTGTGAGAAAGTGAAATGCTAAAGCAGACACAATGGCGCCACTAAAATTTTCATGGAGAAAATTGCGTGAAAGGAAAATCGATTTTTTTTTTGCTGTGTATGGAAGCATAGGATTAGCGAAATTCATATTGATATGTAATATGCAATATGGCAATGTAATATGTAACCTGGCCAAGTATTGTTTTGTTTTGAGGCCTGGAACCAATATGACTCCTTTATCTGCTTCGGCCCTTCACAAGGTCTCGGTTTGCCCATCTCACCCAAATACACATAAATCTCAAAAATACCTACATGCTCATCACAATCCACTTCTAAAAAATGAACACAAAGATCACGTTACTTTGCAGCCGCCATGTTTTGTTACCCATCTAACCCATTTCTTAATCACAGGTCTAAATGCATTCAGGACAAACAGAATTTGAACACTCGTTTTGCTGTGTTGTTGTGTGTACAAGTTACACCAGTCATTCAATTTTGGAAATGCATTTTTATTTTAATGTTGAAGCTGATAAAGCATTAAAATGTTTATGCAATTCACATTCTAAAACTACAACTGTGAATGACAAATGCATATTAAATGTGATTCTGATTTAGCAACAAACACATGTGAAAATGCTAATTTATTTACAGAAATGTATTTTAATTTTTACATATTACATCGCCATATTGCATAATACATAGCCATACTGCATATTACATTTCAAAATGAATTTCGCTACTCTTATGCTTCCATAGCTATGAACTAATTCCCCTGCTATGAATTTACAGATGGAGTTTATTTTCATGCTCCTGATTTATTTGTTTTTTGTAAAATTCCAAGATGCGGAGTGTAAATATAAGGTTCAAGCAGTCATGGGTCTGTAGTGAAATGCTCACAGTTTGGGCTCATTTCTTCAGAATGGTTCTGGGAGACTTGTTTCAAATTAAGAGATGAAGACAAAACGCAACGATTTTTAACGTTTCTCCATGATTGTGTTGAACAACGTGGACCTAATTTTCTGTCCCAGCTCTGTGTGTGTGACCGCTGGATGTGTTTGTTTACTCATTCCTGATGAGGTATGCACATTATTGTTTGTTTGTTCTTTTCCGGCTGTACCCGCTCTGTAAATCTCTGTGCCCATGTCCACAATGGGCCGTCCCAGAACCCAGCCCCTTGTTTGTGTGTTTACTGAGGCGTGCTGATGGTCCCTGTCAGCGCTTCACACAGGCGACCCGCCGTGCAGCTGATGCAGCTAACACACACACTAGTTGTTTCTACCACTGATACAGTTTTATTGAACTGTAATATTGGATTTGAAGGAATAGATTAGATAATGCAACACATAAGCTGACCGATAGACAGATTGATAAAAAAAAGTTGATTGTCAATTATGACCAAAATCTTTACTCTGTTTTTGAATCTTATTTGGTGTCCTACATGTTGACTTCTCCATGGTACATGTGATCATTCGTGTGGGAATACAGTCGCCTATTAACCTGAATGATCCATGCAAGCTCAAGCATGGTTGAAACCAGAAGGCTGGTTGATCAAATTTGTCCAGTTTTTGTGTTCAACCACAACTGAACATTTTTTTTATCAATACTCTGGAACTCTGGCCCACAGTTACCAACTATGATAATTGGAGAATAATTTTAATGATTAAGGATAAAAACACATGCATATTGATAAAATACTGGGGCTCAAGTGAAGGCTCTCTGTCTTGTTTGTTGAAGCTGTTGTTGTTGTTGTTGTTGTTGTTGTTGTTGAGTACCGGTCAGCATCTTTCACGTTGTGAACCGAACAGGACTTCTCAGGCATCAATTTTGAAAATGAATTTATGGATACAGTTTTCTAAAGTGTGGAAGGAGCTCTCAGCTCTGGTTGCGGGAAGCTATTTTTATTTATAAAAATTGTGCCTTAAATTTTATAGATAAATGACATGTTGTGGCATCTTTGACTTGTTCCACTCTATATTTATTTGCCATTTACTGGCTACTTATATTTAGTCTTTCATTTTTATTTCAGTGCAAACTTATTTTTTATACACTTAATGTAATAAAACATGAATAAAACAGCAGAACTCCGGTCCTCCTAGCTTAAAGAGGCAGTAACGCTGTCGACTGAATCTCAAGCATTAGTGCAAATGTTAAATACTGGTTCTTTCCCACTGGTTTGTTTTAGCCAAATCGATTCGTATAAAATTCCAAAAATTCAAAACATGTATTCATAGAGTTGTTCAAAATGAGATTTTTTTTTATTATGCACAAAGCAAGGCAAGGCAAGTTTATTTGTATAGCACATTTTGTACACAGGGTAATTCAAAGTGCTTTACATTGGAAATAAAGAATAAAATAAGAAAGTACATTTAATAAAATCAAGCATAAAAAGGTCATATAAAATCAAACTGATAAAAAAAAATGAAATTTAAAACATCGATTAAAAAGAAGATTAAGATTTGAAGTGCAGAGGTAAAATAGTTGTTGGACGTTGGTGCTCAGTTGACAAAAGCGCAACTAAACAGGAGTCTTTATCCTGGATTTAAACGTGACTAAAGTGTTGGCACCCTTGATCTCCTCTGGAAGTTGGTTCCATCTGTGGGCCGCAGGGTAACTAAAGGAGTATTTTCCCTTTTTGCAATTTAGTCAGGTCAAGTGAATGTCCACGAATAAATCCACAACATTATTGGTGTTATATATTGCTGTTATTTCATCCATGCTTAAAGTTTCAGG
This sequence comes from Danionella dracula, assembly GCA_900490495.1. Lineage (NCBI taxonomy): Eukaryota > Metazoa > Chordata > Actinopteri > Cypriniformes > Danionidae > Danionella > Danionella dracula. The sequence continues at coordinate 3,192,286 of UELW01000445.1, forward strand.
GAAAGCCTATTTAGAACGTAATTACAACATATCTATGTCCAAAACACAAATTTCACTTCCTTCTAATAGGCTACATTTTTTTTGTCACAACCTGATCGGCCCGGTGTTGAGCTAGACAGCATGGCGACATTGCCTCGTTCCCTCACAGACTTTCTTCTCCTATTTGTGCAAATGGAGCCCACCAATCTAAAATCTCAAGGCTGCTGAGGGCTGTTGCTGCATGCTGAAGCACACGAGTGAATGAACTGATGCTTTCTGGAGCATGCATAGAGATGCAGAGCTTCTATTGACTACCCAGCTGATGACTTTAGTTGATTTGAGTTTGAGACCGGTGATCTAAATAGAGGCATGTGTAAATTAGTAAACACTTTTTTTTCTGTCAATCCCTGCAATTTACCACATGATATTGTTCATCTCTTTACCATAAAAAAAATGTAGAGATCCTTCACATTCAAAAGAGGATTTTTCTACATTTGAGCTAACTTCAAACATACGTTTTATGAATTAACAGCAGGTATAAGTTGTACTATTGTGGTTTACTAGCATAGTTTTGTATTATTTACTTTTAAACGAGATGACTTGTGAATAAGAACCCTAAAAAGCTGATTGGGATCTGCTTCATCACAAATGCTTCTTTGACCATAGCAACTGATCTGTGATGTTTTTGGTTTCTAAATTGTAAGTTTTGGTTAACTTTTAATGCTTTTTTTTTATTGAATTCCAATTTTTGTTATTCGGGACAACCTTTTGGAACAACTGATCAATTTTTTTATCTGTTTGGTTTGGTAGGAGGAGGAGGGGCAGCAGAGTCTGGAGTGCATCCAGGCCAATCAGATTTTCCCGCGCAAGCCCCCCGTCCTGGAGGAAGAGGATCTTCAGGTAATCTTCTTCTACAGGCATTAGGAATTAAGTTCATCAGGGTTTAGTTGTACTTCTAATATCATGTCTGAATCAGTGCAAGAGGGAACATTTAAGCTATTTCATAAACTACTAAACTGTCTTTCCTGGCAACAATATTAACAGAACTTGCCCTCGCTCAGCCTCTTGCTGTAAACAGAGGGCTGCAAAAGTGCTCTTGTTTTGGCCTCTTCTGTACAGCTGCATCACTTGCACTCTAAGAGTCAGGTTTAAGGGGGTTTTGTTTATTTAAATTAAGATTCAGCTGATCAGAACATTAAAGAAAGTGAGGTTTTGGTAATGTGATGCGGTCGTGACTAGATTTAGAGTTATGAAAGTTACTCAGTGATGTATTCAACTCATTGTAGATTTGAAATTACCTAAAATTATTACTACAATATGCCTTATGTTGGTCTGCACCGAAGTACACATGCATTTCACTAAATCTGTTCAACAAACATCATGCCAAACATTTTAGGTATTTTTGTATATGTATACAGGAAAAAGGTTGCTAAATAACAGTTAACCAGATAAGATATCAGTTCTTTAACAGAAAATGTGAAAAAATAGAGAATCTGCAATCATAAGCTTATGAGCACAAGGTGGAGAAATCCACTTTGGTTTTCTAGGTCAGTAAGAAAAAAGGAAGCTTTTGTTCAGAGTTGGAAAAAGATCGGCCCTGAGCTTAAGAGTTAGACGGGTGTATTTGTTATCAAAATTCCAGGATTGAATCATGATTCATGTAAAACCTCTTTTTAATGTTTATCCTCTCACTTCAATTACAGGTGCCCTTCCCAGAGCTGCATGGAGAGTTTACGGAGTATGTGGGAAGAGCGGAGGATGCGGTCATTGCCATGTCTAGCTTTCGCCTGCACATCAAGTTCAAGGAGTCGGTTGTTAATGTGAGTTTGATCTTTGTAAATGTTTAAAGTAAATGCTAAGGAAGTTAGTCTTTTGGAAAGTTTGGTTTGTACCCAACGGTACAGGAGCAAACCTCATTGAGACATTGCTGCCAGCAGTTGCTTAACAGAGCTGTAAGAGCTCTTTGTCTGGAGTAGAATGTACAAAAACTTTCTTGGCTAAGATTTTGGAGTGAGCAGCAATGAACAGTTTCCATCTCTTAACTGCTAAAGTGTAATAAACAAAAGTGTTTGAAATGAAACCAAACTAAGGTGGTCTGCATTTCCAGATCTCGCAATCACTCCTCTGATTACGCTGCTTCAGAATCTGACCAAAATATGAACAGATTGGCGACTCAGCTTTATTTAGTGATTTCCAGTTTTACCCATTCTATGCGGAGTTCTTTTAAGTAGGTTAGTATTGAAAAATAAACATGCTGTTTTTGATGCTTTTTTTCCTTGATTTTTTTTTTTCTGTCACTGAATTGAGTGTTGTGCTGTACTGATGTTGTGAGCCAGTCTGCTAGTTTCTGAGAGGCACTTTTATGTGGTGCATGACCTACTGCTAAATTTAGAGTCTATGGTGAAGGGTATTTAGGGACAACAAGCCACCGTTACGAGGCACTCCGACACTGGCCAGTGGCTCCAGTCACCCTCTCCGTGTTTTAGATAGGTCGATATAGATGGTCACTTTCATGTTTCTTTACTTGTTACCATGGTTGCGGTTGCTCTATTACTGCTCTATCACTTTCAACACGGTTCTATATTTAGGTTATGTCAATGTCTCACATACTAATAATCTGCTTTATGATGCCGCCCTAAGTCTGGTCAGGACTTATTGCACTAGAGCTGCATTAAAAAAAATGTTTGTATTAAGTGGATAGTAGTATCCAGTGTCGCTGATATAAAATAGAGCTATATTATCTTGGTAATTAGGATTTCTCTCTGATGCTGAAATGAAAGGAAATACGTACAGCACTGTGTTGGCATGGGTAGTGCTGCAGCCTCCCATTTAGAAGGTCACCATCTGGGGCCATCCCGAGTGGAGTAGTGTGGTAGACCTGCAATGGTAGCAGTGGAGACGAAAGGGTGCAAAGCTATTCATTCAGGTGTAAAAAAAAAAAAAAGTAAATATTTAGCATTTAAAATATGAGCAAGAACAATGTTTATTACATTTAGATTTGTTCAGAGATGTCATGGCCCTTCTCCCCATGGGGTTTGGAAACAGTTGAATTTACCTACTTAATTCATGCATTGCAAAGGAGAGTGCTAAGGAACAAGATAGCGGCACTAAGCCTATCCTTATGGTTGTTTCCTGATTTGCACTAATGGAAGACCTTGTATAGGCGGCTGAGAAATTAGAATTTTGTACTGATATCCTCGATGTGCATGATGACCAATATCGTGGAGTATTGGTGTTTGAGAGCCCAGGGTTTTTCCTGCAGAACCTCAAATGGAGACTAATGCTAGCTTCGTCTATGTACCAGGGCCACCTCATTGGCATCATTGGAGATGAGGTGCCCATTACATATAAATGTTAAGTGAAACTAAACCAGAAAAAGTGAGTATTAAAGAACAATTCTGTCATTTTTAATGTCTGCGATGATCATTTTACTTCCCGCTCTATTTTAAAGCTTTCATTTCTTTGCACTTTGCGTACTTCATAACCAGATGTTAGTGATTGGGTAAAAGCAGATGAAGACTTTGGCAGAAAAAACTAATCCAGGAAGTTGGCGTTTGTAAATGCAACAGTCCTCTGAAGCAGTTTAAGTGAAGAAGCTGGTAGACGTCAGAAGATTTGTAGTCCAATTAATTAGAGATCAAGAGGGCAATAACCATTAGGTCATAATCATTAGTTGAAGTGAAGTGAAAGTGACCAGTTGGCCAGATATAGAGTGATCCATACCTGGAATTTGTGCTCTGCATGTAACCCATCCCAGTGTACACACACACACAGCAGTGAACAAACCCACCATGAGCACTCACCCGGAGCAGTGGGAGCCATGGCTGCGGGGCCCGGGGAGCAGTCGGGGGACTAGAGCTCGCTCGAGGGCTCCACAGCTGTGGTTGCTGAAAATGGAGAGCAAGTGTTTCATCCCTCACTCCACCTTCAACTTGTTGGATCTGAGGATTGAACCTGCGACCTTCCAATCACAAGTCAACCTCCTTATCCACCAGACCACAACTGCTATACATAGCTTGATAATATGTGATCTCGAACAGTTTTTGGTTGCATTGTGGTTGGTGCGTGTCAGATTGTTTACAGGGCTTAAACTTTTAGCTAGGAGGTTTATCTAGTAGTTATTTACGATCCAATACTCTGCCATTACAGTTGAGAGATTTTTTTGCTGATTGCAAAATGCTGGAGGCATGAGAGTGAAGCAAAGTCATAGTGTAAAGAGCTTGGCAATATGCTATCATTGTGTTTAAAGGGTAAAACAATTTATAACTGTTTATAGACTTTAATCTCTAAATGCAATGAAGAGTTTTTTTTTTGCTTTCTTCAAGGGAATGAAATAATACATCAATTTAATGAATTGCTTTCTATTTTTGAATAGAAATAGTTTTGCTTTACGTAACTGATCTGCACTGATGTCGTTAAAATGAGTAACTGACAACGCTTAATCGCTTAGTGTTTTTGTTCAATATATCTCGGCTCATGTTGGAGTGAGTCATCAAATTATTGAATAAAAAATTGATAAAGAGAATGTATTTGTTGTCACAGAAATGGTTAGATTGGGCTTGCAAGCTCTTCCTTTAGCAATGTTATGTTTTGGGTTTGTCAGTGGCTCGTGGGCGATCAACTCAGTGCTGACTCATCAGCTGACATCTGTGACAGTCACTTATTCACCAGAGCAAGCAAATGTGTCTCTCTCTCTCCCTCTCTCTCTCTCTCTCTCTCTCTCTCTCTCTCTCTCTGTGCCTGTGAAAGAGGGGTGTGTTGTGCTTTAGAAGTTGTGAGAATGTTTTGTGTTTGACGCTGTTTATGACTGTAGCGCAGAGCTTCGCAGCTTCTTTGATGAGGTCGGGTTTTAACTACTTTTTAATTCATTAGGATGGCTCGCTTGAGTTCAACTTGTGATTTATTTACAAGTCCAAATCCAAGTGTCTTACGGTGCAGGATAAAAAAAAATGTTGACTCCCAAAATGATGAAGATGGCAGAACAGCAAGCAATCGTCAGTTCGTGAAGTAACACAGCTTTCAAAAGAGAGAAACCTAAGAGTTGAGAAATGGAAAGGAGAGGAAGGAGCTTGAACTGTCAGTTTCCTACAAACTATTTAACAATGGAGGGCTTTTGGAAATAAGAAATAATTGTAAGTTTTTTTTGGGGGAAATTTACATCAAAGAAGGCATACAAAATCACAATCTTATTACTGAATGAGTTGATACCTGACTGATGAGATTTTAGCAAATCAGTGATTCTTGTCTCATATATTACATGCTTCACTGCAAAGTCAAAGTTAAGAGGACAGACTCTCTTTCTTAACAGGTAGTCAGCCTTTTAACTTGACTAATAAGATACAAATGTGAACATGATGTATCGATCCATAGTTTAGTTTGCAAACAGCAAGTCCATAACATAAAATTGTGCATGCAAAGGAATTTTTTTCATTCATTTGGGTTACTTATGCAACTTTTATGCCAGATTTGAGTTTGATTTGGCTTTACTTCATCTGCCACGGCTTGTGTTCGGGTTTCCTCTGTCACTATCAGTTCAGAAGGGCTTGTTTAAAACGAGTCACTTAAGAAGCATCGCTACAACTGTCCAGTTTCAGAAAACAAAGGAAAAACAGCTGATTGTAAACAACAGAGAAAAAAAGCCAAACCGTTTCAAAACAGCTCAGTAGTAAAGCAGCATTTGTTATATTTCAGGCTAGAGATGTTTAATAAATGTCATCATTACAAAGAACAATGATCTACAAATATGTGTAATAGTTTTATTAAGAATGTATAGGTTTCATTTGTAAAACAGTATTATTATTAAAACAAGTGTAAAATTTGCAATATACATGTACATGGGTATAAAATGTTACTTCTGTTTTTTTTTTATGAAAAGGCTTTTAATACTAGTGCATAACGAAATAAATGTGCCAACATTTGAAGAAAAAAGATAGACATTTACAAATGTATGTCAACTATTAAAACTGCAAATATTTTGTAATAATTTAGCTTTTCTCAATATATAAACCATTTGCATCTTAAAAATCAATCTGCAAAAGATATGACATGAGATTCCTTATCAATCATTTAACATAAAGCAAACATTCATTTGTTCAGTATCGACGGAGGGAAACCGGATTACAGGTTTAAACGATGAACTGTGCAGAAGTGCTTGTAAAGTTTGAGTTTGGATTAGTGCTTTGGAGTTCAAGCTCCATCTGACTTGCTGTTTACACATCCTCCATGATCTTCTCTTTCTCTCTCTGTGCACAGAATTGTTCGTGTGAAGTGTCTGTAAGTAAAGCTTTTTTCTGCATGAGGTTTGCAGCTTTAGTTTTGGGGTTGTATGTGACCGATGTGGTCAGATGGAGTGTTTCGCATGCAGTTATCATGTGATCACAGAACTAAAGAGGAACTGACTTCTTTAACACAGCGGTTTTCTTAAAGCCAGAGCGTTCAACACTTGATCTGCAGAACAAAGGCTGCGTTTGTCTGAAATGAGCTGCAGACACTAATCGCTAACTGTGTTTGTAAACACATAGTCCATGTCTGGGGTTGATCCGGAGGTTTGGTGATTTATTTATGGGCTTCCGGTTGAGTTGATGATTGATTGGTTCTGATCCGCTGCGTGGTGTGTTAACTCCCAGCGCTAATGATGGAGAGTGAAGGAGCCTCTATGGCTAACCGCTGACTTTCTATTGTAGGTTCCCCTGCAGCTGATTGAAAGTGCTGAGTGTCGGGACATGTTCCAGCTGCACATCACCTGCAAAGACTGCAAAATTGTCCGGTGAGAGTTGCCATTGGCCCCAATCTTTAGCGTTCCATTGTGTGTCTAGGTCTCTTCATCCATCTGTTCAGATCCTCCTCTGTCCCTCTATTTGTCCATCATGTCATAGCAAAGGGTTCAACTCTGCAGCTAGTCACCTTCATTACATAATAACAAGGCGATCTCAAGTCTGTCCTTTTTTGCGACAAAAAAAAGACTATGAAGTTTTATTTTAAATTGAGCTCAGATGGCTCCTCGTCACAGAAACCCTTAAAGCTCATTTGAAAGTGCATGTTCTCTGTACACAGACTTTTTTTTTTTTACTTATTTTTTTTCTTTTCACAAATGGTCAAAAATAGTAATGCATGTGATTAAAAAAGTGGATCCCATCAGCATGTCAACATCACAAGCTTGAGTTTAATGAAATCGAAAAAACTGAGGACTGGGAGTGGCAGCCAATGTCTTTTTGTAACATCAGGCTAAGGAGACTCTTTGCATCTTACAATTAAATAGAAGGTGCATTTTTATTGAAATAGTTGTATACATTTTTTTGAGTCATTATTGAGTGTTTCTCTATTTTAAGTTTCCAAGAAAATCGCTACTCTTAATTGTGTACAGTGAAGCATATTAGCGACATTTTTCTTTTCATTATGCATTTTGGGCTTATTCTAGGAAATTAAATTGTCAATATAGCTATAATAATTTAACAATTATGCAGCTGATGTTATGCTGGAAATTTAGATACCAAAAATCTGTGCAAACAAATTTGGTTTTAGATAAAATATTAATTTGAAGGCAAAAGTTGGCAAACATAGCATTGTGACAACAATACGTTAGACCCTGAATAGTTGAATAAGATGCATAATTTGTCGTTTATACAGGAGAAACCAAAATATTAATCCTATCTTTCAAAAGTTTCATGTCATTTCTAAACACTATTTTTTAAATATTAATAAAACACATTATTAGAGCCAGTGGCTATCTGAACCAAGTTACACAGTGGCCCTCCGCTGGTAGCGATGGTCATCCCCTTAATGCTCGTTTACTGAGTAGCATGTTAGCCTGCAATGAATTTCAGCAAGGAGGACATTCTCGAAACCTATACACATTGAACATTTGTATATAAGCTAAACACAAAAGTACACCTCTTCAACATTACCTATTTAAAACATTCGATGACATGGTGTTCAGGGCCTTTAAGCAGAGTACCACTGAGCTATGTAAACTTGTCACACTGGGAGAAGGCGTTAGCTTTCATTAATACATTTTTTCTATCTTTGGGCGTAGTGACTGAGGGTCACAAGCCCACCTCACCAGAATCGAACGATGTTAGGAAGTGTCTAGACACTAGATTAGTCATTTTGTAATTTTAATGTAAAATATGCTATGTCTGGCCATGCATACTTCAATGAATTAAACAAAGGAGAAAAATAAATCCAGTTCATGACTCCTTTATGCAGCCTGTCACCCAGTTGTGCTTGACCTCCTTTGCTCTCGCTCTGAAGTTAGTGCTAATGTGTGCACTTTATTTTGACAGGTGTCAGTTCTCCACCTTCGAGCAGTGTCAGGAGTGGCTGAAAAGGCTGAGCGCTGTAGCCCGTCCCCCATCCCGGATAGAGGAGCTCTTTGCCTTTGCCTTTCATGCTTGGTGTGTGGACCTCTACACACGAGAGAAGGAGCAGCATGGAGATCTGTGCAGACCAGGTACTTGAGTGAAGCCATTGTTCATTGGGGCAATGTGTTTAAAGAGGATCAGATAGAAATCGAAGACAAGCGGATCTGATTATTTAGGATATTGATGAAAAGTCTAATCATTTTTATGCATTGTTGCATCTTAACACTTGCAGAATAAAAAGAGCCAATCTCCGAATGAAATGTTTGGCTACACGGCGCAACATTTTTATTTACAATTTTCTTGTATTTTTGATGGTAACTTAATGTAAAAAAACACACAAAAAACCCCATTGATTAGTTTTGATCAGTTCAGGAAAGATTTGCACAGAAACTTATGAGCCAGATTACCTAAGAAAAAAAATAATTTCTGTAAACGCAAAGTCTGATGAAACCTTAAAATGTCTTAAAATCAGCATAATGTTTTGTAAAATGGGTTCCTCGTTGCCTTTGGGCCTTATTAATCCTCTCTATTTTGCAGGTGAGCATGTGACATCACGTTTTCATTATGAGGTGGAGCGAATGGGCTTCGACACTCAGAACGCGTGGCGAATCTCTGAAATCAACAACAATTACAAGTGAGCACTTGCTGTCAGATTACGCGAACAGAAATTGGAGTGGAAGTAACAGGGGAAGAGAAAAGTGGATCCGAGATGGACACTGAAAGATGGCTGTTAAAAACCATATTTGATCAATAATAATAACCATTTCAATAAAATCAATTAGTAGACATCTTTTGGATTGAACCACTATGGATGTCTTACTAAACCTCCTTCAACAGTCTTCTCTTAATCTTGGCAAATACTAAAATGCATTGAAGCTCTCGTGACGGAATCTATTTAAAGCCTGTTGCAGGGATAGATTGCGTAGTTGGTTTCCTGACACCTGTGTGTTCCGTTTGACCCTCATCAGGTTGTGTGCCAGCTACCCTCAGCTGCTGCTTGTGCCCGCCTGGATCACTGATAAGGAGCTGGAGAACGTGGCTGCCTTCCGCTCCTGGAAGAGGTTTCCGGCTGTGGTGTACAGGTCAGTCTCCAAATCTGCAGAGAGCTTGTAAGCTTTGAGAATTAAGCGTTGAATATATGCCAGAGTGGAATTTTGTGTACAGGGCCTTTTTAAATGAATGGTCTGTTGGTGGTTGGATGTTATTGTGTGGCTTTTACAGTTGCGCAGTAGTAGTTGTTTAAATGCTCCTCTTAGATCTGCTGGTCTCATCTCATCTCCATAACGGTGATCTCCATTACAGAGGTCCAGTTGATCACAGAGGTCCAGTTGATCACAGAGGTCCAGTTGATCACAGAGATCCAGTTGATCACAGAGATCCAGTTGATCACAGAGATCCAGTTGATCACAGAGATCCGAAATTAGGTTTTATTGGCTGTTGAATATAGATATTATGTATTTTTTCTTTTTTCTAATGATGTAATATTAGTATTAAAATGCTTATCTGTTGAAGAATTGGTAAAATAAAATTAAAAGTACAACTCAACAAAAAGTGTGTAATTCAAATAGTTTGCCCAAATAGTGGGGTATTCCCATGTTAAAAGCAATTAAAACTCAAAATTTTTACTGCATAACATATTAACATATAGGACTTATCTCAAATTCAAACAATATAGAGAACATATCTTGAATTATTGCAACCAGTCCCTACTAGAAAAGAATATACAATTGTAATATATTGGATATTATATTTTAATCTAGATGTATTTTTTTCATAAGTTTTTTATTATTATTAAGAAATTCATTTTGTTATCCAATTAATTAATTTCATTTAATCTATTAATTTAACCCTTTACAGGAAACTATAGGATGCTACAGGGGGATATCACTAGACTAGACTATTGAACTTTTATGGCTTAAAATTAATATTAATTGCATAATAATCAATATAGTACAATATACAATAAAAAAAAGGTTAAAATCTTTGGGGGTGTTCGATTTTGAACTGCACACTGCACTTCCTTTTATACACAAGTTGCCTACTCTCTTAAAGTTTTTAAGAAATAGTAGAAACAAATTTTTGTGAACATGCAAAAAAGAAATATAGCATGACTTTTCAAACACTGGTATGCATTAATAATTTGGCCGTGTTTCTTCAGGCACCAGAGCACAGGGGCAGTGATCGCTCGCTGTGGCCAGCCGGAGGTCAGCTGGTGGGGCTGGAGGAACGCCGATGATGAACACCTCGTCCAGTCCATCGCCAGAGCCTGCGCTGTGGACAGCAGCTCCTGTAAAGGTGTCTCTAATGGCTCTGCGTCCCGAGAGTACGCCAACGGAGCAGACCTCTCTGATGTGGACTTCGGTCAGTAGAGCTTAGGCCTCAATACCATCCTTGAATACCTTTTTGGGTTATACAGCTCTTTCAAGAACACAAAAACTTGCCAAAATATGGTCAATTTTAGGTCCTCTTCACTCTAAAAGGCATTTAAATTTATTCCATTTATACCATCACATTCTTCTCCCAAAGCAACCAGCTTCAGTTTACTGAGGAAAAACTGAAATCTGAAATAAGCTTTTTGCCACTCGTTGCATAAAGGAATGGTAAAAATTTTCAATCCAAACCAGGAGGGAAAGGTTCGTTCATAGACAAAGAAAGAATTCCATCCGGTAAGTTCTCAAAGTATGAAAAACATCGCATATGTACTCCATCGTTCAAATGATCTTTATGTAGTGCTGAGAACACTTCTTTTTTGTTTAAATAATTTTTTTTTTTTTTATTATTTTTTTTTTTTCAATAATTTGTACACAATTACGGGAAATGTTGCATCATACGATTATAATCTAAAGTGCTCCTACAATGTTGGTGTACAATGATGTTTGGACAAATTTGCGTATAAACGGTGTGAATACACTTATATTTTAGATTCATCTATCACATGTTAAAGCGCTTCCTTCACTCACTGTGATTCTACTCCAAGGGTTTCTAACCTCATAATGTTGGCTTGCTGGGAACAATACCTCGTGTTTCACAGACAGAACACAGCCTTAAAACAGTGTGAATCAGACCCAGCCTCTAATGAGACCAAAAAAAACTTAAAGTTCTCAAGGGGATTATGAACTGAACGTTAGATTAATATCACATCTTATAAAATGTAACAGAACCGTTTAAAGGTGCTTTTGCTGGCTCTCATCTCTATCCATCCATCCATCCATTATCTTGCCGACTTTTTCCCTTTCGGGGTCGCCACAGCGGAATGAACTCTACTGGCATATGTTTTATGCAGCGGATGACCTTCTAGCCGCAAACTGGAAACTAATCGACTTCAAGTGATTGTTATCCATCCACCTCCTCTACACTTTAATGAATGAAACTTCATTAGCCAGGGGACTTGAGCATGCCTTGTATTCTTTCTTTTTCTCACCAGACTCTTCCATGACTAACAGCTCTGGGGTGGAGACGCTGTCCATCCAGCCTCGAAAGCTTTTGATCCTGGACGCCCGGTCGTACGCTGCTGCGGTCGCCAACAGAGCCAAAGGAGGCGGCTGTGAATGCCCGGGTACAGCCTCACAGAGTACCCTCGAGCGATCGGCGTTAAACAACACTTGTGCTGCACTAACGCCTCGTTGTTCTCCCTGTAGAGTACTACCCAAACTGTGAAGTGGTGTTCATGGGCATGGCTAACATCCATTCCATCCGCAAGAGTTTCCAGTCTCTGCGCTTCCTCTGCACTCAGATGCCTGATCCAGCCAAGTAAGTCCTGCTTAAGCCTCAAGATTTTTATTTTTTTTTTCTCGATTCATTCGTTTTTTCCACCTCTTCACATTTGCTGGCGTCGTAGACACCTTCGATCTGATTGTTTTTCTTGATTTTGGCTTCTAAAGGATTAGTTATCAGATGTAATTAATAAAATATGAAATGCAATTAGCATTTATACTTTCATACAATAGTTATAACGTGAGAAAGTCAGAGTGGGTTAAAGTCGGAGCGGTTTGATGCATATCTGGTACTGATGTTCAGTGTGTCAAAATATTTGTTGATTTTTTTTTTATTGTGTTTATTTTAATGAAATGTTTTTTTTATTATTTAAAATTTATTTTGTATTCATACATTTCATTTAGCATTATTTAAATGTTAAATTTTTTAAATTTGATACGCAATTTTATTTAATATAAAATGGCATTTGCATTGGTTATTTTATTGAGTATCCTTTGTATTTAGTTTAATTTATTTTATAAATTGTATAATTATGTATAAGTTATGTTAAATTATCTATTTTTATGTTGTATTTCTATGTAATGGGTGTAATTTTATTGTAATTATTAATAATAAAATAAACATGTTTGATTTTGCTTTTTAGTTTTTAAATATTTCCTTCAAATCTCATCAAATTCATTCTATATCGGTTCAGTTTTCATTTAGTTCCGTTATATATTTTTCTAAATAAATCACATTTTTTATTAAACTCAACTTTTTCTGTAAAAGCTCATAAATTATCTTTTAAAGTTGCGTGAGATAGAAAACGTGTCCGATCCCTGCTTTAGACGGCAGAAGAAAATGAAACATTACAAGGTTAAAGCCGTGTATTATCGTAAGTGAACTCGCTCCATCGTCACACACAGCTTCTTTTACGCTCGTGTCCTCCGCTGAAGGTGCGTTTGGGAGAAATCTCAATTCTGTAAGCAACTCTTTTATTCAAAACCCCTTTCAAGGTATCCTCTCAACTCTACATCAGTGATCGAGGAGCATTAAACATGGCCAGTACTGATCTGGACATGTAGTTCCCTAATAATCCCACGAGCTTGTGCTCCCAGCCCATCACCATGTGCACTCTTCCCACTCGTCCGTTTGTTAACAGCAAGTTTCAAGTTTCTCTTGTTCTCCAGCCGTCCAGCATCAGCTCGTTAAACTCTAGCCAAGATGGGTTTCTAGGCAACAGATGTGATGAAATGCGAGGAGGAAATTATCTAATTCTTTCCATTATCCTGATTTGAAAGATCTCGCAGCAAGAGGTCGTCAAATTCACACAAAGGTGTTTTTATTTCACTTTTAAGCTGGCTGCCAGTTCATGTTCCTCGAGGGAGCCGTGCTTTGAAACTGCTGCTGTTATTTCTTGGCTTTGAGTTGGCTGGAAAACTTTAAATATTATTATTGAAGTGTCCAAAGCAGGCGTGTATGATTACGCACAGCTTGTTTATTTCAAGTGTGTTAAATGTCATCAGAAAAGTGTTTGTTTGTTATTGGATGCACACATCAACAAAAGTTCTCTTAAACGGGCAAAATTCGTCTGGGGCTACAATGACATTGAAATATTGTGCAGTCATCATTTAAAAGTTATTTTGTGTTTATTATGTCTCTTTATTCCCTTTATACAGTGAAGCTGAAGGACCAACAAATACAATTGAGCCTGTACTTTTGTTTTAAGGCTTAGGGTTAGTGAATTTGCTCGTAATTAATCCTCTTATATCTCTCGCATGTACATTGACTCAGACAGTAACTTTGCATACGTGTCATGAATATGCAAATCTCGAACCAATCGGTGATTAACTGGGGAGTGGTTACGCAGTTTACCGTATGAGAATCTCAGCTCATTTCCGGAATAAGCCCGTGCTAGAAAATGAGGAGAGCGAATGCATTTTTAATACAAAATAGAGACTTTATAAGTAAAAATATCACACCTCCCATAAAATTAGACCAACGTGAAAAACATATTATTGACAATAACACAATCACACTGACCCTATAATCGACATGCCTCAGCTTTAGTTTTTATCTCCAGCCTATTTTTATCTCTTTTATCTATTTTCCTGTTTGTTTCTTAATAAAAGTTGTACACCAAGTGCTGGAAATGTTGTTGAACGCCTCTGTACAGCACTGTCATGGTTTTGTTGTGTTTTTAGCTGGTTGTCTGCACTGGAGAGCACAAAGTGGTTGCAGCACCTGTCCCTCCTGCTCAAGGCGTCTCTCCTGGTGCTGAACGCGGTGGACCGTGATCAGCGACCAGTCCTGGTGCACTGCTCAGATGGCTGGGATCGAACTCCTCAGATCGTGGCGCTGGCTAAGCTTCTGTTGGATCCATACTACCGAACCATTGAGGTGAACGCTGTTGCTTACCCTCCTGCAGTTGTGTGACTTCAAACAAGCCTCTCATAAGATGTCGATGTATAGCATCTTCGTTGATGCCTAGCATGATGGTCTGGCTCCTTAGTATAGTGATGAGTAACACAACACACAGGTGGTTATAGGTTTGATTCCTACATTGGACTCTTTCCTGACTCAAAGCTTTCTCTTTATTTCACTTCCTGTGCCTTTCCTATCAGTTTTCATGCAACATGAGGGTGTGTAAATCAGAAGGTTTTTCATGTTTGGATGGACTAACTCTTTTTAATGCACTCAAGTTCTTTGCGGAGGAATTTGTAAGCTATCTCACATGCTGGTAAAATCCTCAAGGGCTTATTTTAATTCCTGTGGGTTGAATTGCTCACAAGGACATGTTTACAGAGACGATAGGAAACAGTGAAATTTACTTCCTGACCTTGGAGCAAAGACACTTTGGCCCTCAGACAAAGCCATGAGTAGTTGTGATGTCTGAGGACCGTAGGTTTGAGTGCATCAGACGTTCATCCATCCATTCATTCTCTGTACATGCTCAGTCCTTATTAGGGTCACAGGGTTCTGCTGGTAAAGCTCACATAAGTCTAGCTTCACAGCAAAAATGAGATCTAAGCCAAATTATGTAATCTGTTATAGATTTATGTTGTCTACATCTTCAGGGTGTGGATTTGTTTATGCTATTTTAACTTAAATGTCCCCTTGAATAGATTTAAATGCTTACTCTGATCATTTGTTTTTGAATTAAGACATTGAAACAAAATATTAAGATATTGAAACAAGAAAGACTAATGATTTAAGACTTGGGGGGGAAACTATCAGGCACTTTTTTAAGTAGATTAAATGGCGATTTCTAAATGCTTTACCTTTTGGTAAATTTGCTGGTATTATATTGTCATTTTGAAACATCTTGTTTTCTCAGGGTTTTCAAGTGTTGGTAGAAACGGACTGGCTGGATTTCGGCCACAAGTTTGCGGACCGCTG
The DNA here is from genome assembly GCA_900490495.1 of Danionella dracula. Classification (NCBI taxonomy): domain Eukaryota; kingdom Metazoa; phylum Chordata; class Actinopteri; order Cypriniformes; family Danionidae; genus Danionella; species Danionella dracula. The sequence goes on from UELW01000445.1 coordinate 3,207,717, forward strand.
CGGGCATGGAGAGAACGCTGAAGACTTGAACGAGAGATGCCCGGTCTTTCTGCAGTGGTTAGACTGTGTGCACCAGCTGCAGAGACAGTTCCCATGCTCCTTTGAGTTCAACGAAGCCTTTCTGGTGAGTGAGGGTTATCGTGAAGATTTTTTTTTTTTCAGTTTTACCAGATAATCAAACCTGCCTTGCTCATTGAGCCACGTGTAAACTATGTGCTTCTATTTGTAACGGACTTGGGTGAAACCTGCAATGTCCTCTTCGTGTTCAGGTGAAGCTGGTTCAGCACACTTACTCCTGTCTGTTTGGGACGTTCCTGTGTAATAGCGGGAAGGAGAGAGAGGACCGGCGTATTCAGGAGAGAACCTGCTCCGTCTGGTCTTTACTTCGAGCTGCCAACCGCTCCTTCAGGAACATGCTGTACTCCACCCATTCAGAGACCGTATGGCAACTCCTCTTAAGCACCTCCCCTTTTCTCATTCTATTGAATCCTACATCATGGTTACATCGGTTTTCCACAAAATTGTGTTCGGTTGCTTTTTTCTTTTATATTTTTCTATTGATAGGGGTCATTAATGATAGTTTTTACTATTACTATGTTTAAAGTTAAAAGAAGAGCTTGCCACTTATCAGTTCAGTTCTTTAATTCCAGAAATACTTTTTTTCTCTCAAATACACACAAAATCAGAGATAATAATTGTCTGTGTTCGTTTGAAGACATAAAACTAATATGTTGATGCTAATAATACAAATATTAAATAAGAAAGTCTTGTTGTAGCATGCGTCGTGTTTCATTTAAGCGCACAAGCATTTGCTACAATTTGACTCGAGATTAACCAATCATATCCAACATTGAGCGCTCAGGGTTGACGTTCTATTGGATAACCAGCAGGCAAGATAGGACGGTAATGCATTTCAAATGACATACTGAAGTGAGGAAAACAGGTAAATCATAAATGTATAGATGTTTTCTTTATATGCGGTCAGGCATCTTTACCTTCAGATACACACCTCTGTTCCTCTGCTTTGTTATGTTTAAGGATTGGGTGAACCTGAAGCTGAATTTTCCAATTTCAGAGCTCCTGTCTTAATTCTATACTAAAGCTCTGGTGACTCTCCCATGTCTTTTCATTTCCTGTCTTATAAAAAAAGCAAAGCCACCTTGGTGGTAACCTCTCAAAGTTTCAAAGGTTTCTTCTGTCAGCAAAACAAATGTTTTTGAGATTTTATATTTTTTAACTCTGTTATATTTTATTAGCAATGCAATTTTAATCAAAGAAGCTTATGACAAGTTTTGGAAATGCATACAGTTTTGCAGTGGTCAGTGTAGTTTCGAGAGTGACCAAGAACCAAAACAATCCATAAAGTACCGCATGAATGCAGAAATGAACTCTTTTGTCATTTAAGTTGTGCTACTTGTTTTTATTGAAAATGCAAGATTCCACTTCCTTTTAACTGGCATTAATCTGAGGTATGTTTCCAGGTGCTCCATCCTGTGTGTCACGTACGCAATCTAATGCTCTGGACAGCAGTTTACCTCCCCAGCTCTTCACCCACAACCCCTTCAGACGATTCCTGCGCCCCTTACCCTACCCCCGGTGCCAACCCTGAGGATCAGCCCCTGGGCAGGTATGGTGTTAAAAGTGTAGATTAATGCATGCAATAGATTCACATGTTTTTTACCTTTACCATGTGATTTATAAGAAATTGAAACATTGGTTAGGGGGGAGGAGGGAGAATTAATATAACATTTTCATTCTGTTTACTTAACTGAGTGTCTGAACACACATTTGTTGGTACAACATTCCAAACTAACTTTTTGAGAACTTTCCTTGTGATGATGTGCAATGTTTACAGTAACCAAGTCAAGTTTTCACTCTAATCTATACACTTTAAAAGAAAACATACTGTGTATAATTTACAATATAAGGATAACGTTACAAATAAGTAATACATTATGTTCATTTCACCACCTTTTTTCATAAGCTTTGTTGTGTGTAGTTTAAATGTAGATTGTGTTTGCTGTTGTACATTTTATTTTTCTTGGTTTCCTCAGACGCCCCAAAACTCGTTCTTTCGATAACCTACCCACCGCCTGTGAAGTGGGAAACCCTCTAACATCCAATCGTCGATCCAGCGACCCCAGTTTGAATGAGAAGTGGCAGGACCATCGCCGATCTCTGGAGCTCAACATCGGGAATGGAACTGATGAGGCTGCTTCCCCAGAACCAGACGAGAGGGTCAACGGGGAGCCAGGAGTCGGGATTATAGGACCCTTGTCCAATGGTGGCATTGAGAATGGGGAGGGGCTTGGGGAAGTTAGATTCCCCGCGGTGGATGGGGTTGATGAGGCGGAGCTAACAGTGGGTGTGGCTATGAATCAAATGGAGAACATTCTCCAGGAAGCTACAAAAGATGAATCAGCGCCCGATAATCGCAGAGACGCAAAGATTGATCACGATAATGAAACCTCTGCTGTAAATGGACAGAGTGATGATGTTGCACTTTCAGAGGAAGGTAGTGTTGATGGTGCTCCACAGAGCAACGCTAAAAGTATTGGAGATGAAGATGGTGGTGGGGATGGAGAAGTGAATGGACACTGTTTAGAAGATGGGAATTCTGAAGCCTCTTCAGCATTCAGTCAGGATGTATCGGGAAGCCAAGACTCTGAGGAGTCGACAATTGAGACGTGCCCAACAGAACCATCTTGTAACTTGCCTAAAGTCACCCCCAATGGCCTCAGGACTCTAAGCAATGGCCTTGGAGGTGACTGTGATGTTGAACTGGCAGAAAAACGTCTCTCGCTCTTGGAGAGCTCCACAGAAACCCTAACGGAGGATTTGGGCCTTCGGCCACTGAATCTTGGACCTTTATCTGTTCCCCCTCCTCTCAAAGCCCTTGCAGAATCCTCGTGCCTCAAACAGGGTCTCCGTACAGCACCCAGAACGTTAAACCACACCCAAAAACGGCCGTCTTTTAGTGCCTTCCCCTCTGAGCTCCTCCACCCCATGTGTAACGGAGACTCTTCAGATCCCGAACCCCCCACGCCACGCACAAATGGGGAGCGTTCCACCTTAAGCCGGCAGGTTTCCTTAGCCAGCTGTGGATCTTTGACCCTCCAGGCGAGGGGCGTCTGCTCTCACCATCGCTGCCTGCACTTGGGGTTTCTGGGCCGGCCGAGCTTCAGTCCCCCAGAGGCCCCTTCATCCCGGAGCCACCTGGATGATGATGGGCTGACCCTGCACATGGATGCCGTTCAGCAGCGGCTGAGGCAGATTGAGGCTGGACATCAGCTGGAGGTGGAGGCTCTGAAGAGACAGGTTCAGGAGCTTTGGAGCCGACTGGAGAACCAGCAGATCACTGGGATGCTGCGGCTAAATGGAGACATGGGAGACGACATGGTGAGTGGAGTACACTCGCTAGTCGAATGGGAGAGATGGAGAGACCCTTGCTACCATTTCAGAACATCTCTCTCTAAATTTTATGTTTTGTTAGTGTTTGTTAAAAAAATACATTTGAATAAAAACCAGAGAAATTTAATTTATTCTTTGGAATAATTTTTTTTGCCGTTCCAGTTATGCTCTTTTATTGCTTATATCATTAAATAAAAGACTAGTGGTTAAACAGGAAAATGTATTAATGCGACAAGCCTAATTCAAAAGGCTACAAAGTTTTTGGTGATTTTGAAACTTGTTTTTTTTCTGTCCCTCCATCAGACCTCAATCACAGACTCTGACTTTAATCTAGAGCCAAGCTGTCTGTCTCGGTGCAGTACAGAGCTCTTCTCCGAGGCTAGCTGGGAGCAGGTCGACAAGCACGACACAGAGGTAGCTTCTGTTTTTGTTGTCATATTGAGACCTGTATTTAATTCTCATCAAAGCTTGTGCATTAATGACAAAAGTTGAGTTGGTGGGTTCTATATGGCACAGTTATGGTCAAAGATATGTACATGAAATTCATGTTTCCAAAGATAAGATTGTGTGGTTTAACAGCTGGGTAAACTACACCCTTGGAGACATGCTAACTCTCCATTAGACTGTTTTATTATAATTATTATTATTAACTCATTCCTTTTTAACAGTGCTCTGTTCAGGAATTTTTGTTGTTTACGTTTTCTAATAAATCTAAATAAATAAATTTTATTTATTGTTGGATGGTGTCCGTCAAGGCTTCTTCACACTCATGTACTATCTGCATGCAGGGGTTGCATCTTGCGAAAAACAAGAACACAAACATATGCAGCCGTTTCAATGCACTTTGTGAAATCGTTGTGATTACTCTATGCTTAAAGACATAAACTGCACAAAGCTCCATTGAGCAAAATCATCACGACGACTTCCAATACTGTCATTGTTTTGTGGCATGCTTCAAAGTTCAGTTTTGGCCCCTCTTCTTTTCACTGTTTGTATGGTCACTCGATTCCATGATCAGGAAATATGGTCTGTCGTTCTTCAGCTATGCTGATGACAATCCAGTTAATCTGCCTCTTAAGCGAAACACAACTTACTGTGAGATTCTCTCTGGGCCAATCATCTCTGTCTCAGCTACGATCGGTCCAGAATGCAGTAGAAAGGTTTTTAACAGGTTCCTGCAAGCGCGATCACATTCATCCAGTTTTAAAATCACTTCGCTGTGATTCCCTTCACGGCTTCCTGTGCCCAGCAGAGTGGATTAGAACATTTGAATGCTGGTTTACTAATATTTTAATGGCTTAGCCCCAGTTTTCTTCTCTGAACTTTTTTCACCAACCCTCCAGAACACCGCGCTCCTCTGAGCAAAGGCTGCTGGCGGTTCCCAGATCTAGATTGTAATGCAGAGGTGAGAGTGGTTCTCTGTCGCTGCTCCTAAACTGTGCAAGGACTCTCGAACTCAGACTAGCATCATCGCTATCTGTTTTTTAATCCAAACTCAAAACTCTGCTTTTCACCCAAGTCTATGGTCTGTAAAACTATTTTTTTTTCACTTGGTTCATTTTATGTTACTTAACTGACTTGTTTAAATTATTTTAACCTATGTTTTTTAACAGTTGTTGTGTTTTTGCTGTTTTTAACGTCATATTTTCAGTGTCTCATAAACCCTTAAACACACAGCACCCCTCTTATGTTTCGCTATGCTGTTTTTTAGTTTCTACGAGGTCTCTGAGAGCAAAGCGTTTCATGCATTCCACACTAAATCTGAGACACTTTACCTGTTTACGCCGCACGAGGAGAAAACTGTCTCTGCAGAATGGAGACGTTTATGTTACGTTCAAAAAACCCCCTAAAAAGTACAGTGTTTCCGTCCGTTTCTCGGTCCGCTTCGTCATCTAGTGTAGGAGAAAAGCTCTTCTCCCTCAAAATAATGAAAAAAACAATGCAGCCAATGTGCTTCGGTCGACAGGGTACACAGCGCCATAAACGTGTAGAGTCCTTCAGTCCTTCAGCTTGTGTTCTAGGTCATGGAAACTTTAGGAGAGCTCTCGAATGAACGATACCTCATTTAAATGTGATTCTTCCAGTTGGCACTAGAACTGCTATTTACTGTTTTACTACTAAATCTAGTGTGGTGTTCATGTTAGGCAGCGTTTGGTGGACCCATTGCTTTTTGGGGATTTGAATTCACCCAATCAAAATTAATACTGAAATTATTACTTTGTTTAATAAGTTAAATACTTTGAAAGAAATTTACTTTACCCAAGAAACGAATGACATGAACAGCAAATATACTTTATTTATTGTTCTTTAACTGTACTTCTTAACATTTAGAAATGTAATCATATGAGGGGTCATCTATTGTTACTTTGAGAAGTCAGCAGGTCTGCTAGACCCATTGCATTGTGGGGCTTTAATTCACACTTTTTTATATTCAAATGTAAAAGTTTCTGGGATGTATGTTCATGTGGGAAGACTGGAGAATTGTAGATTCTGTACTCTAACATCTTGTATGTAATATAAATGTGGGGGGCAGGGGGGGTACAGTTTAGGGTCATAAAGAAAAAGCATTCTTAAATATGTTTTTCATCGAAAATCAGCCAAGATCAGGGAGTCTCAGTTTCAAATAATAATTAATCTTTTGGTGAAAACTGAAAGCAGGTCTTACCACCCCGAACCCAATACAAAGGTTAAAGACTCAATTCTTCATTTACTACTACAGTACACCAATTAAATGGTAATATAATTGTTAAACATTAAAGTGTTCTGCTGTGATGCATTTAAAATATAAACATGTATTTAGTTAGTCAAATTTGACTATCATTCCATTTCATATTTAGATTCTGCTTTGGTTTTTTGATCAGTTGATACAATTTCTATTGTGAGAAGTTGAGATAGACTTTGACGGTGTAACAAATTGCATATTGTCTCTCTCCTAATGTAAGTCGCTTTGGACAAAAGCGTCTGCCAAATGCATAAATGTAAATGTTCTAGACTGATTTTTTTTTAAACACAAAGCTTGATCTCTTTTTGGTTCCAATCGAAGAGAAGTGATGTGTCTTTAGACCAGAGGTCTCAAAGTCGATTCCTGCTTAGTTTTGCTCCAACTTTAAGTGGGCACACCTGATTCCACCGGTTAAGCTCCTCTGAGTTTGGTGGAAGCTACTGGTTTGTCTCTTAAGAGTGAAGAAAAACCAGCAGGGTCTGCGGCCCTCCAGGAAGTGAGTTTGAGACCCCTGCTCTAGATGAAGAAGATCTAAGCTTTACTCCTTAACAGTGTCCACAAACTCTCTTCGGTGCCTTCCTTCGTTCATGCCTTGTTCACTCTTGCAGGTGACCCGGTGGTACCCGGATCATCTGGCTGCACAGTGCTACGGTTGTGAGAGAGGATTCTGGTTGGCTGCTCGGAAACACCACTGCAGGCAAGCGCGCACAGCCAGGTTTCCCAGCGCACCTCATGTACAGTTCAACGCAATCGTGTTTACGCATGCCTTTGGAAAACCTTGTTTTTAAATTCCTCCGAGCGTTCTGTCAACAGAAATGTTCGGTGGAATGTTTCTTGGCTGTAAACACGCCGAGTGAAACAAAGCCACTGTGTGAGTCCCTTCAGACGGCTCGTGCAGTGAACACACGCGAAACAGAGCTTTATTCAGAGGAGGCTCGGCTTCTTTATAATGTCGTGTACAAATCATACGTATTGTGAAATCTATGATGATGATTCTCGCAAAAATAACAACGTCTTTGAAAGCTGAAGTCCAGATGAGAGCAGAAGTTGTAGACGGTGGTTTACACTTTAGCATATTTCAAGGATGATTTTTTTTATTGCCGTGATGGTTGCTGAAGGATTATTTTAGTTTAGTTTGTGTCCTTACAAACTATCCCTTCTGGAAGCAAGAAATGTTGAGACACCATTTAGGAGGAAAACCAGTTAAAATGAAGAATGTACTGTGAACACATGTTAGGGTTTGTCTGTTTTCCTTTTAATGGACAACAATTATGAAAAGATAGAAAAGTTATGACTACTGGTTATAAGAGAACAGCTCCACCAGAATGTGGTGTAACACATCTTTAATGGTTCCACACATTAATTAATCAATTTGAGCAGTTTATTGAATATTTATTAGTGAATATAAGTATATATTATATAAGTGAAGGAATATTCCATTGCTGCCAAGCTGTGGAGGGCAGGGTTAGGATGAATATCTTGCTGCTGGTTTTGAAAATAAATATTATTGGCAGCAACCGTGTGCCATCATTCTCAAACCTATGAAACAGATTACAGGTTCTAAACACAAATCCAGGTTCATTGTTTATCATTAAGCGTCATGACAGAAATGCTCGGAGGATCTGTCTCCACCCGTGTTGAAGAGCGTACGCCTCCTGTTGAGTAGTTTGAGTTATTACAGACGTAAAACAGCAGTTATGGGAGTGGTTTTCTAGGCTCATTAGTTTGGACCAATGGATTGTCTCAATTCACTTTGATTTGACTGCTACTTTAAATACTTTATTTTGATCAAAGGATCATGTTCTAGAAACTTTCATTTTTTTAATCGCTGTTCTGTAGCTACCTACAGCAAAGAATCTTCTCTTGAGTTTATAAACTGTGTTCTAGTTGTCAAAATATGCTCTTTTATCTTTAACAGAAGTGGTTTGGGATGATGATTGTTGAATTTTTAAAGGAGAGCGAGAGAGCCCACTTGGTGTACATCAGTGTTTCTCAATTATTTTCTGTCGCCCCCCCAGGAAGAAAAAAACAACTATAACTACAAATAGTATTATTTGTCTTTATTTGTTATAAGTACACCTCTGCATAACACACTATCCTTATTAACGTATAAGAGAAAAAAGAAAGTAATATGGACCAACTTACAACAAAGAATAGCTTTATTAACTGTAGCAGAAAAGATTTAAGGTGCATCTGAAATGTAAAAAAAAATGTTAAATCCTTAATGAAACTATAAACATTGTTTGACTGATCGTGATTGCTGGCAATTTTCGGCACGTTTTTGCTAAAAAAAACTCAAGCGGTTTATCAGCGTGATTGGAGTGTAACGTCTTTAGGTGACGCCTTCATTTATTTGGCTTCAAGCTGTCCGCTGCCAACATTTTTAGACTCAGTAAGCACACCTGTCTCTCCTCGTCTCCCACCGCAGTCACAGTGAAGCCAAGTGCTACAAACGCATAATATTTCCTCATCTTAGCTTTTGGGAGACTTTCGTTTGTCTCTTTATCTCCTTCTCTCTCCGCCTGTCTTCTACAGTTCCTGTGTACACTTCATACTCTGCCAATGAGAGCAGCACTGCCCCGTAATGCAGTGGAGTGGTTAATTGCACTTTATTCTAGAACAGTAAAAAAATGAAAAATAAAAAAGCATCCCCCCCCCAGGGCACATCCCACTATTTGTGAATTACTGGTGTAAATGACGAATAAAAAAAAAAAATCTTACTCTTTTATATCGTCTGCCTTTGAGGGTGCTCTCAGCACCTGAAGTTTCCTGCAGCTCGCTGGCTTTTTGACAAAACCAGAAGTGAATGCTGTGTTCTCCTCCTACACAGAAGCAGAGAGCGAGAGGAGGATGTTTGGTGAGAAACGTCCTCCGTGTGTGATTCTCAGGCCTGTGAATGTCCTCGGTAACCCGCATGGCTTCAGCGTGCGCTAACAAACACGCCTCGCTGCTGCTCCAGCCTTTAGTCTCCGAGCTAGAGAAGGCCGCTGCTGGAATTGTCTGAGCGTTTGGATCTTTTTTTATTGTTTGTTTCTGAGTTTGGGAGATCCTTTTGAAAAAGTGATGGTGCATCCTGATCTCGTTTTGACTAACCGGTTTTGATTCATTTGTGAGCAGAAAAACAACTCAAATATATGTTTAAGTATTCGTAATGGGCTCCAAGCAATGCACACTAAAGAGTTTGTTACCAAACGTAAGCGCCTACCTCTGCCTACCAGTAAGTCCGTCCCTGCCCATGTCTGATAGGAAGTGAGGAATACTACAGTTGTCTGACCACTAGGACCAGAAGTGAGCGAGTTTCCAGTGACAGCCATGTTAAAAAAATCGTCTTTAAAACTATAAATACACATTCACTTTCTTGGCTTTGTTAGGTTTGTTTGTACATATTGCTAGAGGCGAATGCATTTAAAGTACACAGTTTATTATGCAAAAACGTTTTGTGTTTTTGATGTCATAATATGTCCTAAATGTAATCCATAAATCAGGGTTTCTGCAGGTTTTAATGGTCACATTTAAGTTTTGCTGAATTAAGGGTGAGGCTACTCTAGTGAGAGCCACTCACAAGCTTAGTCAAATGTCTAATAGCTTTTTTTCTGCAGTAGTGACACTTTTTGCCTCAGTTACAAGTGACATCATGCTTACTACATCCATGTAGTAAAGGATCTATTGTTATTCCCCGTGTGCCACTTGGATAGAAAAATCACATTTTTACAGCCTGCTGCAACTGATCATTTCCTCGTTTGAGGTTTCATGCTCTCTTTATTCTCACTTGTATTCCAGGAATGATTGAATGTACTAAAAAACTCCAGCTGCTCGTCGTAGATTCTAACCTGCACTTTTTCTCTCCTTTAGGAACTGTGGCAATGTTTTCTGCGGCAACTGCTGCGATCAGAAGATCCCGGTCCCCAGCCAGCAGCTCTTTGAGCCCACCCGTGTCTGTCGGTCCTGTTTCAGCAGTCTACAATCTCCCGGCGCAGCGCTAGACATCCCACTGGACAAACCAATCACCGCCAGCTCCAACTGAGCAGCTCAGCCTCTCCATGCACATGAAACATCTGGAGAACGAGAGAGAGAGAGTCCCAAAGGGAATCCTGTATATATGAGAGGCGCACTTTTGGGCTGGCGTTCGTCGAAGCTCGACTCGCTCCTGATGCATCATGGGAAGCTTTCCTCCCTCAGCCATGAAACCTCTTTCCTCACCTTCATCTCAGTCGGGATCATCAGCGTTCATCAAGAAGGAATGGGCGGCTGCGGGTGGGCCTCTGCTGCGTGTCCTGTTCATTACAGACGCGTGGAACGTCTGCGAGGAAAGCGTGGCGGAACACCGACTGGAAGTGACATCAGGAGGGCGCTCTTGTTCTGCTGTGTGGACGTCAGCTGGTTTTAGAGTTCTTCTCACTAATACGTTTCTTTATTTTTTTTGTAACATAAACGCGAGACAAATGAGATAATATATTAGAAGGATCTACGAATGATAGCTTTTAAGATGAGAAATTTGTATAGAATTGTTGAATAGTGGTTCACTAAATTAGTCACCAAATACTTCTATTGTGTTGGTTCCCCGCTTGTAGCCATTCGGGGTCATTTTTTGTTCTTTTTGTGTCCTTCTAGCGATGCTGGATGAGTTGTGGATAGTGTAGACAGGGATGATGCTGCGAATGGGCCCCGGATTTCTCGCTCCACTCTTATTTATTAATAGATGAGTTGCGGCGTCTGTTCAGTGCTGGACAGGAGACCAATTCCTATTTGCATTTTTGAAAAGGTGCACAAGTCACTCATCTGTATGTATGATTTTACAAGTCTCTCAAAGCTTTCTTTTGGTTCTTTACTTGCTCCCTAATCGCCCTGGGTCAGTTTTCTCTTGCAGAACTTCAACACCCATAAACCATGCTATCCCAGCTCATCTAGGTAACATTTCAGACGTCATTAGCTCTTCTCTCCAAAACCTTTAAGTTTTCCAAATCTACGCACGAGGATTTCTTCAGAAACACAGCTTCCTGTCCGTGTGATTGCTCTTGTTTAACAGCATTCCTCAGAACATTAAGAAAATCTCTGCTTGGGCCTCTATGAGGAGAATGAACTCCTATTCAAATATCGTACGTTTGATGGCAGCGTGCGAGAGAATGGAAGTAATTCCCAGATCCTTCAGTGGGGGTTACTTCCTGAAGGTGATATCTGGAAGCTCTGGGTTTAATGCTGTGCTGATGATGATGATGATGATGATGATGATGAAGGGTTGATAAAGTGGAGTGTTTTTCAGTATCAGCGGAGGGACAGCTTTCACATTAACGCCAATCCATGAATGTGAAATAGTTTGTTTGTTTTTTCTGGAAAAGAGTAAATTCCTGGTTTCTATTTTGCACATTGGTAATCATCAGAAACACACTGTTGCAGATTTCTGTAAGAATTAAACAAAGTTGAATTCAAGCTCGTGGCTCCTAAACTTTTTTCTCGTACACATGTGAAGAATGACAGATTTCTTTTTTGTTGTATCTTCTTTTTTTGCTTCCAGGTGAAAGATGAATACCTATTAAACCAAATATTTGCAGGGACATGTACGAGGCAACTTAACTACACAGGTTTTTATTCACAAAGGTAAAAACTTTTTTATTAAAACTTTTCATTTCAATGATGTAACTAACTTTGTATATAATAATCCTTCATCAAAACCATGCCTCAAGTTATGTTGAGATTGGTTCATTCATGTAATCCTAATTTTCTCTGGGAACTCAAAACAGCTCACTAACCAATCAGATGCGCCACAAAAGCAGCTCATCTGCATCATGAACAATAATTGACTGTATGTAACATGCACGTATCAGTTTACCAGGTTGAATTTTACATCAGACTCTTGATGATATTGAACAATGATGTTTTGTCATGGATCAGCAGGGGGCGTGTTGTAAGCACGACAGTGGGCAGAACAGGAGGCACACGGCTTGTTTGGTGTAGCACAATCTTTTAAGGTGACAAAGACATTATTAAGAGTGAAGTGTTGGTCAAGAAACATTTTTTTTTATATTCATAAATGACTTAAAAGGAGCTGTAAAGGTTTTCGTCTTCTATTCAATGATGTATCTAACTGCAAGTACGACTAAACACCTTCCTTTATAATAATAATCCATCTAACCTCTATATGTTTCAGACATGTGCAGGAAGTTTGGTCCTGAATGGAAAGAAAAACTCAACACCGGTACAGAGATATGGCTCATACTTTAATATTGTTGTTTTTATATATATATATATCATTTAATTGTACAAAAACAAAGAGAAGGAAAGGTGTGGTGCGAGTCGACGAAGCATTGATTAATAATATCCACACGACGCGTCCCAGAACCCCGGTCAGGATTTACACAAGCGTTTACGTGATGTGTGGTTTACCGTTAGCTTCGGGAACGTAACACAAGCCTCTAAACTAGCGTTACACATTTCAGAGAACGAAAGAGCTTCCAAAAGCCTTAAACCTACATTTGGTATTGAGTTTTTATTCGTTGGTGTTGGTTTGGAGATAGTTCCTCGTACAATTCTATCACAGTTACTCTGTGTTCCGCGTAAGATGGTGGTGCTGGTGGTGCTGCTGTTGACCTGTGGTACAGCTCAGCAGATTTTTCATGAGGCACAATAAATAATAAATACTTATTTATTAATAAAAAAATATTCACAATGAAGTATTTTTTTCATGTTTGCTTACAAAACAAAATCAATGTTAAATTAATCATCTGAACCATGTATATGTCCGTTTGTAAAAATATGTAAAAAAACATAAAAATAATAAACTTTTATTAAATTTGACAAAACAAAATTTATCAGATTTTCTCAAAAGTATTTCAGTTTGAAAAGAAATAAAAATAGAAATATGTTCTAGTTCAGCTACAAATAGAATTTTGAAGATTAAGAAACCAAAACATTAATCATTTCTTGTTATTTCTTCACATTTCAATGGCTCTGCAGCTTTATTTATTTTACACATCAGCACTCACTCACTCTAGATACACAGCATCAGTGCCTGAACAACGGCGTTCGTGTAGTTGTAACCGTGAACCAGCATTAATCCAAGCGTATAAAGGGTTTCTGCTGACGTGACCTGTAACACCACGTAAGGTTTCAGTTTGTGTTTTCTGAACTGCTCCGAACGTTCTGAACAGAAATAAAAGCAGATGGCAATAGCTGCTCTACGATGGAATTTTTATCACTCTCTATATTTGAAGCAGCTGATGAAGAGCAGAAACTGATTCGGGACGCGCGAGATGCTGCGGTCTGTGGCTCCTGATTCACCTGCTGGAAATAGAATACTAGTCTCCCAAAATAAACACGCTTGGATTTTAGTAGCTAGGTTTTTGATTTAAGGTTCTAAGATGCCATGTACTGTCCTCCAATGTTTATATTTTTAGCATAAAAGTTTGAAATATAATTTAAAACTGAAGTTAGGAAATGTTCTAAGATGCCATGTACTGTCCTCCAATGTTTATATTTTTAGCATAAAAGTTTGAAATATAATTTAAAACTGAAGTTAGGAAATGTTCTAAGATGCCATGTAATGTTCTCCAATGTTTATGTTTTTGGCATAAAAATTGGAAATGTAATTTAAAACTGTTAGGTAAAGATGAGCGTTATCTGTTTTGACTGGTTTAATGATATAAAAAAAACGATACTTTTGTTTTAACATGTATCCAATAAATGAAATGTAATATTGTTAAATCATCAAAAACAAATGTATTAACTGCTATTTTTTTTAATTCAAACAGAAAATGGAACAACACATTCGAGAGAAAAGAGGGAACAGAAACCATATTGAAATCATTTAATTAATAATTTAATTAATACCTGATTGTCTGTTCGTTCTTGGAGCGATAGTGAATCAGAATCCTTTAAACGTTTTAAGATTTTAGTGCGCAGAGTGGAGCTACAATCAAATGAAGAGCGAGCTTCTATTTTGTGAATCTTCACTAAGCGTTGAGTCTGTTCTGCGTGTGAACGTAAGCTTCTGTATTTTCAGCTAAATACGATCGGTTCACACGAACATCACGAGGACACGATCACCGATAAACTCAACAGCAGAAAAATATACAGAGTTAATAACTTCAGGAAACCGTCTGATTTTTCCACGTAGCATAAAATCTTCAGTTGAAACCCGTTTCAATCGTCTATACAGTTCAGAGCATAAAAATAGACTTCGTCCGACAACTTTCGCTCGGCTATAAAAATGTGATTGTATTTACAGCGAGAACGGTGTGAGAGAAGGTCAGAGCTCTCCGGCTGAAAGTGAGGCCGGCCTTCAGCCTTAAAACACATCGAGGATGCAATAACATACACAAATCATATACACAACATTTTCATAGTTTTCATGATTCGTACGAAGCTGTAGATTTGTAAAACGAATTTGTTGGTCAGCCTTTAAACTAAACTATTAAAATTTGTCTTATATACACAGACAAGTGTTTAAGTACCCTGGAATTCTCCTTCAAGGCATATGTAACCCCAATTTTGTAAATGTTTCATCTATTTTCTTTAAATAATAATAAAGCTGCGAGAAAAATGCTGAAATCTATAAATTCATGTTTTGTTCAAGCATGCTGGAACAGAATTAAATATATTTTCGTTAGGAACAAAATGTTTTCTTTGCAGCCTAAACAGAGCAGGAACAAACCCAGCCGATGGAAGCAGGTTTCTGGAGTTACAGGAGAACCGAGATGAAGATGGCGTCCTCGTCAGCGAGGGACCGCTCAAAGCTCACTCAGACTCGCGGAATACCCCACGGCTCATCGTCCACGAAACTCTCAGACTGAAGACTGATCCCAGACCTGTGGCAACATTAAAGAGTCGAAATCATGTTATTTTGTATCTGTTATTTTGAACATTAACGTACACATGACTAATCACTGGAGATACATACAACAATACATGAGATACAATGAGATACATTTAACTCAAATTTACATAACCCAATAAAATGCATTCATCAAATTTGATCACTAGAATATTTTTTCCATATGTAGCATATTTAGAAAGCAAACGTATCTAGAAAAGTAAGTATATGAATGCACGAAAAAACAAAGAGTATGTAATTTTTTTAATAAAAACTTCAGTTTCTCCAATCATACTGAACTTTGGGACGATGCCCGGCCATAAGCCCTGTTTTTCCAAATTGGACAAGTATTAAAAAAAAGTTTAAATTGTTGGTAAAAAAAATACTTCAATCTTCTTGAAAGTTGCTATATTGTTAGGAAATGAGTGCAAGCATCTAGTGTTTATGTCTATACCTAATTGAAAAATAAATATATTATTCATTCTAATTGGGCAATTTTAATTGGGCTTTTGTTCCGACCCTGTTCAAGAGACAAACCATTACCTTCCAACAAACAAACCCAGAGGATTTTAACCCTTGTGTGGTGTTCATATTATTGTTACTCAGGCGGTGTTTGAGTAACCCTTGTGTGGTGTTCATATTATTGTTACTCAGGCGGTGTTTGAGTAACCCTTGTGTGGTGTTCATATTATGTTACTCAGGCGGTGTTTGAGTAACCCTTGTGTGGTGTTCATATTATTGTTACTCAGGCGGTGTTTGAGTAACCCTTGTGTGGTGTTCATATTATTGTTACTCAGGGTGTTTGAGTAACCCTTGTGTGGTGTTCATATTATTGTTACTCAGGCGGTGTTTGAGTAACCCTTGTGTGGTGTTCATATTATTGTTACTCAGGCGGTGTTTGAGTAACCCTTGTGTGGTGTTCATATTATTGTTACTCAGGCGGTGTTTGAGTAACCCTTGTGTGGTGTTCATATTATTGTTACTCAGGCGTGTTTGAGTAACCCTTGTGTGGTGTTCATATTATTGTTACTCAGGCGGTGTTTGAGTAACCCTTGTGTGGTGTTCATATTATTGTTACTCAGGCGGTGTTTGAGTAACCCTTGTGTGGTGTTCATATTATTGTTACTCAGGCGGTGTTTGAGTAACCCTTGTGTGGTGTTCATATTATTGTTACTCAGGCGGTGTTTGAGTAACCCTTGTGTGGTGTTCATATTATTGTTACTCAGGCGGTGTTTGAGTAACCCTTGTGTGGTGTTCATATTATTGTTACTCAGGCGGTGTTTGAGTAACCCTTGTGTGGTGTTCATATTATTGTTACTCAGGCGGTGTTTGAGTAACCCTTGTGTGGTGTTCATATTATTGTTACTCAGGCGGTGTTTGAGTAACCCTTGTGTGGTGTTCATATTATTGTTACTCAGGCGGTGTTTGAGTAACCCTTGTGTGGTGTTCATATTATTGTTACTCAGGCGGTGTTTGAGTAACCCTTGTGTGGTGTTCATATTATTGTTACTCAGGCGGTGTTTGAGTAACCCTTGTGTGGTGTTCATATTATTGTTACTCAGGCGGTGTTTGAGTAACCCTTGTGTGGTGTTCATATTATTGTTACTCAGGCGGTGTTTGAGTAACCCTTGTGTGGTGTTCATATTATTGTTACTCAGGCGGTGTTTGAGTAACCCTTGTGTGGTGTTCATATTATTGTTACTCAGGCGGTGTTTGAGTAACCCTTGTGTGGTGTTCATATTATTGTTACTCAGGCGGTGTTTGAGTAACCCTTGTGTGGTGTTCATATTATTGTTACTCAGGCGGTGTTTGAGTAACCCTTGTGTGGTGTTCATATTATTGTTACTCAGGCGGTGTTTGAGTAACCCTTGTGTGGTGTTCATATTATTGTTACTCAGGCGGTGTTTGAGTAACCCTTGTGTGGTGTTCATATTATTGTTACTCAGGGGTGTTTGAGTAACCCTTGTGTGGTGTTCATATTATTGTTACTCAGGCGGTGTTTGAGTAACCCTTGTGTGGTGTTCATATTATTGTTACTCAGGCGGTGTTTGAGTAACCCTTGTGTGGTGTTCATATTATTGTTACTCAGGCGGTGTTTGAGTAACCCTTGTGTGGTGTTCATATTATTGTTACTCAGGCGGTGTTTGAGTAACCCTTGTGTGGTGTTCATATTATTGTTACTCAGGCGGTGTTTGAGTAACCCTTGTGTGGTGTTCATATTATTGTTACTCAGGCGGTGTTTGAGTAACCCTTGTGTGGTGTTCATATTATTGTTACTCAGGCGGTGTTTGAGTAACCCTTGTGTGGTGTTCATATTATTGTTACTCAGGCGGTGTTTGAGTAACCCTTGTGTGGTGTTCATATTATTGTTACTCAGGCGGTGTTTGAGTAACCCTTGTGTGGTGTTCATATTATTGTTACTCAGGCGGTGTTTGTTGGTCTTGTGGACCCGTTGCCTTAACATTTTATGTTAAAAACTTAAACAATATTTCCTTTAGCCAAGAAGCAAGTGATATAAACAGCAAATATACTTTATTTATTGTTCTTTAACCTGATTTCTTCATGTTTAGAATTTGAACCATGTGTGGTGTTCTCATTATTGGTACTTTGGCAGGGTTGGTGGCTCTGCTGGACCAGTTGCATTTTGGCGCTTTTAATTCACACAATCACACAATTTTATTCTAAAATGTAAAATGTTATGTTTATGTGTGATTTATGTTTGTGTGGGAAGAGAGAATTAAGGTAAAGAATCTACCACTTTCACACTTTAACACGCCCCGGGTCCAGTAGAGCCGAACACCTTGTGTGTAATATAAATGTGTAGCGGGGCGTACGTGTGGGGTCATAAAAAATCTGTTCTGATAAATGTTTTTCACAGGAAATGAGCCAAGCCCAGTGAATCTCAGCTTCAAATAATAAATGCTTGTTTAATTTTTCTTTTGATGAAAACTGAAAATGGGTCCCACAGACCCGAACACCATACAAGAGTTAAACAGTGGAGTCAGGTGTGTTCAGTTAAGGTTGGAGCGAAACTCTGCAGGGCTGCGGCCTTCCAGGAATCGAGTTTGAGACCTCTGCTGTAAAGCTACATTTTTGTCTAAACACGCACATTAAAAGTGTCATTCATACCTTGTTAGCTGGAGTCAGCTGAGTGCGCACGGAGCTGGTGTGAAGCCGCGCCCGCTCCCGCTCTCGGTCTCGGTCTCTTTCGCTACCGGTGCTCTCGAAGCGCCCTGGAGAACGTTCCCTGCGCCCATCCAGCATCGGCCGTCCAGGTGATTTCTCCCGCTCCAGGGGCCGCGCGGGAGACTTGTCCCGCCTGAACTCGGTGCGACCCTCGCGGTAGCGGTGTGGGGTGCTGGGCTCGCGGTGCAGAGGTCCCTCGGGTGCTCCGGGACTTGAAGCAAGGCGTTTGGAGATGTGCTCGGTGTATGTGGGTGGCCCTCGCTTGTTTGGGCTGCTGTGGAGTTTCAGGAAGGGATACCGGATCATAAAGACATAACATAAAGATCTTCTACATAATCTGATTATTACTCAGCAGCTAAATACCTCACAGAGAAGATCAGTGAATACACACCAAACAGAGAGCTGAGATCCCTCAGATCAGATAAATTAGATCTCCCCCGGATTAATTCCAAATAGGGTAAATACTCTTTTAGTTCTCCTGCGGCCCACAGAGGAACCAGCTCCAGAGTGCTTTTGTCGACTGAGCACCAACGTCCAACAACTAATTAATCTTTGCACTTCACTATCTTAATCTGTTTTAATCGATGTATTTAAATTTTTAGTTTTTAATCACTATTATTTTATATGTACTTTCTTTTTATTCTTTGTTTCAAATATAAAAGCACTTTGAACTACCCTGTGTACGAAATGTGCTACAAAAAAACTTGCGTTGCCTAAAACGTCCGTCATCAGCTCAACCGAACCTTTCACTCGATGCTTGACTCATAAAATTAACTATTAATATCAAAGTATGTGAACACACATCATTTTTCCTCACACTTAACATCCGTCATTCTTCCAGAACAAGTTTATTACCATTTGTGGTGTTAGAGTCACTGTGGAAATCACTCTAGAGTCAGATGGTGCTTAATAGCAGTGTTTCTGTATGAAAGTAAGCTTGCTAACTCAGCTAAAGTGTTTACAAACGTGTTAAAACGTGTTAGAGCTTTAGCGATAAACTTTAGTCTTGAGTAAAATTATGACAAAGTACAGAAAGACTGGCAATTGTTATACGATAACTCTGTTTTTGAATTACAGAATACCCAATTATTAATTGAGCATTTGATGGAGAGCCGTGCTTGGGCTGTCTTTAGCTCTAGTACGAGGCAGACCTGAGAAATGATAAACTATTGATTAGCATCGTGCACTTGCAGTTTTTTTAAAAGAATAAGTAAAACCACACTTAGGGGTTCAATTTGAATGTTATAGCGTTACGAACAACTATTAATACATTAATAGAAGCATCATGGTGCGGTTTTGCCCAATTCGGAACCGATTATTCAATGTTAAGCATCAATGATCTCAAAGTGTAAAACAATGAAAAGTAGGACCAGAAGCACAAACAACGTTGAATTTGTCGTACTGCGAGTTTGAAGCAGCCTCCTGCTCCTTGAAATCAACTGTGTAGTTTTATTTTAGCGGTCAGAAAGCAGAACTATGCCATGTTCACGTTATACCACTAAAAAAACAATCTAGCAGAGAAATATGAGAAACTATATTATCTGTGTCCATTTAACGGCTCTACTGCGTTTCTCTCTGGGACTTTTGTTTCTCAGGGTATTGACTTTTGAGGAAAAAAAACTTTAAGCATCTAATTAAGCATTAATAAATAAAACAATACATAACAAATAAATAAAAGAACAAAACATACATTTAAAAATGTATTTAACAATACATTGCGTTATACATCACTAAGTGCATACATGCTTAAATAAATAGATTCTTACGTAAAACAAATGAATGAAAAGCGAAACAAATTTCTACTTAAATAAATAAATAAATAAATACAACAAATCAATAAATACATGTTTGTTAAAATAGTTTCACACTAAGATTTATACTAGTAAGATTTATATATTTGATATAAATGTGAGATTTATATATTTCACTTTATAAACAGTGGTCATATGGTGATTACCTTACAGTGATCTCGCTGATGTAGCACGCACAAAAAATCCTTTCACGTCACACCTTTATTCACTACAGGAAACTTTTATGGAGAAGTCAGTAATACCTCCTGCTGGAGTTGCTCCTCTGCAGATCTCCGGACTCGTGCAGCAGGCTGCCTTTGCAGCAGATCACCCGCAGCTTGTTCTGATATGAGGAGGCCAGGTAGATGGCGCCAGAGGAGATGGCTGGGCCCAGGTAGCGTGGGTTAGGAATATCCAAGTGAACCAGACTGTGAGGGCTGTTCAGAAACACACAATGGCTCGCATTGAAGGCTTTGCACACTTTTTTCTGTCAAAAAGTTACAGTATGCATGCAGTAAAAAATTGCATTTAATATATTGTTATTCATTATATTTCAGATATTTGCATTATATTGAATTTTACTAATATTTTGAGGTCGTCCTAGCGTATTACTGACAAATTATTTCAATGGACAAAATGCAGAAAAAGAAAAGCGGAGCAGTGTTGGAGGAACACTGCGGTATGACTGCGTCCTACCCCAGCGCCGCGTGGCCCTGGATCTCAATCACATCCAGCGAGTTGAAGTAAGTCACAAACAGATACGGCTCTCTGAACGCTGCACACACAGAACACTGCTTTAATTTGTGCATCTGAACGAACTAATACAGCGGGAAAAACTTTTTATAGGCATAAAACTTCCAAATGACGTCAGTAATCACAAATGCCATCCATAAATAGAAACCGAACCCCTATTGTACACAAGATTAGTAAAGCACTTTAAACACACAGAAAAAAAAACAAACAAAGCTTATACCAACATCTGCCAAACATTTTAATTCATCGTTTTGTTTAGTAATGAGAAAAAAGTGGGAAAAATGCTGAAATATTCCATTATTATTATTATTTCTATTTTATATTGTATTATTTGCATTTGATGCACAAGGTGTGTCAAAATTATTTTAGCATGCTAGAAACGTTTTCTCAAAAACCCTTTTTTTTTATTTGACAAACCAGTGATGATTTATGAGACAGTCCCGAGCTGTCAGTCATTTGTCGATGTCAGATTAGTCTGGTTTGTTGCTTGTTTCTTGTCTGTTTTAAGGTAAGGAACAGGCAGAAAGTGCGATTTCAGAAGCGCATGTAGAGTGATTGAAATGATGTCATGCAATGCAGCAAACCTTGTAAGCACTTCCTGTCCAATATGCCAAGAGAAAACAAAACTTTTGTGAACTGCACCTGGGGTTTTTGGAGGTTTTTCTCTCGTGTGATCATGAGAGGAGAGCGGCTTACCGAAGGTTAAGGGAAGTCGACTCCACTTGAGATCATCTGGGCGACTTCTTCGACCGTAAGAGTCCACAAACACCCCAATTTCTGCACACCAACATCGACACACAAATGAGTATACTTTTCATGAAGGAACATTTTTGAGGCGCAGCATCAACATCGAGTTTTAGTAGTGTTTCTAGACACGTGTTTTTTAGGGTTTACAAAGATAACAATTATGAATAAAAATGTTTTTCCTTCTAAAACTAAATGTTCTCTAAATTGCACTGGTCAATTTACAAATTTTTAATAATAAGATTTTATTAGCACGTACCAGAGAAATAACTTTACTTTAAAATTAACACGCCTGTAAACACTTGATATCCTTATTAATGTTCTTTCTTCAGTTAATTAAAGCGCACCAAAACAAATCCTCACATAAACACCCTTCTGTTTGCATCCATGTAAATTCACTCCCCTTCACAAACATGCTTTAGAACGTCTCAGTGAAGCGAGGCGTGTCTGACCGTGGAAGCAGAGCAGATACTCCTCCTTCTGAGGCGTGCTGGACACCTGGACGATGGCGATGGGGAAGCAGTGAGAGGTTCCTGTGAAGACCGCTGACGCCAGCGAGACATCGTTCTTGTCCAGGAACTCTGTCAAAAACAGCCTCCATTTACATCACGGAGTTCAGAAAGCACAATCACATTATGAAAAAGACTTTTGTTCAAGCCTTTTGTTCACCGCTGGTACAAGACACGTAAGTTTTAAGTCATCTTCCCGTTCCCTCTGTTTCCTCCTGCTCCTTAGAAACCTACTTTCTGCTGAGCTGAAACTAATGGTCCTCAACAGAGCTCTTCATCTGTGCATGTTGGGTTAGGTTTAACCTGGTATCTGCAGCTGAAATCTGGATTTCAAAATGTCATGTCATAATAGATGGATCTACATGTCTATTTTAGCAGAATTAATTTTTTGTATCTAAATATTTTGTATTTGTTATATTCTGGATTTAAAACAGGAAGTGTTGCTGTATTTGCTGCACAGATGCGTACAGACAAGACGGCGTACTCTGGTTAGCAAAAGAGTTCTTACCATGATAAAGAGACAATAATGTGGATTTAAGTCTTTGTTTTGTTCCTTTTGTGATTAAAAATTGTTCCTATAGCGCTGATAGTAGTATCTTACCCCCAGTAGCAGATAGGGATATTTCATGGTGATTTAAATGCTTTTTGCTATTTTGAGTGTGAATGGGGCAGTTACAGGCATTATATCCAACATATATAAAACAGTTTTGAGAGGAGGAACGTAGCCATAACCGGTCTAGAATTACATGAAATATCCTTGTTCCGTCATATTACACATTTGTATTTCACTCTATAAAACCCAATCATTTGTGGATGTAGCATGTGAGATGGAGTGCTTCTAGTTCTTCATATCTGTTCCGTGTACATACCATCCAGAACACACTGTTTCATCTCTATCTCATAGAATTTGTTGGTGCCAATGATGATGCTGTAGCTGGTGAAGTGGATGCAGCTGCACGGCTCCAGGGTTTCAATCTCCTGAGAGAGCAAGAGACACGAGAGTCATAAATAGTCTGCCATCACGGCAGGAGTCACAAATCACAGCCGACTGTGAAGAAATGAGGGCTCTGCGATTACAGAAAAATAACATTTCATAAAAATTTTACAGGTTTGGGGATAATTGGGGATAATTTAAAGACATATCCTAAAGTGGCCCTGATGTGTCAAGACACATTGAGAAATCCTGCTCAGTTCAAGTAGTATGTCACTGAACGTTTTCGCATAAGAGGACGTTTCCTGTCTCTGGTTGTCTAGCTGCTAGATCAGGAAATTATAGCCAAGTCAGAGAGGCACGAACACTCAAAACTCTCAAGCCTCGAAACAAGACTTTTGAAACAAAAGGATATGCATAGGAGATGCTTTTTAAAGATGAAGACTGCCGACTGCAGAGAAAATATGAAAAGATGATTCTTTTGTATAATTAAGCTAAACTTTCAGATGAAGCATACAACAAGCTCCTGGTATACTGTTTATTTCTAACTATTAAAGCACCTAACACACATTATAAAAATGTGTAATCTCAAAAACGAATTTATGTTTGGCAGGGCAATTTAGAGCAAAAATAAAATTCTGATACCTTTCTCTGAAAACTAATGTTTTTGGTAAATCTACAAAAAAAACTGAAATTCATTAATTTATGATATTTTACTCACTTTCATGGGACATCAATCTAAAATGATTCAGATTCATCATGAACAAAGTTCCTTTTCTTAAAAAAAACTGAAAACCTTAATTGTCTTTAAATACACTTTTCTTTAAAAATGTAAGGTTCAAAATTGCAGGCAGTGCGGTAGCTTGTAGGGGTGCTCCATCACCTCCTGCAGGCTCTGAGCCCGCCTCTTCTACAGAACATTTACGTCCATGTCATTTGCTATGTGAAATGCCATTTGATATTTCCTCTGTCTTGATATATGGGACACCAGGTTAAAATGAAGCTCCTAACATATCCTTGTTCAAAGCTGCTGATTGTGCTTTAACCAGTGTTTTTTTTCTCTTGTGCACCATCAGATACTCTGCTCCCACTCGGGCTTGTGGATGCTAGATAGGTGTTTGTCATACTGCTTCTAGACTTTGCAGGAGGTTTTGGTTTGCTCTTTAACCAAAACGGCAAATCAATTTCACACAACTGACTTGCTGTTCTTGCCATTGTAACTAACAACATTCTCACGTCCTTCAGCAAATGCAAACATTCTTAAATCGTATGAGAATAAGCAGAAAATCGACGCTCTCGGCTTCTCAAGGGGTAGAACGGCTACAGTAGCCTTTAGCCACACATGCTAAAAGCATGTTTTTATTTCAATAACATCGTCCTGAATAATAACTCAGACAGCCCTACTGTTTCTTGTAATTTATTTGGAAATAAATTGATCCCTGGACCCTCACTTTGGAAACCACAGGTAATGCATTGAGAGTGTGTTACAGATGAACAATGTAAACTATGAACTATGTAAAGCGATGCTTATTTTAGATTAGATGAAGAAAAATCCTTCCTCACCTTCCTTATGCAGAACTTATTCAGATTGTCATTGTATCGCAGGATTGTGACTTTGTTGGGCATCGCAGCACAAATGCAGGGACCATTTTCTATCTAAGGAAAGGCCAGACACAAACTTTTAAGATGCATGAAGGATAACACTAGAATGATGAAACTCTGCAGTAAAAACAGAGCAAGTGGAGGTTGCACTGCAGTGTCTGAGTCTTACTCTGCCTGAGGCGAACAGATGACAGCCTTTGACCGTCTCGAAGATGTACGGGACGATCTCAGGGAGCGTGGGGAGGTGTGACTGAGACAAACACTGTTTCAGCTTCTTAATCTCCAGCAGACACAGTGCTCGCTCATCTCCTGCAATAACACAGATTTGTTCAAACCAGGATTTAAAATAAATAAATAAAAGACCTTAGTGATTTGCTATGCTTGCGAGGATTACTCTCTAGACTGCTGAAGATCTTTTTCCTTCCTGTGTTTTGTCAGGTTTATTTTATTTTTTTATTTATAAGATCAAGTCACCCAACATAGTTAAATCCCAACATAACATTAAATTATGTTAAATTGCATTCATACAGAAATAATACTTAAAAGTTTATTTATCATTAAGTACATTTAACCTTTGTAAAAACCTTGTGGATTAATTCAGTTATTCCAAAAGAAATTCCTGAGTCCTTGTAAAGTGTGATTTGCTACTCACTAGACTATATTCAGAACCAAATATATGTTTCCGTTTGTTTACCGGTTAAAGTGCTAAAGGCTTATAAAGCCTCTGGGAAAACTGCAGCTATCAAACTCTGCTCACCCACAATCATCAGCAGCTTGTCCTGTTCCTTGATGATGTTGATCTGAAAGACTGATCCCAGACCAGGGATATGAGCAAGCGAGTTCTTGATCACGTTCAGAGCATAGAGACCCTCCTCAGAGCCTACCAAAACTATCTGAAGAGAAGAAACACCAACAACACCTCATGAAGGCTGTCCAAAAAACACAAACATAATACTGAGTTGATATATTAAGGGTTTGTCACTTTCATTTCTTCAAACATTTCAGTCAGTCCAATGTAAAGCTAAATATTCCGTTAGTTTTTCTTTTAGTTTATGAAAGTTTTAGTTTTAGTTTATAAAATTACATTTTGCTAAAAATATGCATGCTGAAATTAAAACAATGTTTACAAAAATATAATCACAAAACATTCAGACAGTGATGAAAACAGGCAGAACATCTTTTTGGCTGCAATATTTGGGAAATACCTGGTCGGTCAGGGGTAGGGTGCAGTTGATGTCCAGCCGGTCGTCTCCCTCCAGCTTCAGCAGAGAGTTACCCAACAATTTCTAGACAAAATAAAAAATAAAAAAAAATCACAGGTTACATCAGTGTTTCTCAATTATTTTCTGTCACGCCCCCCAAAAAATTTTGTGCCCCAGTATTATTTGTCTTTAAATTTGTTATCTCAAGCGGCTTATCAGCGTGATTGGAGTGTAATGTCTTTTATGTAATGCCTTCATTTATTTGGCTTCATGCTGTCCGCTGCTAACATTTTTAGACTCAGTAAGCACACCTGTCTCTCCTCGTCTCCCACCGCAGTCACAGTGAAGACAAGTGCTAAAAACGCCTCTCCATATTTACTCGTCTTAGCTTTCGCGAGACTTTTGTATGTCTCTTTATCTCCTTCTCTCTCTTTGTGTCTACACTTCTCTGCCAATGAGAGCGCCACTGCCCCCTAATGTAGTGGAGTGGTATTGCACTTTATTTTAGAACAGTAAAAAAAAAAAATTTAAATTAAAAAAAGCATGTTCCCCCGAGGACAAACACGCACCCCTTGATGGAGCCTCGCGCCCCCCCAGGGGTGCCCCACTATTTGAGAATCACTGGGTTACATTGACATTGCCCAACAGTACTGCACACCAAAAAGATGTTATCCCAAAGTGGTTTATGGTTGTTAGTGTTACTGCATGGTTTTTGAGTGATTGCTCCAAGAGCACAATGGAACCTGAGCATCATCTAAAAAATACTCAAATACATGAGTCAATGTAAACTATTTAAGTTTCTAGAAGTAGAGCTCACTATACATTTAAAGTGCTCTAGAATGTTGTTACATTACCTTTCAATAATCGGCTAAACTACACCATTCTGCGAGAGCATGAAATTCTTCTTTAATGGAGTTTTGTAGCGGTTTGCTTACAAGTTGCATTACCACCGTCTGCTGGACTGGCAGAATGAATCTCCACGGCTGTTAGTGGACCACAACTCTTTTGAGAATACAGGAGGCGTTATAGGTCAGTCGTTTTGTAATTGTGGAAGAGTATTTTATATGGCACCCATTGAGCCACATTAGTACCAGCTACCAGTATATCTATACAATCTAAAATAATCTTTAGCCACAAATTCTGTGTGGTCTGATTAAAAAACAAACAACAACAACACACTTTTTCAGATCCATAAGTGAAAGTGACCAGAGTGAGCCATACCCAGTAAATTAAAAAATACTTAAAAAAAATAAATCCCCAAACTAATGCTACAACTTGAGCTTTCTGGTCCAGAGAAGATGAATACAAGTGTTTGAACCATGTGTGTCGTTTTCAGCCCCTGTCACTCACAGCATCTGCTTCAGCTTTCTCTCTGGATCCTCGGCTGCTGGCCACAATGGCTTCCAACACAGCTACCCAACGCTGCTTCTCCGGGAACCCTGAGGTCATCAGGTACAGCGTCTGTCCGGGCCAGCACGGAGACTGAGGAGATGACTCCAGCTTCAGTACATATGGTACATCTGGAAGCATAGCCGAAGAAATGAATGAACATCGACATAAAGTTACACTACACCGGTATATTACTGATTCTTTAAGAACATTGTCATCTCACTGATATGTGTCATGCTGATAGCAACAAAAAAAGTCATCCAACCGCAAAAAAAAGTAATTGTTTTAAATTACTCAAATTTTACATTAATGTTGACACGAGTGGACGTATCAATTTAAGACTTTCTGAGGGTTTCATGGGTTTGATTATGACCCCCCCCCAGGATAAAAAACAACACATTTGTCTCAGCTTCAACACCACATAGCATTACCTGTTTTAGCTGTGTTTGGGAGCTCAGAGGAGCCGACGGCAGAATGAACCATCACCTCTCCATCACAGAGACACAACTCGAACTCGTCCAAGGGCTTCACCGACTCTGAGGTGAGATGTGTGACACATTAAAACATTGTCTTCTGTTTATCACTGCTGGGAAAATACATGAAGCTAGCTTAGCTGAAAGGAATGTATAAAACATGTGCTGTATGAAAATGAACTCAAGGTATGATGCATAGAACTATCATAGATGAAGACAATATTAAGACACAGATTTTTTTATTTTTACCTTAAATATGTTTGTACTTGTCAACTATCTATCAGTGACCAACTCCTTAGTGTTATCAGCTGGATTTTGATAACAAAATATAGAATAGCTCATAAAAAGGTAAAATGTTCCCACTGACTCTGTATAAAAAATGTTTACAAAAGCTTAACACATCTAAAAGTTGATGCCTTTAGTTTATAAAAACAAAAACCGGAAATGTATAAAAATGCAAAAAGTCTACAAAAAATTAAATTAAAAGAAACATTGAAAAAGTTGAAAATAATTATTACAATATGATTTTTTTCTTAATCATAAGAATTTCGCCCCTTTAGCCCCGTGAATGAACCCTGTGTTTCTGAGTTTGATAGATGATGAAGGAATGTGCCTGTTATGACTGTCCATCCCTAAAGCAGTGTTTCTCAATGTATTTGGCTTCATGCTGTCCGCTGCCAACATTTTTAGACTCAGTAAGCACACCTGTCTCTTCTCGTCTCCCACCGTAGTCACAGTGAAGCCAAGTGCTACAAAAAAAATAGAAAAATAAAAAAGCATGTTCCCTGAGGTCAAACGCGCCTCGGGCCCCCCAGGGAACCACTATTTGAGAACAACTGCCCTAAAGGAATGTGAAGAGAAACCCAGATTCTGCTTTTTATCTGTTTTTTCCATCTTGGGGGAAGATGAAATAGACTGAAATAGATTGGCATGAAATTAATTTCTTGATGTTTTCCAAAGTACTTGCATATGTGCCTTTGTTAAACGTGAACAGAACCCAAGTGAGGACATGCTCACAGACAGAGCTCAGCGATGGATGCTTGACTGGCTGATGACGGCGGCTTTTCAATAAAATCTTATTTGATTTGACTTGTAAAAGCTTTCCTGATTTTATACTAACCTGATTAATAAATGTTATAAACAATAACCTCTCTGATAGAACCTGTTGCCCTAAACTGATGAAGATTTTGAAGGGAAAAAACTCTGAAACTAACATTTTGTGATTTTAACAAACAGGATTTAAACTCGAACACTTAGATTGTGGTTAAACTTAACTGACCATCGCGTGGTTCTGTCTCATAAGTGATGACCTTGTACCCATCCAGAACCACGTACTTCCTCTCCCAGCCCTGGCCACGCTTTCCATTCCTACAAAACAAACCATTCCATTCAGTTCACGTGTGTTATTGAGTAAAACTCATCAAACATAGCTTTTCAATGCTAGCATATATCAATTTTAAGATCATGCATTCAGCACAGATGTTTTCATCCAATCGTTTCTACAAATGAATAAAAGAAAGAGTCAAAATGTACACAATCTTTTATACTACATAGTAAAGGCTGATGATCAAATAGGCAAAACTCGACAGTACAGTACAGTTCAGTTAACTCATATCAAACTTAATCATATCATTTACACTGTTCAACGTTCAGAAAATTAATCACCAAACTCTGAATCACAACATTAATTAGCTAAACATCGCTGAAGGTCTGAATCGTTGCATGGGTGCATTGAGGCCTTTAACAAACCCCAAAGGCCCCTTCCCTTCAAAGAACAAAATAAAGTAAACGTTTCTTGCATGCCTAATGTTTGACCTTTACTTAAAAATTTTGGGTATGAATTGGATAAAAAATGTACATTTTGGTAGTTGCTTTATCCCTGAAAAACACCAGAAAACTGTCAAATTCCTCATGTGATTCTCTTCTGTTTGTTTGCTTGATTGTTTGTTCTCTCTAACCTGGGCTGCTTAAGCCATCCCTCAAGCCTCATGTGTCCAGCAGCATCCTTCAGCCCAGAGCTGCTCCCCTTCTCCCGGCACAATGCTTCCGAGAGGTGCAGAGCATACTCAGTGGGGATTCCGCAGGTGGCGGGGAGGTACGGAGAGCATTTGGGATGGCACAAGGCATGACATTCTAAAGCAGAAGAGAGCGAAGAACAATGAATCAGACGAATCGTTTCAGCGGTAGCCTAATACGAACATCTCCACAGTCGCACCGATACAAGTGGCAGCCTGTCGTCCGAAATGAACGGTGTCCAGACACACGGTGCAGCGGGCGGCTCTCATGTTGAGGCCCTGTGTGAAGCGGTGAGGAGTGTTGTGGTGGATTCGGTCCTTCACTCGCCTCGTGTACTCTACACAAACAAAGACACGACATTATTACAGCGGGTCTGTAGAACTGACGATAATAGATCAAAGCAAGCTAGAAGCATCCAACCGAGCAGCTAGAATTTGAAATTAGCATGCGATTGTTTGAGCGTCTTTCTTACTGTTGAAAGAAAGAGCGTTAAACCAAGCAGCCTCTGACTTTCATTGCAATAAAAATATTCCAACAAAGAAAACGGGAACTGTAATTTATAGTTATTCATCAATCTTCACCTTTTATATTCAAGTAAAGAACAAAACTTGGTTTGGAACAAGTAGAAGGAGACCACATTCCCATTTTAATTCTGGGGTAAACGATCACTTTAAGCTTTGTTTAAGTTCGATTAGAATTGATGCGTTTCGTCCACAAAGTGAACACTGTGAGCACATGCTTCAAATTATTTAACTTGCCATTCCGAATAAAACAAACAGAATGCAAGGATTTGGGAGTTCTGGCATTCTGTAGGGCATACAGTGGATGTATAGCCTTAGATCAGCGTATATTGTACTGTATATACACCAGAGGATGGTATGTACTGATAAGCTCAGCGTCCTGACAGATGCCTTTTATCTTTTATATTTTTTATAAAAACTCATAGAATTATGGCAAGAAAGGAGTCCAAATCTTTTTTTAAATAGTTGCATTTGGCTCTTCTATAGTTGGTGACTGGAAGCAGATTAGTGCATCTGCCAGAGAGCTTATCACAGCAGGAACAGAGATATTTTAAAAGACAGAAGAGGTGATAAAGAGACGGCCGGTTCACCCTCAGAAGATCCTGCCATTTGTGTGCTGCTAGAAACGTAACAAACTCCACAAAATCATCTTTAGCGTAGAAATAAAACTGAATACACTTCTTATGTTAAGATTGGTAAAATAATTTTTGTTTTATAAATTCCATAATCCTTCTAAATTCACATGGGTTGAAATTAAACTCAGGAAATGATCTGCAAATATACCGTGTTGAATAACTCCTAGAAAGTGATCGGATAAATATTGGTTGTCTCTTTAATGAGGCATTCTTCTGTTGATAAATCACATGGAAGATTATATTTGCTTTGTTCCCGTGATGATCGACGGACAATAAACAATCACTATTACCTATTCTTACTCAGTTATCCAGAACTTGACAGTATATTTAATCAACGTAAAACAAGAAATTCTACTGGAAAGCCCAGTGATGCAGCTCTTTGCACACTTTGTGCTTCAGTTAGAACCTCAGGAATTCAGAAATATTTTGAACACAGTAAAATAATTGAGAAGGTTTATTCTCTGTACCCTTATTTCCCCGTCTGGAGTATATTTTCAGTGAACGCGTGTATGCGCTGGACCAAGATGTACCTTTAGTTTTACAAAGTGAGCAGGAGATCAATATACTTCAAATATATATATAAAAAATACATTTAATGACATAATTTTTTTTTTTAAGATTCTCTTTCAGGTTTCCCCCAGTGCAGTGCAGAATAACTTCAACAATAAACTTAAAAACATCAAAACGACAGAATAAATTAAGTAAAAAAAGACATCTAGAAGACACAAATGGCAGGTTTCTGGAGAGTCCACCTGGAAGAACTTACTTTCAGAAGTGACCCTCCTTATTTCTGTGGAGCACAACAGAGATTACAGTGAGCTTGAAGACACGTGAAAGAAAACATTTCTGTAAACATGGCTCAGTCTGAGGTCGTGACAAATCTTAAACGTTCTTGATCAAGGATCCATCCATGCAATCACAGCTGTTTTTAAAAATATAGGGTTCTTATACTGTTAAACTGTCTATCTGAATGATAACATTGTAGTGATGAGCTAACACCTCATTTTTGAGAACGCTGGACAAAGCTTTGTGTGGAGAGCGTAACCCATTTTTGCCATGGCGAGCAATGTTTGCGTCGCAGGACGCCAGGTCAAGAAAAAAGTTGAAGACCTCCAGTGTTTAAAATGGATTAAAATCCTTTGATGAGATTTCTTTCCTTAATGCTGGAAGAAAAGACCTCCTGAGGGTTTCTGCGTGAAAAACGTTCAGAAATAACTGTGTGGATGTGGTCTAAGTCCAAACAATGAATGATTTCGAACAATTGAACTTTTTAAAACCAAAATGTAGTTGAATTCGACATTTAAAATGGTGAAAAAGAGCAAGTATTCTTCACTGGTGTAGCGTGATAGAAAGGTCTTGCTGATGGTTGCTCTACAGAGCTTTTGAGATGCTTCTGTGAGAATATTAAAACAGCAGCGAGAGCTATAAAACTTAAATAAAATTCTAATTATAACTGCTATTATAATAATATCTTTGAATATAGTTGGAAATGATTGCACAGTATGTTTCAGTCTTAATGCCAATTTAAAAAGCTCTCGTTTTAAAACTTAACTTAAACATTAGGTAATCTTCAAGAAATGTACCGTTTACCATTTAAATAAAAACCTCTACTACAGAAGACAGTTTTAGTGTGAGTTGAAATGACAAGAAGGCTCTTAAAAATTCTTAAAATCAAGACATGCTACGCTCTGACCGTCTGGATTGGAGGGGTCCTTCCTGCGGCCGGAGCTGGAGGAGCTGCTCTGGTGCTCGGGGGATTTGTTGGATTTAGTGGACATCATGAGCTGCTGGCGAGCCAGACCTGGGGCTCCTGGAGAAGAACTGTGCTGCTCCAGAACTTTATTGAACTGAACTAAAAAACAGAGATGGGAAACAGTCAAGTTTGGAGAAGGGCTTGTTTTTGTATATAAAATTGCATCACCTGCTCTTCGAAATTATAGAATGAAGTTATGCTCCGGAAGAAACTAAACTTCAAACTAAGGTGGTAAAGAGCTTAGTTTCTTACAATGTTTCCAATACTCCATCCATTTTCATGTCGGCTTTTTCCCTTTCGGGGTCGCCACAGCAGAATGAACCACCAACTCTGGAATATGTTTTACGCAGCGGATGCCCTTCCAGCCGCAACCCATCGCTGGGAAACATCCAAACACACTCATTCACACTTTAACACTATGAACAATCGTTCTTACTCAACTCTCTTATACCGCATGTCTTTGTTCTTGTGGGGAAACCGGAGCACCCGGAGTAAACCCACGCAATCACGAGGAGAACATGAGAACTCCACACCGACCCAGCCGAGGCTCGAACCAGCGACCTTCTTGCTGTGAGATGACCGTGCTACCCACTGTGCCACCGTGACGCTCGTATCCAATACTCCTGTACTTATTATTGCTAATGGTGGTGTGATGTACAGAAATGTGTAGAGAAATGAAGGCTCTCAACATTGATGAACCTCCGTTATTGACTTTTGAGAGTATCCGTGCTCGTAAGAATCACCTTCTCGCAGCTCCAGGCGTGTTTTCTGGAGGGCCTCTTCTAGCTCGGAGCAGCGACTCCGCTCTTTGTCCAGTGCTGCCTTCAGGTCGCTGTACTGCAGGGGGACAGGGGTGATGGGAGGTGCAACAGGTACCGGTGCCTGCCCCTGAGCTGCAAGTGCTGCCAGAAGATCCTCTCGCCGACGACCGCTAAACAAACCCTGGACCAAACACACAGGGCAGCATGTGAATCCAGTACAAAGCAAGATCCTTTCATCTCGGTTTTTTTCCATCTCGTTTTTTCTTGCTATCCAATCTCAGATAGAAATTGAAATTGAATTATCAAGTTTAATTAGGCAAGCCAAATTGAAGGATGGCTGCAGAGTAACCAGGTTTTAATCAAGAGCATCCAAGATGGGGAAAACTGCAGAAAGATATATTTCTTGTAATAGAGTCAAAGTTTGACAACACAAGAGCAGATGTGCCTTAAGCCACTGGTTGAAAGAGAGCTGAAGACTCAACTGTTTAAGTTGATTTGGGCAAGTTTTTCAATTGTTTTCCAACTTTAGTATGGCACCAAATATATATTTAGCTCCCACTTAATGTCCGAATATCTCTGAAAGGATGTTTTAATAATATTTTATGGAACGATGCACCAATAGCCCATCTCTTTTGAGATTATAAGTACTTACATCTGAGAACTTGGCGATACTGAGCACCAGTATGTGTAATTAAAACTTACTTTTATTACTAGGCAACTGAGATTCTTTTAACTCGCCTCATGGCTTTGTGTTGCAGCGAAAGCACTTTTTCACAGGTTTTTTTTTGGTATTCTGTAAACAATACTCAAGCAGTATTTATTTATTATTACACTGCATATGGCTTCTCTTTTTTATTAAATGGCCTTGGCAACTTAAAAAGTAAAATAATTATATAGCTTAAAAAGTAGAAAACTAAAATATAACTTTAAATATGAAACTTTAGTATAAGAGATTAGGAATATACGGTAAAACTCAGTTTCTGTTTGAACAGACATGAAGAAACTTATGGGCTTAATAATCAAGACAAATTATTAGTAAGATAGTTTTATTGGTTTAATCGGGTCCTTTCTTTAAATTTCTTTAATTTAGGTCCTTCTGTCATTGGAAAAGCCTCAGTTAGTTATTAGTTAGTTAGAATTAATATTGTATTGAGTTGTCTGTATTTGTGAATGATGTGTGAAAAAATTGCCATTTGCAATGTTCATTTCTTTCTCCAACCACACTTTAAACTAATTGAGCTGATAACATTTCACGGGAGATGTAAAAATGAGAAATGTTGAATATTAAGACTTCATTTACTAATATGAAATGTAAATACTCTGATACAAATTAGTGAAATTGCTAAAAGTTCATCAATGATGATGGATTATTAAGGGCACTAAAATACATTCATGGTGAAGAGCAAAAACATAAAACAGGTACAGAGTCAGGGGCAACTTCATAGGATAAAGGTTAAATGTAATTGTGTGTAAACTTTGATGAATACTAATAATCAAAAGGAGAGGTCTGATTGGCTGGCTTGTTGATATGACTGTATTAGCAAGTGTATCTCTGGGGATTGGATAACCAAGCAGTTAGTCAGGTTAGTTGATTAAAGGGATTTTACTGCGGATGACTCTGACCTTTTTCTTCTTACAGGGGTGCTCTACCTTGGCCTGCAGGAAGTCTATGAGCTTGGTCTGCTGGGTGATGGTTCCCTCCATCTTGACCTTCTCATGGGAGTACGCCGCCTGTGGGGGGAGCCACAGTGAATTGAACCTCCCCTGAAGAAAATCTTCCTCAGTTCAGTGTTTGCATTGAAACAAAAGACTTTCCTCTAAAAATGTGTACTACGAGAATCAATGTAACATTGATACTTCTTTTTAAAGTCCTCAAAGCAAACAAACTCCTTGTATGTTTTATTCTTTAACATTGCTACATAACTGTTACATGTATTAAAATTAATGAAGGTAAAAGATGCATCTATATAATTCAAGGCACTTAAACATGTTCTAATTTGTAGAAGTCAGAGAGATTACTTTTTAAAACTGAACAAATAATGCCTGTCCACAAGTCCTTTAATTCATCTTATAAATTAATTCATCATCCAGAATAGATTATTGTAACGCTCTGTTAGCTGGCTGTTTCGCCGCCACGCTACAAAAATTACAGTTAGTCCAGAACGCAGCAGCTAGAGTTCTCACAAGAACAAAGAAATATGATCACATTACACCGGTTCTGTGCTCTCTTCATTGGCTTCCTGTACAATATCTCATTGACTACAAGATTCTGCTCCTTGCCTTTAAGGCACTGAATGGCTCGGCTCCGCTCTACCTGAGCAGTCTCCTCTCACAATATGTTCCAGCTCGCTCTCTCCGATCACAAGAAGCAGGACTATTGATTGTACCGAAGGTTAGTAAATCTACCAGAGGAGGAAGAGCGTTCTCATATAGAGCCCCGAAGCTCTGGAATAAACTCCCAGATGTTGTCCGCAGCTCAACTTCGCTCACAGAGTTCAAAACTAAATTAAAAACATATCTGTTTAATCTACCATTCGAAAAATTATCTCTTGGTATTTTTCTAAACAGATCTGGTGTCTGAGAACTATATACATACAAACAGTTGAAAAAACAATGTGGTTCAATGTTCCTCTCTAAGCTCTCCTCATCATTTATCTCTCCTCCTGCAGCTGATGCTGATCACCTGTTTGTTGTCTGTGTTACAGTTTTCTTAGCATGGTCTCTTCATTTGTTAGTTTCTGTTTTGTCTTTGTTTAGTTTTTTAGGTGCTGTCTGGCGTACTGTTCGTCGATGGATCTTAAGATTGTATGTTCTTTATGCTGGGGAGGTGATTAGCACCTGCCTCAGTCAGCGAGAATCTCCTCACAGAGGAACTCCTATCTACTCTACCTGATCCTCACGAGGACTTTGTGAAGCTGCTTTGAAAGCATCTGCTAAAGAAGCGCTATATAAAAACTGATTGATTGAACTTAGGCTTGTGATGTGTAAAAAATGGATCTTGTGTGCACATCATTGTCTCAAAAACACATTCAGCCATATCTACGATTCCTCCTCATATTGTTAACAACTATTCCATTCCGTATATTTGATAGCCATACTGTTTTTATTTGTAGAACTTTTTTTTTATTTGCTCTACGAATAAACTCATCAGTGTTAAAGTGACCAGATCTTAAAAAAGCCTTTGAGCTGTATTTGTACCTGTATGTTCTCCAGCTGGTACTCCAGGTCAGTTCTCTCTGTCTTCAGCAGGTCGGTCTGGTCCAGCGCGTCCTGAAGCCCCTGCGTGAGTCTAAAGATGTGACTCTTCTGGAGGTCCAGCTGCTGTTGCAGCTTGGCTTGCTGAGAACAACACAAACCCATTAGAATGGTCCAATCTGGAATCCCTGTGAGTGTGTGTTTAAGAGTGTTTGAGAGCAGCAGGTGTGAAGCACCTCTTCCATGAGCCTCTGCTTGAGCTCCCGTTCTGTCTCCAGCTTCTGCTGCAGGCTGTGAGCATTCATCTCCAGCATGGCATGCTTTTTTTCCAGATCACCCAGCTACGAAACAACAGTACCACTATAATTCATTATTGAATCATTAATTCTTGCTTAACTAATTACCAATTAAGGGTAGATTAAGTACTAGCACACTAGTATTAGCTGGGTCTCAGATGACACATTAACCTGTTCATTATTAGTATGTGTAAAATGTAGTTTTCAGTACAGAGAAAATCCTTTGAAAGGACTCGTTTTATGCTTTTTTTAACATTACGTTATAGTCATATTATGGTTCCCTTCAATGTTCTAAAGTAGGTTATTGTTCAAAAAGTATTTTTGTTGGTGTCTGAACATGTAAATTTACTTCCAGCGCAGCTGCAATGAATAACGAGTTTTTCCTGAATTATACGGTTGGAAAACTCAATACTCAAAACTAAGCAAATGTTAGATTGTGAGCGCAAAGGGTTCAGTACATTGGCAATGGCAAGTGTGCTTTGATGCATTGTGTTGAAAAATGCACAAAAATGTATCGTCAATTCATATAGTGGATGTATTATCAGATTTAAAAGCAGTTTCAGGTACCTAATGAAAAATAAAGTCCAGTAGCATAACAATGGACACTTTTCTGGTAAACTCAGACTTGAAGCCACGTGAAGCTGTGAAGGGAAGCCTGATTCATTTCTATCAAACCTTATCACTCATTTAACTGAAATGTTATATGTTTAAGTGATTTGCATGTGAACAGGTAAAAATTGTCTTCATTTTGAGCTATTCTTTTGTTTTGTGTATGGAATTTGCACTAATTGACTACTAAATCATCTGTGCTGGAGGAACAAGGCTTAAAACCATGTCATCAGCAGCTTGATTACAAAATATATTGTCCAAAAATATGTTTCTTTATTTCACCACTTTAAAACAAGTTTGCCCACACCCTTCATTCACTGATTACAACCCAACACCTCCCAAAAGTCCAGAGCAGTTCATTAATATGTATATCTTTAGTATGTTTATAATTCATAGATGTCTTTACGCCCACTTACAGTGTCAGAAAGCCCTTCGGCCTTGAGTTTCTGGTCTTTCAGAGCCTGTTGAAGCAGAAGGATTTCAGCTTTGTGCTCCTTCACAGCCAGTTCCACGGCCTGACGAGACTCAGAGTTACGTTGCTCTGCACGAAGTCTGAAAAACAAGACAAAACTAGATTCAGACTTCAATCGAGGAGTTTATTGTCTTACTTCTGTGCATCTAGCTCTATAATGAACACTCGTTACATGACCTTTACTTAACTGGTGGCACTGGCTCGGTGGTATATATATTAGCTACCCTAGAATTGTTTTTATTTTTGTATTATAAAGTTACAGTTATTTTTTTAAAATTAAGCAGTTTAAAGTTAAGCAATTAAGCATTCGTGATGCTTGTCTGTCTTTTACCGGCTCTGCTTGTCTGTGTCAAGCTGTCTCTGCAGCTCTCTGGCCCTGCGCTCCGCCTCGTCCTTTTCCTCCTCTAGAGCGGACCTCCAGCTCTCCCACTGACGCTCCTTCTCCATCAACTCATCATTCAGACTCTCCAGCTCCAGAACCTGCTCCTCCAGCAGCCCGCAGGTCGTCTTCAGAGTCTCCATGTTCTTAATAAAGACAAATCAAAACTTACTAGCACTTTAAAAAAAAAGTTTAACATTTCTATTAATATTTTTATTAGGGTCAATTAAAAGAATATTTATAAAAAATAAAAAAAATTATATATTGTAAAGCAGAAGTGGGAGACAAACTTTGGAGAAGTTAGTAATGGGTAATACATACTGCCTTCCATGACTTCGGGGAGGAAGTGAGAACACTTATAAATGTAGACTCTTTTTATTTTTCCAACTCCAATTCAAAATGATTTAGACTTTCTAATGTTAAAACAAACTGTTGTAGTTTTTTAGAAATGCACATCTGAAGTAGGAGCAAGTGTTCTCTACATCTATAAATGTTTCACAGTCATCAATAATCCTATAACTGGGAATTGAATCATGAGGTGAATATAGTGCTGCCTCTCATTCTTCAGCGAAGAGGAGAGGAAGCTGCAGAGATCTGATTATTGATTCTCTAGAATCCGCAGGGGCTCAAGTGTCTCTCTCGAACAGTAGACGTGCGCTGAAATACCTGATATTTCCAAAAGATTTGAAAGAACGCGTCTCCAAATAAAGCTCTGTGAGATTTTCTCAGGGCTGGGAGGGCAGAGGAGAACATGACACATTTCTGCCTCCTACAGCAGCAAGCGCTCGGAATATTAGCATCCGCTGCGGTTACACAACAGCCCCGACTGCACACCTACACACTCGTCCCACGCACATAACCATCAGCACACAAACACACGCTCCTCGAGCATCGTCATTCCGAACAAAAGAGCCCCCTCTCAGCACCATCTTGAACTTTATTGAGCCACTTTGTGTTTGCACAGAAAGCTGTGAACTGTTTTGTCATCAATCTTTTTCAGCACCTAAAAATATATTTAACAGCTTTTTGTTTCTTACCAAACATATGAGGTGAACCTAAATTCTTAAGTAGCTACTGCAAATGAATAACTTAAAATAAAATGAAAACTAAATTTGACCGCCAACATATTAAGAGTTAAAAACTTTCTTTATATTAGCATTAAACATAAAAATTCCTTCCTGAAAAATGTATTTGGTAAACTTTTATCCAAAGGACGCACCAACTATTCTTAAACAAAGAAAAAGTTCCAGCTTTTGGAAGAAAGATTTTTATCCCAGAAAAAAGCCAACAAAATGTGTTTTGATGATACTAACAGAAAATCTGTCAGCATATGTTTCACCATTCGGATCTGCGCAGTACTGTTATGCGTGTGAAAATATTGTTACTAGAATGTAAAAAAAAAAAACAATACACACAAAAAAAATCCAGACCATGATGGAAAACAGAGAAGGCAATAGAAACATATTCTGAACACAGAAAAAGGAGCCTTTTATGCCTTAAAAAAACAACTAAACCCTCATCAAATGTGGACATCAGCTGCAACAGCTCTGCTAACTTATATTTTGTGTTTAGCAGACCATTTGTGCAAGAGTAGAGCAGAGACGTGAACTGATCCTTTAAGGCGAACAAGCTTTATCGGTTTGGAATGTATTTTTAGCTTTAGTGCCGTGGCTCTTGTTCCTGATGAGAAGAGGAACCTACTCATCTGTGATAAATCACAGAAGGTACGGCTAATCAAAGAAAACCTGACACTTGTCACCACCTAAAAAGAAGAATCGAAGTGTTTAACTATTCGTAATCCACCTTATAATTCTTACTGCATATGTTTTTGTTGTTGTTGATAGAGTTCTATAGTTAACATGTGAGCTATCACAGTCTTTTTTTTAAAGAATATTATGTTATAAGTCTATAGCGAAAATACTGTTGCATCTTTAATCAGTTGCACTTGAGTTGACTGCACTATGTCTAATGTGTCTTAAAAGACCATTTACAAAGCTTGACTTAAATATTTGAAAATATGTTTCATTTTATGAACTTTCAGCAGGGTAGAAAACCTATAAATTGTTATCCAATGTGCAAATTAATGTAAATGAAATATTTAGGTATTTTAAATATTTAAACTATTTTATATTTATATATTTAACTATTTTATACTCTACATTGTTCCAATGTGTTTCATAATTTGTCATTTATTTATTCTGTGAAAATTGTATATATCAATATTTACAATGTGTAGATTTGAGTAAGTTTAGTACACAGCCACAGCTATAATTCCAATAGTTGTAATGTTTTGCATCAGTTTTGGTTCTAATTTCCTCTTTTTTTGGTTTTCGGTTTTGGCCAAGACATTTCATTTTAGTCAAATGTATTTGATTTTATGTTTATGCATGTTTTAAGAACTAAGGTTTGGTTAGGCAAGAGTCCCATACTGTGATTCGGAATCCTGACATCAAACTTTGTCTCCATGTTATAATCGGACCTGTTTCTGGTTGCTGAGGATCATCTCGCGGTCGGCCACCTCCCGCCTCAGTCGCTCCACGTCCTGCTGGAGCTGAATACGCTCCTCGTTTTGGTCGGTGGCCTCATCCAGCTGTTTGGAGAGGTAGAAGTTCTGTCGATTCAGTTCAGAGTTCTCCTGAGATAGCTGGGTTAACTGCTCCTCCAGATCCGTGATCACCTGACACAGAAATAACAAACTAAATAGCAGAAGCAGCACAAGTATTTCTTTCCTAAAGTTAATCTTAAGCCTGTATGAGTGGTCACATTATTTATTTGTTGCTTTAATCATATTCAGCTCACTTGAGCAAATCAAGCATTCGATACATTTAAGCTTAAAACAGGCGAAAATTGTGAAAAATTGAGCATTTAATAGATTAGTAAAATCACAAGTGGTGCTCACAGAATGCATTTCTGCTATCCGTTCAGAACAGAAAACTGGTAAAAGGATATATTTTTGGTACTAATTACAATCATATGAACTTAAGTTCTCTAATCAGTTTGGCACAGAAGCAACTAAAACAAAATCAGTACGCCATTCAATGTAATAAAAATAATTAAAAACAAACCAGTCAAACTAAAACACGAGTAAAAACAATGAAACTCTGCGATAAAAGACAAGGCCGGGTTAAAAGCCAGTAAGTAAACTATCTTTTTAGATGTGAGTTAAAAAATGTCTTAAGTTTTTAACAGTTTACTTTTTAACTTATTGCTTTTATAGCAGAGAAGATCTTTGGTTCACAGCATTGAATAAAATCAACCTGCACTAATGTTTTCACAACATTTCTATACTAAAAAAAAGTGAAGAAATGTTCTCCGCAGATTTTTTACTCTGGAAAAAAATTATATATATATTATTTGTGGCTTTTAAAACATCTCTCTTGTTTATTAAAAGAATTGTAATATGTTGTTTAACTTTTCAAACCCTTTATTTACCTTTGATAGCCTTCAGTTTGCACAGAATAAATAAAAAGTATCGTCTGGGTAACAAACACAACCAGGTCCGGATTTCTTAACAACTGGACGAGTCAAAAGAAAACACTTTGCTGTTCTCAGTTTATCTGTTGATCTGAGTTACAGCTTTGATCGAGGAGAGGAGTTTAATAACTGAGAGGTGTAATCCAAGCTGTGAGCCTGGAAGAGAAGAGCTGGGAAACTAAAAACAGCGCGGTGGTCAGGGTTGAGACGGAGCCGCTCAAACAGCTTGAGCGTGTGGGTGGGTGGACAGGGAAAGTAGGGCAGAGATGATAATGAAACACACTCCAGGGGCCGCTCAAACAAAGCTCTTCAAAACACAGTCCAATCAATCGAACAGCCCACAGAACAACTGAACGCACGCATCGCAAAATGGAGCACACACTTGAAAACCCCTTAAAAAACTATTGTATGTAGAATGGTTTTCAGGCAGACATATCAGCTATGCATTGTAAGTATGAGAAATATTAAATACATAATACTGATAAATAATGTTATATAATTTTATATTATATATAGCGAATGCCATTCTGACTCAGACACAAGCTGTGGAAGGTGCAGCATCCACAAGGATCTCTGACTGTGGTGGGTTATATAAATTTAGGGTTGAAACACAAAAAAAAGTCACAAATCTTTACATACCGCACAGCTGTCCCGCAGGGCATCAAACTTGCGCTGAATCTCATCACGATGTGCCTAAAAATGTGACGAATATAGATGAGTAAAAAAATATATTTGTAGATTCATGAAGCACGGTCTGAGATTATTGAATTTAAATGCAACAATGCGCCAGAACATGGACATGTAGTGAAATTCAATATGAAATGTGATATTTAATATGACAATACAATATTTAAAATACAAATGTAATTCTTTATGTATTTTAGCATTATTCCATTAAATATGTGCAAAGTTGAATATATGCTGTGGATATTGACAAGAAATAAACATTTGAACCAACTCATCATAGCAGGAACTTTTCTCCATTTCATCATTAGAGCTGCCACTTTTACACACCTGTCCACACTTCAATGCACTGTTGAGCAGTTTCTTGGTCTTAATGCAGCACTGGTGAAAGTTCCTGTTAAATCCATGTTCCTGATTGCTTAATATTTTGGACATTTTTTCAAACAATTGGGAAAGATTTTTGAGCCACTGGATTTTTGAAGGGCACTGAGGCTCGGGTGGCAGCATTCATGCTTAACCCAATGACACGCACTCTGAGCTACTGCATTAGGATTCATTTTAATCAAATTAAACAACACATTTCAACACGCACAAAAAGGTTACACAAATAAATTAGGAGTGCTCCAATATGCCAATTATTGCTATGGGAAGATTGATCGAAAGCCTCTAAAAACGCCATTCAGGAAGAGCTGGTTTTTATGAGAGACTGAAATGATTTGTTGACATTATTTTTGTTATCATTTATTTTATACCTACAACAGCATTTTTTAAGTATCATATTTTTGTTGAAATGAAGTCTTTAAGGTTTTCTCTTATCCACATTTTAGTAATGAACATATATTGTAAAAAATAATTATTGTTTTAAACGGTTTGAATGTTGTTGTGAGGGGTTCAGATAATCCCTGCGTTCTGCGATTGGCTCAAAAACATCACTTTTCCAAACCCAAGCAATGTTTTAATGTCATATATCAGTCAATCAACTTACTGGGGTTTTTTACGTTTTTTTTGTAGTTTTAATAAAATTAAAAACATTTAGATATCAGGAATGTATAATAATCATTTATTTGATCATTTTATCAATTTTATCAATCATTTAACCTAGAGGTTCTTTAATACAGTTTGAAACAGAAAACTGTAATTTCACCACATCTTTCCGATGAAAACCCATTTTTCCATGTTACATTCTTACAGATTAAGCGCAGTGATTTCTCTACATTTCCACATATCTACATTTTCTATATTTCTGACATGCACAAACAATTCAGGTATTGCACAGTGAACGTCCTCTGAGATCAATTTCCCTTTTTAGGATTCGCTCAACATGACATTGCCTTCCGTATCTGCGACTGCCCCTGTAAACTCAAGATTAATGAGAGGAGTGATCGCGAGGATGAAACCCTCTCACGGATGTAGAAATGTACAGAGACACAGCAGAGGAGCGTGGGAAGATGTTTCCAGCACTGTAAAGATGAGCGACAGAGAAATGATCCTCAAACACGATTATTCACCAGCACGGAAAAAAGATGAGAAGAGAATTATATAAATGCTATTGACAGCTGCTTCACCAAGTGAGTGTCAAACTAACAATTACTTATAATCCAGTTACTACCCTGAACAGCCTTCTATTTAAATTAAACAGAGAAAAAACAACCAAACTGCTTCCACCACATCTCCAGAAGGTAGTTCTGTAAGTTATGGACAGTTTGTGCTTTTATTAAAGGTGCTGTGAGTCATTCTATTAGAATAAAATGCAAG
The DNA here is from genome assembly GCA_900490495.1 of Danionella dracula. NCBI lineage: Eukaryota > Metazoa > Chordata > Actinopteri > Cypriniformes > Danionidae > Danionella > Danionella dracula. Next base: position 3,251,785 of record UELW01000445.1, read on the forward strand.
TGTGATACCTACACATTTTTGGTTTGATGCCTTCTGCACCAATGAAACCAATTCTGGTAAGAGATTAATCTTTTGACAGAATTTTAGTTGATTGGATGATTGGATGGGACCCTTGCCGAAGACGAAAGCTGGTCACGGTTATCTGTTGACGTTGACGTGCGCAAAACCCGGTTCGCAGAAGCGATTGCTTTACGCTCTCGAAAAGCCCGTGTAATCACTAAATCTATCACCAAATTCTGTACAATCGTTGACTTGCCGAAGTACAATATGCAATTTGTTACACCGTCAAAGTCTATCTCAACTTCTCACAATAGAAATTGTATCAACAGATCAAAAAACCAAAGCAGTAGGGGAAGAAGACAAAGACAGAGGAGGAAAAAAGAAGGTAGTAGTTTTTTTTTTTTTATTATTTATTTTATAGTAGGTGTTCTCTGAAGAGAAGAGTTTTCAGTTGCTTTTTGAAAGCTGTTAGTGTTGCTGCTCTCCTGACTGGATCAGGAGTTTGTTTCACCAACCAGGGACAGTGAAAGAGAAGGTTCTGCCGAGAGATCTTCTGCCCTTGTGGGATGGAACCACAAGTCGCTGTTCCTTCTCTGAGCGCAGGCTTCTGGAGGACATGTAGGAGCGTATGAGCTCATGGAGGTAAACAGGGGCTGATCTGGAGATAGTTTTGTATGCCAGCGTTAGCGATTTGAATTTAACCCGAGCTGCAATGGGGAGCCAATGAAGAGTGATGAAGAGGGGAGTAACATGAGCTCGTTTCGGTCCCTTGAAGATAAGACGAGCTGCAGAATTCTGGATCATCTGCAGAGGTTTGAGCGTATTCAATGGAAGTCCAGCTAGGAAGACCGTTGGAGTAGTCCAGACGTGAGAGGACCAGAGCCTGAACCAGGAGTTGAGTTGCTGCTCAGTTAAGAAGGGCCTGATCTTTCGAATGTTGTGCAGTGCAAATCTACACACTCGAGTTGTCTTTGTGATGTGGTCTTTGAAGGACAGCTGTCTCATCCAAAATCACTCCAAGATTTCTGACTGAAGGAGAAGAGGTGACTGTAGAGGATTGCAGCTGGATGGTGAGGTCATGATGCACAGAGGGATGAGCTGGGATTACCAAAAGTTCCGTCTTGGCCATGTTGAGCTGTAGGTGATGGTTCTTCATCCAAGTAGAGATGTCGTTCAGGCAGTCAGTTATGCGGGTAGTTACTGACAGGTCATCAGGGGGAACGACAGATAGAGTTGAGTGTCGTCAGCGTAGCAGTGGTAGGAGAATCCGTGTCTGAGGATGATAGGGCCCAGGGAGGTGGTGTAGACGGAGAAGAGAAGGGGGCCAAGGACTGAACCCTGGGGAACCCCGGTGAGTAGGTTATGAGTGTTTGAGACCTCACCCCTCCACCCAACACTGAAAGATCTACCAGTGAGATAGGACTCAAGCCAATCGAGTACAGTTCCAGTGATGCCCATCGCAGAAAGAGTGGAAAGAGGGATCTGATGGTTGACTGTGTCAAACGCTGCAGAGAGGTCTAGTAGGATGAGGGCAGATGATCTGTGGTTAGCCCTGGCCCCTCGCAGTGCTTCCGTTACAGACAACAAAGCTGTTTCAGTTGAGTGTCCATTCTTGAAGCCTGATTGATTGTCATCAAGTTTGTTGTTCTGAGTCAGGAAGGTAGAGAGCTGATTGAAGACGACTCGCTCGATGAGTTTTGCAGTGAAGGGCAGCAAAGAGACAGGTCTGTAATTTTCCACCAGTGATGTGTCGAGTGTAAGTTTCTTGAGAAGCGGGGTGACTCTGGCCACCTTGAAGGTGTTGGGGAAAATGCCGGTAGTGATGGAGGAGTTGATGATGTGAGTGAAGGCAGGCGTGATGGTCGGTGAGATGGTTTGTAGAAGGTGAGAGGGGATGGGATCGAGGGGGCAGGTGGTCGGATGCGCTGAGAGAAGAAGTTTGGACACCTGATCTTCTGTGAGTGGAGTGAATGCGGACATTAAAGGTGTCGGAGATTGTGGCTGAAATTGGGTGCAAGGTAGTGCAAACTGCCGGCTGATGGTGAGGGTTTTGTCTATGAAGTGATCAGCGAAGTCATCTGCAGTGAGAGAGGTCGCCGGGGGAGGTTGGGGTGGACAGAGTAGTGAGTTGAAAGTCCTGAAGAGCTTTCGGCTGTCTTTGGTATGTTCAATCTTGTCGTGGTAGTATGTAGTCTTCGCGTCTTGTACCTTGCTTGAGAAGGTTGAGAGTGCAGTTTGGTACGCTTCGAGATCTGCCATGCTCTTTGATTTCTTCCATTTGCGCTCTGCTGATCTGAGGGTGGACCTCTGTTCCCGGAGAGCGTGCGATAGCCGAGGGTTTGATGGTGTTATTCTGGCTGGCCTGGAAGAGAGAGGGCATAGTTGATCGAGGCATGTAGCGAGTGTGGAGCAGAAACGGTTAGTTGCATCGTGAGTGTTTAAAGAGGAAAAGTTTCCAGGTGTTAAAAGAGAAGAGGACACAGCAGAAGAAAAGAGAGAGGAATCAAGGGATTTAAGGTTACGTCGGAAGGTGACAGGGGGTGGTGTTGAGTGTGAGCTTGTAGGCAGTGTGAGTTTGAAGGTGATGAAGAAGTGATCAGATGTGTGCAGAGGAGTAACTGTGAGATGATCAGGAGATCAGCTGCGTGTGTAAATGAGATCTAGCTGATTTCCTGATTTGTGTGTGGCTGTGGTAGGGACAGTGGGGACAGTGGTAGTGGCCTCTGGGCGGATCCATGTCTCAGTCAGGCCGACAATGTCCAGTGAAGACTGAAGAGCAAAAGCAGGGATGAAGTCAGCTTTGTTGACAGCAGACTGACAGTTCCAAAGTCCCACAGAGAGGGAGCATGGTTCTGGTGAGGCAAGATGAAGTGAGTGAAGGTTTGAAGCGTTGGAGTGTGTTCCGCGAGGACGGGCGGAGCGACGTGCAGCTGAGAGAATGACCGGAATGTACTGGAAGCACATGGTAGCAGACGTGTGAGGAAAGTAGCAAGGAAAACAAGGTATAGGAATAAAAGAGAATCAGATACAAGAATATAGCTTACTGGGCGTCGACTCTGTGGCGTTGCTCGGTGGAGTCGCGCAGGTAGAGTTGAACGTCTTTACGCGATGAGTCTTCACGCGAGGAGGCTGAACGCTTCCGCTGACGCTTCCATGACAGCAACCCTGCACTACTTTATAGGTCCTACACTATCCGCAGCAGCTGAGCGATCGTTATCGGCTCGTCCCAGCACACCCGAAACATGTCTAAATCACTCTCGCTAACGGCCCCGAGATAATCGCTCGATGACGCGGCTCGGCTGTAAGCTTTAACCTTTATCTTCTAGACGTCTCTGCTGGCTGAAGTTCGCGTTGAACAATCTCTGTAGAGCTTTCTGGACAGACTTCCCGTGATGTTAACTTGTTGCACAACATCTGACGTGTTTTAATAATAAGTCATGAAACAGTTAAATATTCAGCACCAAACGTTTAGTGCTCATCACCTGCAGAGTTAGGTACCATTGAGGGATTCCATCATAAATCTTTACTTTGCACATTCTGTGTTGAGAGCAATAAGCAGAAGGTTGAACACATCCCTCCGCTTCTTTTAACATTAAACATTTGACCAAATAATCTTTAGGATTTAGTCCTTCATAAGCAGCATTTGGTTACACAGTTTGTGGACCATTGTCTGAGCAAGCTTTGTCTGCCTCTAATTAAACAGGAAAATAACAAAATGCTTTAAAAATCTTTGAAAAGTTTGCTGTAAGCCATTGACAATTTGTTATTTTATTAAAGGTGCCGTTTGTAAGACATTTAACACAGCATTACTGTTTCATAAGACAACTGAAACAGACGGCTGGATAAGGTGGACCCTGGTGGATAAGGAGAGCGACTTGTGATCGGGAGGTCACCGGTTCGATCTCCAGATCCATTGAAGGAGTGAGTGATGAAACACTTGCTCTCCATCTTCAACAAGGCACCAGTTTCTCGACTGCTCCGGGTGAGTGCTCACGGTGTGTTTGTTCACTGCTGTGTGTATGTGTACACTGGGATGGGTTACATGCAGAGCACAAATTCCAGGTATGGGTAGCTCCAAATCTGATAATTTCACTAGTGTTTTCAGTCTCTGCAAAACATGCCATTTATCCCCATCACTCCCACAGCCTTGCTCCGGCCACGCCCCTTTAGGAAACTGCTAGAAGAACTCTGAGGACTCAATTCTTTAAATAACTAGAAGAACTCTGAGATCTGCATCATCATCCCTCATCAGTACAGATGGAACAGCATCTGTTTTCAAAACCAGCTTTCGTGCTGTAACAGTTTTCTCTATTACTTTGGTATCAAACATTTGTAGACTTTGATGCGGAAAAATATCTTTAAGAGTTGCAATATTTATCTAAGCTTATTTCATCATCAGTAAAATGAGACAATGAATCTAATGCTTTGATTGACAATGGAAAATGTATGATTTGATACTGTTGTTTGGTATGTGTGAGTTCGCTTGAAGAAACAATTAATACACTGGTGAAAAAAAGGAGATTTGTCTGTCTGATTTGGCTGGTACCTCCTTGAGATTCATTCATTCATTCATTCATCTTCATGTCGGCTTTATTCACTTTCGGGGTCGCCACAGCGGAATGAACCGCCAACTCTCTGGCATATGTTTTACGCAGCGGATGCCCTTCCAGCCGCAACCCATCGCTGGGAAACATTCACACACTCATTCTCACTTCAACAATATGGACAATCGTTCTTCCTCAATTCACTTATTCCGCATGTCTTTGTTCTTGTGGGGAAACCGGAGCAGCTGGAGAAAACCCACGCGATCACGGGGAGAACATGCAAACTCCACACAGAAATGCCACCTGTCCCAGCCGAGCCTAGAACCAGCGACCTTCTTGCTGTGAGACGACCGTGCTACCCACTGCGCCACCGTGACGCCCCTCCTTGAGATGTAACACTTAATCCATGAAAGGGAGCATTACAGTGTATTACTGCTATCAAAGGATTCTTCGTTTTTTTCTGGTTGGTAGAATCTTCAGTAAGTTAATACACTTCATATTTGTGGGAAGTAATGCAAATTCATAGCTCAAAATAAAAGCTTGGAACACAATTTCCCCTTCAGGTCTTGATGAACAGATCAATTAACATATACAAAGCTCCAGAAACCCGCCACAAAGTTCTGGTTTAAGGATGCAGCTCCTCACCCTCAGCACGGTGATCTCCTCCTCGGCCTCGGCGGTGGTCTCCTCCAGCTCTCTCTTGGCCTGCTGCAGCTGGCTTTCGAGAGAGAGACGAGCCGCCTGCAGACTGCTAATCTGAGACTCTCGCTCTTGTAAAGACAGGGTGAGCTCCGAAACCTGACGCTTGATCTCCAGCTTCTGTTCCTCATGCTCCAGACCCATCTGAGGAGGAATGGACAGATACGAGAGACATTGATAAGACACTGTTCACCTTCAATTTGAATAGCTTCCCTATAATTAGACAGTTAAAAAATTCATATAATAAACCAATATATAAAGCTATTCCTCTATATCATACCCTAAGTGAAAATCACAAAAATCCACTCTGCACCAATCCAATGCTCTGCTCCCAAATCAAGTAAAAAATAAAAGCAACTACTGGCTTCACAACATTTTTCCCATCGTTTGTTTCAGTTTTTGAATCAAATGCCGTTTCCCTCAAGATGACAGAGAAGCCTGTGTCATGCTGGGAGCTCACCTCTCGCAGTCGAGCTTCAAGTTCTAGGACTCGGCTCTTGTTGCTCTGCTCCTGCTGCGTCAGTTTCTCCAGATGCTCCTCCAGCTTGGCATTCTGGGCCTCAAGCTTCCCAGCCTGAGACTCCAGATAAAACTTCTGCTGTCTTAATTCAGAAATCATCTCCTCTTGGGCTTTCCTGAAGATCATTTAGCATGTAACAATTTGTTCATCTAGAACTGTATCACTTAGCTGATCAAGGTGCTTTACATACTTAAAACAGCAACAAAAAAAAGGAAAACAAAATGAAACCATACACGATGGTAAAAATGTCCTACCCGTGCTTAAAACATCACCAACCACCAACTTGTACATTAAAGTATCTACAATTAGAGCCATATGAATTTCTCTGGGAAGCCCATCCCTTAGCCTAGACTACTGCAAAGGCCATCACCCTTGGCCTTTAACCTCATCCAAGAAAGCATTAACATTCGGCTGCAGACCTGAGAGCTCTTGTGTGTTTCTGAGGGGGGCGAATAGATCAGTGATACAAATGGAAGGTCAGACCATTCAGGGTCTTAAAAAAAATTCTGGAAGCTATTGGAGAGATGCAACAATAGAAGAGTCATGTTTCATTGTTCTTTTCAGGAGCCTTTCAGCATTCTGATTGCATTCTGATGCATACACACACACGCACACACACACACACACACGCACACGCACGCGCACGCACTCACTCACGAGCCTCGGCTGGGTCGGTTGGCATTTCTGTGTGGAGTTTGCATGTTCTCCACGTGATCGTGTGGGTTTACTCCGGGTGCTCCGGTTTCCTCCACAAGTCCAAAGACATGTGATATAAGTGAATTGAGTAAGAACGATTGTCCATAGTGTGTGTGAATGTTTCCCAGCGATGGGTTGCGGCTGGAAGGGCATCCGCCACGTAAAACATATGCCAGAGAGTTGGCGGTTCAAACCGCTGTGGCGACCCCAAAAGGGAAGAAAGCCGACATGAAAATGGATGGATGGATCTCAGCTCTCTGTTTGGTGTGTATTCACTGATAATGTCTGTTAGGTGTTTAGGTGCTAAGTTATGTTTGGACGAGCAGCAGAACTATAAGGTGAGAAATTCCACGTATTAAACCTGACAGGGCTCACCTGTGAAGTGAAGAGCGTTTCAGGAGACCACCTCCTGAAGATCATTAAGAGAAAACCAAAAGTGTGGAAAGCTTAATCAAAGCAAAAGGTGGCCACTTTGAAGAAGCTAGAATGACTACGGACCGGTTTAATGTCAGACGACATTTTCAAGGACCGCCCTTTGAGGAGTGGTGGATAAATACAACTAAATAATATAATACGACCTACATGTAAACGGTGGTATTTTCTAAACATAACAATAAACGTGAATCCACTCTAGCTGTTTGCTTAACAACAGTTTTGAGGGCTTCATCGCCTCATTCAAGAGCCGGTTGCTGCATTTTATGCAGAGTGGGTTTGGTGCGTGGGAATCTCTTTTCAAGATAAATTCTTATTTTAAGTAGGATAGTTTAAGTAGGCTCTTCCTCTGTCTCCTCGCTGGGCCATTTCCCATGGGAAAGAAACTTTCTAAAAACGTTTTTTATTACTCATTTTGCGAGCTCCTGAGCTTAATTTCAGCGGTAGCCCATCACGTAATCGTGAAGAGCACCTTGATCGGCATCAAAAGTGACATAGACGGACATAACTAAGAAAATCAGGCAATTTTTCAAAATAACACCTCATTCAGATTCCGAAAAATAAATAAAACGAAAGTAACGCAAGTTAATTTATTCTTTCTGTGCGGCCCGGGACCAAATGACCCATGGACCGGTACCGGTCCGCGGCCCGGGGGTTGGGGACCGCTGTACTATTCCACACGTGTTAATTCATAGTTTTGATGCCTTCAGTGTGAATCTACCATTTTCAAAGTGGTGAAAATAAAGAAAACTTTTCAAATGAGAATGTGTGTCCAAACTATTGGTCTGTACTGTAGTTGATTCAACCGGGTTCTCTCCAGACGTTAATTAAATTGCAAATTTGTGTGCCATATGCAAAAGTCTGGCATCCAGAAATCATCAGTGCGCGTTAAAATCTTGCAGACCCTATGCCAAATGTGTTCAAATAATCGCTTAAAAATAGAGTGTGTTTGTATGTTAGATTTATGTATAATACACAATGTACTAGTTAATTTTAAAACCATATTTCATATATATTTCTTGCTTCAAATGATTTGCACAAGAGTGTACACATAATACTTGTTCAAGAAACACCATCATCAAAATCCAAAGAAAAAAGGTAAACCCAGGCAGCAGGTTTGAGTGAACTCACATGTTCTGCTGCGTGTAAATGCTGCTGTTGGCAGCCAGTTTGTTGGCTTCAGAGAGCTCAGCGATCCTCTGCTCTAGGCTGCTCATTTTTGACTCCATGGCATTGATTGTCTTAAAAGAAAAACAGACATTGACATTTGAAAAATAGGTTATTACAAAAACATTGAGAAAACATTAAATTCCTCTGCTGGAAAATCGTGTCTTGAAAACCACTAAAAGATAACAACCTATTCAGCTGTATTTTATTATTCTGATTTAACTGTTAATATAAATATTAATATGTATAATTAATATTATTGAACATAATACTTTCTTTCAGTAAAAAAGAAAGGGCATGACTCAAAAAAAGTTTGATATAAACAAGTATGCGTATATCAGTAGATTAGAGGTTAGCCATGAAGACACACTTCCAACCAACATTGTACTATTTAAAAAGTTTCTAAATTACTCTTAAAGACCATTTTAGAGCCCCAAACTCCCAGAAAATATCCTGTATTACCGCTGTCTGGTCGCTGATGACTTTACTGTGTTCGCGAGTCTCCTCTTCATAAGTGCTCTGCTTGGACTCCAGCAGTTCCTTCTCAGCCAAATCCAGCTTCATTTGAGTCTCTAAAACCTATGGGAAAGCCATTTCAATACCATGTTTTAGTTGTTAAAATCCACAGTTTATTATGTAGAACATAGCATTTTTATTTCTATTAAGAAATTGAGTTGTGGTAGGTAGGCTCCAATAAGGTATGTTTGTCCCGACCTTGATCTTCTCTTCGAAAAGCTTTTTCTTCTGCTCTAACTGAGTTTCCATGCGCTGCGCCGTCGACTGTGAGTCGCGCAAACCCTCCTCAAGCTCCTGAACGCAGAAAAGAAGGCGTTGTTGTGTTGAGGATGGTTGAGTATTTCCTGCATGAACTCTGGATTTATGAATGAATGCAAACAGACTGATTCTCTGATAGCTGTACATCTAAAGATGGAAAACATTTGTGGTTTCTTCCAAACATAATAGCAAAAAAAAAAAAAGGTTTTCACTATTCAAGTTGAACAAAATTGAATATTTATTAGTTGCATTTAAAGTAGAAAGTAATATACAGTCTAAAATGTTCTGGTCCACAATAAGGGATTTGGAAAATATACATGTTTGTAACGTATAAAAACTATAATCAGCTAAAAAAAAAAAAAGCTTGAAAATATTAAAAGTTCCAAATTAATTGTAAATGTTTACATTTTAAATTAATAAATTATATTTTAGCCTTTTTTTGTAAAGCCAAACAATTGTTACAATTGAAACTATTATAATAAAAACTATGAACAATAAAGATAATTGTTTACAAATAGCATATGTATTAACAATATTCTTCATAGGTAATTTAACCTCCAAGCATTTTATCCCTTCAAAACAAAACCATTCATCATCTCTGTGACACGTGTGATTGAGACCAAAGACTGAGATGATCCGCTCGGGCAATCTGTCACTTTTGGAGCGGCGACAGGAGCAGAGAGAATGCTGGGAGTTCAGCAGAAGAAGCCAAGGAGGATAAATGCACACAAAACAATACAAACAGATAGAGTGAGGCCATCAAGAGGCCTAGCTATTGTGTTTTCCCAACATTTCACTTGAAATGTAATGAGTGTCATTTATTTCTCAAAACAGCAGCAGTTTTACAGGACGTTTGCTATGTCTCTAAACACAGACGCTTTATGATGATGATGATGATGATGATGATGATGCAAATCTGGATATCCCAGAGAGGATGAAAAACAATCAAATGAATTTCATAATGTAATCTGGAAGGCTTTCATGTGTTAAAACTGCAACCAAACAGCTCTGCTGCATCATTTATAAGATGACAAAGATAACTTAATAAAAGTTCATGTACTTCAGAAAGACAAACTTTGCGAGTGCCAAATAATTAGACATCTAAAACCTTCCATACGCCAGTCTTCAAGCCAAGTTTGCTTTAAAATAGCCAGATCTTTTTCTTCTTCACCCTGCTTTATACAATGAACTCAAAGCAGCTTCTGGATCACTGTGCAGCCATGAACGTGTCTGAAATTAAATCTGTTTTCAAATGTTTAATGTTGGAGGCGATTCATTTACGTTTCAGTCACATGCTTATTAAAGTTTAACATAAATATTTGTCTGCGACCAATGTTCCCTCTAAGCCGTTTCAGTGTGTGTTCAAACCAAGTACCATGTCTGCACACATAACAAATTTTCAACCTGAACTTAAAATATCAACCTGAAACACAACAATCGAGCCAGATCACGAGGTGACTCGCTGAGTGACCGGTGGCTGTCATCCAATGACATGACTGGGTTCACAAACGTTGCTCATGCAGTTAATCAATGTCATCGTCACCATCTTTACTTGTAGCCACCATTGATTATGTGGCCACCACTATTGTGTTGGTGAAATAAACAAATGTGAATAAAACATTATTAGTACTAATCATAATATTGGCTGAATAAGCCGGACACCCATCAACAAAAGAGTGACTCCTAATTATTGGAATATGTTTGTTAAAGTAATGATTTGAGTGAGAACTTTGAGTGTGGGGTAGACAAATCTCCCACAACCCCCTCTGGTGTTTATGATCCCTCTTTTGGAGAGAAATCCCCCAGAAACATCTCACTAACTAACCTAAGCTCACTTGGAAGAATCTGATTGGATTGATCATAGCAGCAGGTTTAAAGGTGAGAGGGAAGGAGAAGACCCCCCCCCCATTCCCCCCATCAGATGTTGCCAAAAGTTACCCTTGAGCACAAGATACTGGCACACTGGAAATAATATTCTTATGAACTGCCAGTGGGTTGTATTTGCTTTGTTTATTTTAATAAAATCATGGAATTTAATAAGCAATTTAATGTATTATGACTAACAGTGTTTTTCAACAAAAAGTGAACGAATTTGATGCTTTATAACCATTTTCTGCTTTATCCAGAATTCCAGAGCTGTGAAAAATATTCTTGGTTGAAATAACTTTTTTTCCTTTGACTTTTTCTGATAACTAAATGTGTTGATATACTAATGCGTTTGTTGGTCCAGGAATCAGGTTGCTTTATATTAAGTGTCATATTATATTAAGTGTGACAGACCACAGGCGGTCAGAAAATCAAAATCTCTGGAATTTGAATGAGAAATAAACTGTATGGAAATGCATTGCACTTTACTTGTATTTTTTATTTGTATGAAATATTTCTCCCCTTGCACACTTCCCTGGAGCACAGTTTTGGACTGAGCAGCGCTGCATTGTTTACCTGTTTAAGAGTGCGAGTATGTTTGGGTATCAGCAGGAGAGGAGTTGAGTCTCACCATGATTTTGTCGGCCATCTGCTGGATTTGTTGAGACTTGGTCTGAATGTCCTCTTTGAGTTTAGTTTCTCTGCGTTCCACCAGCTCCAGCCTCTTCACCTGATTCTCCAGGCTTATCTTGCCATCCTGTTCGATGCAGAGAGGAAAATCTAAATGTGACACAATCCCAATCCCCTCTGAGTAGAGGTTTAAAACGAAAAACATTTGAAACTACTTCATTATTGGAATTTAGAACTGCTCAAAGAATGCATGAATCTATTATTCTATACACTCTTATTCTTATATTCCTCCAATTTAACACTGTATTGATGAACTAATAGGGGGACGGGTTTACCACTCACTATGTAACCCTAGTCGTACATAATTGTTTATCTAAAATATTCAAATTATTTTTACTTTCTGAATCCAGCTCATTTTTTAAACTATACTAGAAAAATAAGTGTTTTATATGTGTTATGCATGTTCACACCAAGAACAGAAGTGGCAAGTGTTTTACATGGGGTCGATGAGAAGTCGTAATCTTGAATCCATGTTGATTTAGGGAATCAGGTTTTGCGGTGCAAGTAATGAGCTGCAGTGGTGTGGAGAACGAGCAGAAATTGTGGGTGAAATCAAAAGCTTTCTAGACTAGTCATGTGAGTGAGAAAAAAGGAAAACAGCACCATTCAACTCTGGGAAAATTGAGATTTTCTTGCATCCATTCAGGGATGTTCAGCTTATTTACACGTTCTTGGTGTGTGTTAAAATAGTATTATTATAATACATTAACAATATTGTCATGATTGGTTAAGATAATGTTTAAGACCTATTTTTAGCACATTCAATTTTGTTTGCTGACATCAATCTTACAGACCAAGTCAGCAACAATAGATCAAAATCTGGCCTGCAAGGTCTGCTGATATCGGTGTGTCCCTGTAATATGATTCTTCCCATTTTATATGGCAGGTTTTGACCCTCCCGACAACTGTGAGAGTGTGAATTATTTCACAACGTGTTAGTTTATGTTGTATTAACCTATAAATTTCCCTAGCCCTAGACCAATCCTGAGTGGATGGTTGAATTTATTGGCTTCATCATCTCAACTACTCTCATTTCACACCTTTCACTTTAAATAATAAAGTGAGATAAAATAGTACAAATACTTTTGCTCTGTGTGGCTAAGAAATTGTGTTCTAAATATATATTTTATAATTAATGAAGATTGTAAGTGATATATCTTTTTTCCTGGGACTTGCTTAAATGATTCGGAGCTACAGTATAATATTTTATTTAAAGTAAGCAATATTGGTGACCTCTGTCTCTCTTAGGCGCCTCCTCAGACTGTCACTTGAATCCTCCTTGCTCTGCAGACGCTCCAGGTCTCGCTCCAGACGTTCCTTTGCCTGACGGATGGTCTGCAGGAGCTCAGTAGCCTCTGTGCTCGCCTTCACTGCCTGCAACAAAAACAGTGGATGTGTAAAAGATGCGCAATAACGTCTTTACCAATACCATCGGTGTGACAAACTCAGTTTGAGAGAGAGAGCGATTGTTTTGTTCAAACACGTCAGGGTTGCACCTCAGCGAAACAGTACCGTGCTGTGGCCCTTGACACACGTGGACCTCTGATTTGACTCTCCTTTAACTTTTCATAACTTTCATGTCTTATAAAATGACAGCAAGATTCCTTAAAATTTAACAGCAAATCCTGAAAGTTTAAAAAGAATATAAGACAAGCGGACTGTTACAAGTAAAACTCTCATTGGTTGACCAAATGGCTCGTTGATTACAAACAGCTGTTTCCTTTGTTATGTAATGCACCTATATAACGTAGGAATCCCTTAAATGGTCAAAAGTAATGCTTCCTGGAGGACACACCATAGTATTTAATGGCATCTCACACTGAAACGCTTCGAACATAAATACCATCTCAAGGTGATCCTATCTTAATAATAATTCGGACAAATATCAAAAAATAAACGCTCGAGTTACCTTAGCAAGGTTCTCCTGAAGTTCCTCGATCTTTATTTGCTGCTCTGCATTGGTCTGTAGGATAGGAATGTTTCAAAATAAACTGGTTAAATTGTCACTGTAAAGTCCAGACTGCTTGAATATTGCTGTTAAACCACTGAACTTCAAGCTGCTTTATGGAATTTTTGATAGCAAAAGGATAATTACCTTCTGTAATTTGGTCAGAAGTTCTTCCATCTCAGCTTTGCCTTGTTCTTTAGCCTGAAAAACATTTTCACACCATGATTTTTCCTCGCAGGACAATCACTGAGTTCAAGAGTAATCAAAGCCTCTGCATACTCTGTCGTTCTGACTTTTTTTTTTGCCCTGTCACATTTATTGCTTGAGTAATTATTTTCAATAGTCTATACAACAGTACATTTAAAATGGTCAATAGTATTGAATTACATTTTACAACATTTTAGGTTGTTATAGTCTGCTTATTTGAATCATTGGTTTTTGAGTCTGGCCCTATATTAAAATTGATATTGAGCTACAACTCATTCATTTAACTGATACAAGAGTATTGTTTTCGTTTCTTTGCTATGTGATTGCTATAGACACAAGGATTTGATTTTCTTTCGCTCGGTGTAGGAGTGAATGCAAGCAAATGTGAAGTGTTTCTGCCCTGAAATTCTTCTGCCACATAAGTCCTGCTCCTTTGCATTTCATTAGCTGATGGCTTGCCACAGCCCTTTTACATACGATTTTCAAGACTGAAGTATAAAGGCACGCTGCTGAATCAGGGGGAGTAATACAATAATGGCAAATTCTCAATTCTCCTTTGCGTGTTTAGGTTTCATATATTTTATTGTAGTACTTGTATGACCTGATGAATATATGCCAGAATTTATATTAGTGTAATTATTGAAGACTGATAGGGACGCATATGTCTTCAAAACTAACATGATAACACAAATAAAAGGTTTTTATTTGTTAAAAACCTTTGTTTCTTTGTTCAGTTTTTGTTTGTTAAAAATAGACAGTTTGGTGAGACCTACTGTACCAAATGCACATGAAACCATTAACCAAAAACAAGATATGTACACTAGGCTAGAGTGTTTTGTTAAAATTAATATAGAAATGCCAAAGCATGCGCAATAAAAGAAACAGCGGAGCATCTGCAAAGATTAAACTTTTGGAATGCAAGTCCAAGAAGACTCCAGCTTCTACTTTACTGTTTCAGAGGCATCCCTTTAGCTACAGTCTGCCGAAACAATACCGGATCACACCTTTTGGATCTTCTGCTGGTACTCGGAGGCCTTCCTCTTGAGCTCGTCACTCGTGTGACGAGACTCTTTCAGCTCAGACTCGTACAGGTCACTGCGGCGGCGGGCGGCCGAGAGGTCTTCCTCCAGCTGCCGGATCGTCACCTGCATCTCCTCCAGCTGAGCCTGGTACTCCTGCGGGTTAGAACAAGTTTAATGACTGTTGTTCATTCTTCGACATCAACTTGATATTTTAATAATGTGAGGTTAATGCGGTGGGTTTTCAACAAACAAATGGGCCTCGCTTCCTCTTTTATGTAACTATAAATGTACCGTATAACAGACTAATCAAATAGATGTGTACGTTTTTATAAGATAACAACATAAGTTTTTAAGAAAAGAAAAGAGAGAGAGACAAAGATTGAGAGAGTGAAAGCTTGAGGTGATGTATTAGATCCAAAATAAAGTTAAACAAAATAAGCTTGTGATCATTTTGTAAAAAAAAAAACTGCCATTGCTGGTTTTTGGAAAGTTTTTTTTTTGAGGAGTAATCCCAATAAACAGACAGGTTTAAAATAAAGATTTTACCTTTTTTTAGGTAGAGTTTTATATTAATAACACTATGCTTTACCAAGCTCTCATCACACATACAGTGGAGAGCATGTTGTGTAGGATGCATTACAAAAGATATCTGGCTGACGTCATCTCTGGCTCAGAAAAGAACAGAAATGAGTCTTGTGCAAAATGGTAAAATGAAACTCGCAAATCTAAAGCTGAAGAGGAAAGATGAAATCAGTCTGAGTGAGTGATCATGCGAAACAGAGAGAGCACTGCGGATGAAAAGAGGAGCACAGAAGTGGCTAAATAAGTGTGTGAGTGGGTGAAAGGGCAGTGAGTGGGTGAAAGGAGTCAGTTTAGCCGTCCAAATCAGTTGTTTCGTCAGCTCTATGCCAAGATGTTAAATCACATTCACATAAAAGCTTCAAACATTTAGCTGGGCTGTGTTGGTATTAACCTGAGGTGATGCTAAAGGGAAGAAGGAAATTAAGCATGTCAGGCACTAAGATTCAATCCGTTACAGTCTCCTGTTCACTAATCCGCGTATTGGAGATTCTTCTGTATACAATTGAGCAATTAGCAGCTGATTCCTTATCATTGTAAACTTAACCAAGTGTGAAAATCTCACTTTTAATTTATTTACAATGGCGAAATTAACACTTCTCTCGTCAGGGAATTATTTATTATTAAATACTAAGCAGATACACTGGTGATTTGCTATTCCAGTTTACAGTTCAGTAGCTGTTGCAGCTAAAGTAATATAATGGTTTTATGAGTAATTTTTTTCTGGAAATATCTGGACGTTTTGTTAGAGCCCTCTTCCATAATCCTTTCCTCTTTAACAAATGAAACTCTGAGCAAATGTTAAGACTTTCTGTGCACATTCACTCCATTTCTATCAGTTTCTCTGTGGTTTAATACTGATTAAGCACTAGACGGGAACAAAAGATTGCAGTTTTTGTGATAAAGGTATATTCTCTTTCTTTGGTGAGTTTCCGGTCTCAAAACTCTCTTTCCCCTTAATAAAAACCCAAAAGTCTCAAAATTAGGAATGAAATTTAATGTGGTGGACGTTATTACTTCATCAAATGTGTTTTTCCAGCATTCAAACAGTTTCACACAAAGTTCATTTGAGATTCATGTGTTCCTTAAATGCTAACCTGAGCTTCTAAATATTTGAAATCTATTCCGAGAAAAAATAAAGAAAGCTTTTTGAGGATCAAATGCTTTGTCGTGACACCAATGCACCAGACACTCACGCATTTTGAAGCCAGAAGAAAACCTTTAGAAAGAACGATCAAACGCCGCAGATTAATAGCTTGTGATATGTTGACATCTCCTAATATGTTCATGATGGAGCATATAAGAGCCAGCATGTCAGTCACAAATCTAAATGAGCTCAGACGCGTTTCACAGACTGGCAACACTAAGAGTGTTGCTGTTGGAGACCACAGCTGACGTGTAAATGACCAGCGCATATCTATCTTCAGCATCTCAAGCAGTGAAGAACATTTATAGAAATCAGGGAAAGAGAGCTGATGACTGAAGAATGAGATGCAGAGGTAAGAACAACATAGAAAAACAGCTTCTTTCCGCACATCTCCCCCAGAGCCAGGCTCCATCGGACTGCGGTTGCCATGGAGACAGAACCGGTACTTAGTAGAGGGGAATGCTGCAGATGTAGTGGAAATGCTGTCGTGACGAGCCAGCAAAGCTCTCAAATTAGCAGCAATCAGCCTTTAAATGAAGTGTTCACTTTTCATTGTGCCCTGCAGAACTGATCAAACCCCTCGGTCTGATTTCATTCTAGTTATTATTGAGCTAGTGTTACTAAAGAATCTTCACCATTAATATGATGATTCACTCAAAAATTTCCTTTACTCTCATAACTGAATAGAATAAAACTAATCAAATAGAACATAAATGCTTCATTCATTTTCTTTTAGCATATATTCATATACAGTGGAACCCCGCCTTGGTTTGGATGCAGTTCAAAATCATTAAAAAAAGGAAAAATACTCAGTTATAGCTGGTACTGAGTGAAAAACAGATTTTTTGGAATAATGTGAGCCTATATTGAAGGATGTAAAAACTTCAGGTCTAAGGTGATTTTAAAACATTGATAGATGGCATTACTAGAAAAACTAAAGAAAGGATAGAGAACCTGTTCTTTGATTTCCTGCAGTTTGTTGCCCTGTTCTCGAATGTCGTGCAGGAGCTGAAGAGCTTTGTCATCTTCCTGAGACACCTCCATGCGGGCCTGTTCCAAACTGCGCTTCAAACTCTGAAAACACAGGGCAAACTTATAAGAATGTGTGTAGAGAGAGCAAATATATCCATAAAACTGTTATTACTGCGGAAAGAAAGGATAATGTCCTTCCGTAATTTGAGTGAATTAGACAATCAGAAAAAGAAATCCAAATATTATTTTAATAACTAAAAATCAGATTAAGACATTTTTTCACTCAAATTAAAAATATGCTTACTCTCCACTTTAGGGGCAACTAATATTTGGGTTGGACCCAACACAGCTACCCTCATGTTAATTTAGATGCGAGTTTCTTCATAGCTTACTTGTATTCAGCATTTAGGACCAGTATTACCTCATAAAATATCTTTTATCGCCCCTGACATCAGCAATCAATCAACCAATCAAAGCAATACCTATAGAGTACTTTAACTGCAAAATGAAAGTGTTTTTTTATAGAAAAATAACAGAAAAAATTAAACATTTATAATTATCCTAAATTAATCTTGCAAACCATTCAAAAGTCTAGGACACTAAAAGAGGGCTCGTGAGGAATCTGGCCATCTAACCCTAAAGACCAGTTTCAATAGTAAGATTTTAACCATCCATGTAAATAAACTGAAGGTGAGCATTTATTAATCTAAAAACAAAAATTAAAAGAGTAGGCAAGACTGCTGTGATGTGGCAGCAGTGATTAGTGTTGGTCAACATATGTTAGCTTTCTCGTATACACAGCTTCTGCTCACTATAAATATTTTTCTCTTTTTATCCTAATGCATTCACTGCAAGCCTTTAAGAACATCCTATCAGCGTTTTCTCAACTATTAGCACCAGCTGACTGGTTTGAACTTCAGCGACTCTACTTCACCTCATCTAGATGATTGGATGGATCATTTGACAGGCTAACGAGCATTTCATTTCATAATTGGCTGATTAGTAATTTGTGTTATCAGGCAATTGAACGGGTGTACTTAATAAATTGGCCAATGCATTTATGTGAGCAATTTTGCAGTCTTTGTTTTCTGTGCACTGGTTTTAAATGTATAGGAAACCCAAAACTGGGAATAATCTAAAGTCTAATAGTGTTTACATATCAACACTCAAATTTGTACAATTTCATAGCGAGCCACATCAGTATCTTATATTACAATTCATCCTTTGAAACTACAATCTGTGTTTTTAGAAGAAATATGCAGCTGGTCACAGCCTGTGTACATCTGAAGTAAATAAGAGCAGAGTAAATATTTTCTGAAGTACTCATACTTTTGCTCTATACACTTCTGCTCTAGAGCCAAGTTTGCCCCTATGTAAGAATAATGATCAACTTTTGATAAAACTAAATTAATTCTGAAAAATACATACATTTCTTTAATGCATTTTTGTGGTGATCACTGGAGCAAAGTAACATAGCTCAACTAACTAAAGCTGCAAATGAAAAAACTAATGAAAATAAAAGACTTAATTAAAATAATTGGGTTAAAGATGAAGGAGAAGGATGAATGGCTTGTGTTTTAAAATAATAGACATAAATGCTAGCAATTAAACAACCCTTACTATTGATAGTTTTGGATTCAGAATACTTACAGAAATGTAACTACAGAACTACAAGAGATCCAAACCATGCAACGTGGATTACAGATTTTGCATATGAATAAAATTAAAAAACCCAACTAAAAATCTAAAATTGATAACTCACACTGCATTCAGTGATGTATGTTGCCAGATCTTGCTCCAAGATGTTTCTCTGAGTCTCTGAAGCTTTGAGCTCCACATCCTTCTGCTGCAAAACAGACTCCAAATCTGACATCTTCCGCTGCACTTTAGAAATCTCCTGCTCCATCTTTCAAAGCACAAAGAAAAGAGACATGAGTGCTGGACTGAGCGGAGTGAATTATCCATGAAAGATGTCTGATGTACCTTTCTATTTGATTGTCTGCAGCTGTTCTACCAGACTGAAAGCTTTGGGTCAGATGGCCTTGTTCTCAAAGGCTGAGAAGAGAGGTCTGGGTGATCTCGACCTTTCTGAAAGAGAATAGAATACTTTATCTCTACGGTAAGCCTCATCACCTACAACTATGAAAACAAAGCCTTCTTCGTCCAATCAGACGCTCTCTCGAATGCACATGAAGCAATTTAGCCGTAGCCCACTGTGCATGTGAGCTCAGGAGTATATACAGTAGCGCAGCAATCTATTTTTAACAAGCACAATCATATTAGACATGCACACTCTCTTCTTGGCATCTGTACAAATGGAAAGGGAAAAAAATGAACGACTGGAGAAAAAAAGCTTCTTTAAAAAAAAAGTGCAAGCGTCTTTATCATTCTCCTCTCTATCCTCTGGAATTACGGTTCAATGTTATGAAGCTTACAGTTTATACACCCAGACGCTTATGGAATCACTTTCCAAACCCAAAGGAGAATGAACTCATGTTCACACTCACAGAAACGTGCTGCCTGATCCACAACAACCATACACATGCACACAAAACACCATGACTCATTTCACACATGTGCACCACCGACTCAAACCATGAATACAAGTGGAATTTATGCATATCGTAGCTAACAGTTATCATCTACAGTATTAAGAAATGTTTTTGCTGATGAGTATGCAAACAACTGTTTAATTCTGCATTTGGTCGGCATTTATGCCTTTGGATGTTCCCGTATTATGTTCAATAAAACCCTGGTATAAAACTTCAGATGATTGATAAAACAGAATGAAACAGTAGCGTTGCCTGGCATGGGCATCCAGGGCTTTAGCTCTTAACTTCGGATAATTTCAGAAGAAATGCAATAGAACTGGCATGAATTGCAGAATCGTACATTCGTAAATCCTGGCTCAATAAGTCAAGATTTGCCCTCATCAAATAAATGAGTAATTGTTCTCCTTAGTCTGTATAACATAGTCATCGAGCTACAACGCTCTAGATTTTTTTTGCCTTCAACACGTTCTAAAACACTTTCTGTGGCTGCAGTTGTGCCACACCTCCGATTTCTCATGCACAAACCTTATGATGTATCGCTTTATTACAACACCACATGAGCATTGTTAGAAATGAATTGCTAATCGAATTTATGTGCACCTGTGAGCATGTATGTTTCTGCAGAGAATAAAGCAAAAGTGTACAAAATACCACTATTGGGAGCCAGATGCGTGACGAAGAACAATTGATAACTAAGGGAGTCTTTATCATTTACAAATTATCACCAGTAGTAACTTGTTCAAGTAACTAAATGTGAACTTTTTGTATGTCAAAAATCAGTTATGAACCTTTTTTGGTAACCATCTGTGTGTAGCCTTTCTTATTTTGACTGCTACTTAAAGACTGGAATTCATATGACTGTATCTTGTAAATTAAGTTGGATATTTTAATCTGTAGTCAAACATCAAAGTAGAAGTTATTTCGCTGAGCTCTGCTCTGATTAAAAGATGCCACAAGGTCCAATCAAGAACGTATAGAAAAACAAGCTTTTTTTTCTGGGTGGGTTCCCCTATAAGGGTCTGGGCTGAATAGCTTTTAACTAGCACTAACTAGCATAACGGTCACTGGTAGAACTCAGTGAAAGCATTACCTGTACGTATGTATGTAAGTATTTATAAATATATTTTGTACATATATAAATGTATTGTACAGAAATGGATGCAAGCACACAATATGGCAGTTAACTCTACCATTAACAAAAAAAAATTGTCAATTAATGGGACAAAAAAAAGAAGAAAAACACAATTTTGAGTACAGAGTACATATAAAGCAACAACCTTATAAAGAACGCATTTATTTTTTGCATTAGGAACTTGATGTATGTAAACGAGAGAGTTCTCTCTGTCTGTTCACAACAGAATCAAGTAATTGCACAGTTTAACTCAAATGTTCATGTTTATTATGTTCATGATGAAAAGTGCAACTTAAACACTGTAATCAAAGACATTAACATGAAGAAAACTATCAGAAAAGCTGTAAATTTGGTGTAAATGATTACCAAGAGAAGGTGAACATACATAACAGACTTTCTCATTGCCTTTTCGGCTAATCAGATATTGTACAGCATACTTTTTTCATTGCTTGATGTCTGTGAATCATCACAATATGAAGATTATTGAAGAATTGAGGACCATTCCCAACGCTCTATACCTTACACAACAATGGAAAATCCTCACTTTGAGTATCAAGATTTTTGAAACCTTATGAAAACCAAAAAGGAAACCATGCTATACAATCTATAAAACATTTTGCTTTTTTGAAATGTTAATTAAAACAAAACTATCCTAATGGTAATTGACATTAAAATCAACTGATTAAATATTGGATGACCGGGTGGCATTTAAAGTTGACATTTAGCAATTTTTCTTCCCAAAACAACCTCCATCCAATCAACCAACCACTAAACATCCTGCTTGTTACATCAATATATAATGAGAATGCAAATGGTCATGCAAAAATATGATTTTATAGACTTCTGAAGCCAGCTGGATGCATTATTTATTATGCAGAAAAACCAACGGGTGTTTCAAGATGAGGCATGCTGTAATTATTCCGATCTTTTGGGCTAATGCTGATCTCCTGGGAGGGAGAATAAAAGAAATTGAGCAGCAAAGAAAATGGAAAGAAACATAAAACTCAGAAAATCAGAGCAGTTCTCAATATTTCAGAGTTATGACTCACTGACATGAAGAGAACAACAGCGTCTGATATTTTGACATACATTTTCTTTCATTTATTCTACAAATTTTATTGCTTTTAAAGTTGCATCCTTTGCTTTTTATCAGGTCTGTTTTTTCATTGTCTGATTCAGCTCTGATTGGTTTTATTCTGTAAAGCACTTTGAATTGCCAATGTGTATAAAAATGTGCTATAAAATAAAAATGCCAAGTCTTGCCCAGACAAGCTGATTAAACAATAGACAACTCAAAATGTTTTCATTTTAAAACTAACTTTTATTAGTGCCAGTGACGAAGAATAACATGCAGCAAGTGAGAAACTAGTGACATCGAAGCCTCTTTTATTAGCCCCCCCCCCTCCTTCTCTCATTAGGGAGGCAATATCCACTCAGCATATCTTTTCTTGTCCTCAGCTTTGTCTTCTCCCGCCATTAATAATACAAAACTTTACATGTTTACATGCAACTTAAACAAACGAGATGTCAAGAAGAACATTTCAATAAATAATCATCCAAAACCTAATCGAGCCAGTGGTTGCAGGTGCTACCGTGCTACTCAACATTTGTACTTCTTATCTTTGGATTCTAATCTGAAAAGAGTGGATAAAGTTAATTTTATAGCGAACCAGACTTTGGAAACCCAGCATTTATGTGGCCTACTAAGTGGAATTAAGAGCATTTTCTGATTACCCATTTGCAAACAAGGAACAATCCAGCTTTGGTTTCACTCTGAAGGCGATTGTTGCTCTTTTCAAAGTATCCTGTAAGTTGTATTGTGTTTAATAAAGAGTGGGAGATACTTTTCATTAAGGAATCATGATCCAACCAGCTAGATTTGATATAGTACTAACAGGAGAAGGTTACAAACTATACATTACACACCACATGAGGTGTAATGAAAGGCTGCAGTTGTTGTATATACTTTAAACCTCTATGAGTAATAAACAAAAAAAATATTGGCTCTGTTTACTCACATTTATCTGCATCAAACCTTCATGGAGTTTCTTTTGTCATTAAAAACACAATGTATTTATTCCTGATAAATCAAAGGCTATCCTTTTCAAAGTTTGATGAAACTTTCACAAATATCTATAAATCATTGCTCTTCAAAAATAGTATGGCAACCGAAAAGAAGTGACGGCTCAAAGACAGAGACAAACAGATAAACCTCATACATGTACAAACATGCACGCTCATACGTCAGGTGTCGATGCTGTCCATTCACACCAATTCAACACCACTTTCTTCTTGATGATTCCTCGATCGAGCCCATCTCCCAAGCTTATCATGGTGAGCGCATGGTGTCACGACCACAGTGATCACTTTACCTGATCAGCTCTTCTGAACAAACTCGAGTTATTTATGCACCCAAAAAAATCCAGTTGTCAGTGTGTGCGCTTGAGTGGGATGGTGTTTGAAAGCAGATGAAAAGCTCTGGAGGATTACGGAGCTGGAGCATCACGACACACACTGCAGCCTGCTGCATGAAGGCAGCTCAGTGTCAAACTTGCACACATTCAGATAGCTCCGCACCAACCTTAAAGCAATAGCTCCTTCTCAAATACAAATATCGGTTCTGTTGATACAAACCTAATTGTCACATTTAAACCAAATGTATCTGAATGCTTTAAACAGAAAACCTGGAATGAACTGCTGTTCCCAATACTCTTTAAATACAGTTTTCTTCCAAATCAAAAACAGCATCGAATTTTCAGTTTATCTTCAGTTTCTATGTCTAATACTTTTTTGGCGACTTATTATATTATTATTTTCAGAGTTCAGGTTGTCTTAGTAACAAAAACAATGTTAGGATTGAATTTGCAGAATAAAAACATAAAATATGTGGAGCTCCAAAAGTTTGTATCTATGTTATTGTCACGTGTTAACTTAACACCATTATTCGAGTGTTCAGACACACAGTAAGAATAAACAAATCTGGTTTGTTAATTGCGATGATGAATATAACTAATTATGTAAACCATCTTCTCTTACTTTCGAGAGTGAGACAATCTACCACACCTCCCAGCTGTCATATAAAAAGTTACAACAAAACAAAGCTTTGTGTGTTGTGACTAAATCTTCAAATTCAAATGCTAAAGTTTAATTTATATCTTAACTATTAATATGAAGAAGGTGGAGGAAATAATCTTTACTGCAGATAGCATCCAGGGGCGGGACAAGCTGCTGTTTCAAGTAAGCTATAAATTCTTCAGGCATTTGCAAACCACAAATGGCTGTTTTTTTGTGTGAAAGAAAACATAAACTAATTTTAATTACTCGTAATGACTTCCTACTTTGGATGGGAATATTGGTTTCGAACATTGTTAAACCCCTCTCCAGAATTCACAGCAATAACACAAGACAGCTCCTAGATTTTTAATTCCTCAGTTTGTAAAAGAGAAAGTCAATGTTGACATTTGAAATCCCAAAAAGCAAACACTTCCCACATGACTCTTTCAATAGCGCCATCTGATATATCAACAACTAAATAACAAATCAGCATTAAGGCGATTTCATTTTGGTTCTTTAATCGACTCGGCTCTCTAAAGCTTTTTAAAATCACACAAACATGACTCTATTAATGAAGTTAAACTGTAAGCGTCTAAGTAAGTGACTCAACTAATGTTAGGCAGTGTGGGTCACACACTATTTCAGAAATCTAAGAAATGTAACATAAAAAGTCTTTAATGGTCCTAAAATATAGAGACAATAAAGACCCATGTTCATTATGAGCGCTGATACTGACAATGTTCACAAAGCTAAGTTGTAAATCTTCATATTTGCAGTTTGTCATATAACAGCTTTCACAATACACACCGATCCACAAAAGTGACACAATAAGAGCGCATCTAAGCTCTGCTCTCCAATTTACTCTTGCTAATTTCTCCAAGGAGTCCAGGTGAGTTTAAAGAAAAGTCAATCTACAAATCCTTTTTGACACACTTCAGACTGTTGACAATTGAAAGATGTCTTTACATAATGAAATATGTTTCCTAAAATATAGCTATTCCTATTTCTCTCAAACTGCTTGATAGGAAACCAAAAATATCAACACAAGTCTTGAGCAGTAGTGCGTGTATAAAGGAGGGGGTGGAGGGGGGTAAGATATGCTGTTTCCATAGAAATAAGTCCATTCTGTCACCTTTTTGCTACTTTTTCACTCATATATTTCTATTTCACTCCACCCACACACTGTATTTTTCCATCTCCAGAGCAGTTACCTGAAGCATACAGAGAAGAGTCCATAAATGCCAGACTCACTGAAGACAATGAGAGGGGTGTAAAACCTGTCGTTATGAGGATCAAACCGCATTCATCTACTGGCTTCTCTCTCCTTGCATGATGATAACATGTCTTAAGCAGCCCTACGGTTTAGGGTCCTCACATTTTTGGGGGATTTTTTAATATAAAAAAAAATCACATTCAGAGAAACCTGGAATTGTATGAAAGCAAAAAATAATTAAGATTCACTAATCTGCGCGTATGCTGGGTCAAACACACATTTGCTTTGTACATTGCATTTCAAAAGAAACTGAGCACAAACAAATCTTCCCCCTGTCGCTGCCCTCATTTACATACATTTAAACACGCTAATAGGTACACTGAAGTATAATTATGGTCAGATGATGGTGGAATTATAAAAAAAAAAAAAAAAAAAAAAAAAAAAAAAGTTTGCAGAGATTGAAATGGAGATGGTGTTTGTCAGTGGCAGAACTCATTTTTTTCTAACATATTACTATTACTTTAGAAGGGATTTAAAAACAATTATTAATTAATTTAATTAATTCATATATTAATTCATCTGGCTGTTTATGGGTTTGACGGTTTCAGGAGCCTCTGACATGAGCCTGCGGCTGGGAGAAGGGTGTTGGAAACTTCACAAATAGAAACAATATTGTATAAATAACTGAAATCGAGATCCCAGCATGTGCCATATACTTGATTTACTTAAAGAGATGTGCATAAATAACTCTAAAAGGGTGTGCATTTTAATATGCTGTCATTTCAATTTCAGCAGTGAAATGTGAAAATAAAAATATAATCAGCATCAATTTATCAATAATAAATAATAACAATAATAAAAGCAAACTAATGCTCTAGTAAATGTTCAAAATAAGAATACGTTTTTTAAAATACAATAAATGCAAGATTTCCCAACATTTCAACATTTTCCCCATAAAGTGTACACAAAAATGTATTTGCGCCCATTAAGTTTTGTCCATAGAGAAAAGCAGAATTTTAAATCCACAAAATCGTTCATTGTCCGAGGTCCTATTGCTGGAGCAGCTATAGGTGACTAACTTAATACCTTCAGGGGTGCTCCGTTTGTTGAAAATTATTGTGAAAACAATTGGCTTTGAAGTTGAGAGATTTTTTGTAGAGCATTTTCAGGTTTAATGCTAAAATTGGAACATTTTCCAATTTTTTTGGAAAATTGTGGTTTTTGAAAATTCGTATGAAACTCACTGAGAGATTTTTCTTGCTAATAGCTTATATTTAAAATATTTTTCCTGCAGCTTCCTGATAAACTTTTAAGTGAATAATAGAAAATCTGTGAAATTATGGGGTACAACTGTTGTATTTTTTTTTTATAAATTAATACGTTTGAAGCATTTTATCAATTAACCACAAGCTATATATATGATTTTAGTTTTATTAGTTATAAAAAAAAACACTAAAATAAAGGAATTAAAAAAATTATATTTAGCAAAATCAAGCAACTGGGATGTAAACATTTATGACAGTGTAGTAAAATTTAAAGATTTTGTCATCACGTGGTTGCAGTGATTCCTGTAAAACCTTTCTTTTTAAATTATTTTATAAAAAAAACACTTTCTGTTTCAAAGAAGAAATAAATCATTAAAAAACTGTCACATTTTTAAACAAACACTCAAGTTTTAATAATGATTTCCCCCCTCTGTTCATAAACCTTTTACATGTTTGATACACAAGTCTATATTAATGTTTATATTTGTCACATTGATTTCTTTGGCAAAAACATCTGATTAAGTGTTTTTGTTGATAGCCGTTAGCTCTGTGTTCTCTTATTGGGTGGCTCAGTCAGGTCTCATAAGCCTGAATCTGCCTGGTGAGCAGAAACAAGCTTAACTGGTCTAGCTATAGCATCAGAAAATGGGCTAAAACCACCAATGTTTGTGTTTTTCGAAAAACACCTTTATTTAGTGTAGTAGCATCTATCTGAAATGATAAGAGTATAGGTACGGCCGTGTTCTGTCCGGAACTCGTGTCATCGAGTTCACACACACACACACACACACACACACACACACATGCATGCACACACACACACACACACACACGCACGCACGCACGCACGCACACACACACACACACACGCGCACGGACTTCCATCCTGACACTCTTGGCATCTGTGTTGGCAGAACCTGTCTGAACTCTCTCTTTGCACCCTTCCGAGATGCCACCTGGATGCATTCACAGCTTTTATATGGTCCCTAATGACAATATGCAGCATTGGGATCGCATTCTGAGAACAGCAAACCAGAATGCAGCAATGCATCACACAAACACACTTCTGCAGCCCAGTAAATCATAGTTTTTAACCTTATTTGGCAACAACATTTTGCAAAAAAACTGCTACAAAATGACAACCTGTAGTACATTACATTATTAAACAACACAGCAGCAAGGTCCATTTCAAATGGTAGGTCAAACCGTGTCATTCTATGGCTGCTGAATTGGAATAGTCCAGGCTTCAGAAGAACGAACCTTGTTGTCCCGGCAACAGAATCAGCGCTGCTAATCAGCGCAAGTCCCATCTGGACCAGATTAATTATCTGTGATTATAAACAGTGATTATCCAACATAAAAAACACAAGATAAAAGTAAAAATATTTTTCCCTTTGTACGTTCTTTAACATTTAAGAAAACCTTAACGGTGCTGTGTGTAAAAAATGTAGCACAAGCAGTGAGGAAAAGGACCCTTAAACTGTATCTCAAGAGGCTTTAGGGAATCATGTTCAAGAACATACATTTTCAGAAAGTTGTTATTTAGCTGGAATCATAACTTTAAAAAAACTGTAAAAGTATTCAGTATTTACATGTAATTTATAAGACTAATGCTAGAAGACTTTGGTCTGGAGGATTGTAGACGAAATCCACTTTACACACCATTTTATGCTATTGCAAAACCAGTGTTGGCCACAAGTTAACAATCCTATACCTTTAAAGATGTGTGATGGTAACTTTAAGTAAAAATATTCATTAATGGGCTTCAATCAGTACCTCTAACTATCAGAAGCTACTGAGCTGAATATTGGTGAAAAGCAAACAAAATGTATATATGTAATGCTTGTTGCAGATACTGCAAAGCACCTTCACAAACAAGAGGTCTAATTGTATTGACTGTTTAAAGTAAAATAAAATACATTTGTCTAGTGATATGGGGTAAGATTAAAACTACAATATACTGTTAGCTTAGGAGTCATGAAATCGAATTATTATTGTTCAGCCACACAAATGATGCATTAGCACCGGTCACTATGATGGAGAACTTTTCACCCCGGTGAAAATATGATTCCATTTCTAGTGTTAGCCCACAAAAAGTCTAGCAATCATTTGCAAACAAGTGATCGATCTGCCTGTTGCTATAACTACTCAAGGGTTTCCATGCACAATTTAGAGTTTTTCCTCTACTGTATGATACACTCTATGAAAGGCTACCATCCCCAGCTAACCTCACTTTGTTCTCTATATATCTTACACCGAGACGTTAGTACAACCACATATTTTGGGTTAGGGTTCTATAGAATGTCGTAGCCATTATGTAGCTGTTATGTAGTTATAACAGTACAGTGAGTAACACTATCAAGAACATTATCAAGAAGCTTAGGTTCTTAAAGGTTTTGATGATGTGATGCTGGCCTAAATACACTGGGAACTGACACATCCTTAAATAAAACCTGGTTAGTATCAATTTGGTAATTTAGATTATTGTAATGTAGAATGCAGAAAACACAACAAAACTGCTGGGGTATGGCGGAAAAAACTTGAACTGAAAAAAACTAACAAAAAAAACTATTCCTCACAGCCTCAGAGAACATAACGCTGCAAAACTCTTTAAAAAACAGATAAAAAAATCCTCAGCATGATGCAATTATAATCCACAATATAGAGCCGTTATGTTGATGTTTCTGGGAGGTGTTGGGTTTCCAGGAATGAGTTGGAGGGCATAGTATAGAATGATGTCAGAGTGTCCTTGCTTCAGCGTTTTAGTCAATTCTTTCTTATTAAAGACAATAACTTGATACATAAAGCACATTCATATTTAAAACTTAAAGCTGTGCTACACACTGTATAAAAGGTAATTAAAAAAAATCCAAAATAGCGACTCTATAATCAAAACAAAACTGGTTTTGGTCCTTGTGATGATGCTCTTTGGTGCCCCATCTCCAGAGACTCCTTTCTCCGCCCAAACCGAGACATTAACACACCTGTGACCCCTGAGAATGGTTCTTCCCGATTAGGGTAGAGCAAGGAGGAGCATATTTAAGGTGCTCTTGGCCAGCAGAGGAGGAAGAGGTGTGGCCCAGCGTAACCGGCGAGAACACTGCAAGATGATCAGGTCTGTCTACAAAGACAGTTGATGAAAGCTACCTGGATCAGAGTCACCAGGGTTATGGTGCAGACTCCTGAGTGTGAAGCCGCCTCATGCTACACACTGAAGAGAGACTTGTATCTGCCTATCCGAAGCCAGAAGAAGTTCTGAGCGCTTAATGAATTTTTTTTTTTTTGCCACAAGCAAACGTTTAGTTTTCATTTTTTTTTTTTGTTTTTTTGCACAATTGTGTTTTCTGCAGTTATTGGTGATTTGGTGCCTGATGACGGTCAATAAATTACTCCCGTGAGAAATACATCTTGCCTGCGCCTCATGCTATCGGGGAGCCCCTGGCCCTCGCATCACACTACGACAGTCCTGATCACACGAGCAGAATTGTGGGTGCTTGTTGTTAAGCTATTCCGGAGCTGTGAGAGGCTCCCAGTTGGGGAGATCACAAAGCACATTAAATGATGTCATCAATTTTTCATTTACACATAATATTATATTACATAATAAACATAATATTATCAGTACATAAATATGTATTTTGTAGATATTTCCTTTCGCTAAAGGCAATGACTCCAAAATAAACACTAAATATATATAAAACTGGCATAAAAAACACGGTTGCAATGGCACTCAAACTACTTAACCTTTTTTCAATTGAAGATAAAAAAAGCTTAAGTTTCTTAACAAATAAACAGGACCAAACTCCGATGCTACAGGTTTTCAACACACTTCAAGTCATCTTCCTTATGTTCAAAGAAGGTGAGAGACTTAGAGGCTAGTTGATGCCAGAAATATCAGAAGAGTTAGAGCAACTCACCCTTCCGGAGACCGTGGGACTCTGGATCCACTTTAGAGAGGGATGATCCAGTCGAGGGAATTCCCAGGAAAACAGGTGATCCAGGCCATCTGGGAGCTGAGGAACCAGGGTCTGCATCTGAAGCTTTCCGAAGGAGCCATCCTCAAGATCTTCTGAAACACAGGCGCGATGGATGACATGAGCGTGAGTGGGAAGAGAGAGGGTTTGAGGCGAGGAGGAGCAGAGAGTTGTGTCGTGTGTTCTCTCTCACAAATCTCTCTCTCGGTCTCTCTCTCTCTCTCGGTCTCTCTCTCTCTCCAGCAGACACTCTGTAAATCTCTCTATCTGGATGTGTTGGTCCATTTCAATCTGTTTTTATTTGCAAGTCGTTTACTATAACTGTCACTATATCTGTTACACTGCCTCTTTATCTGTTGATCACTTTTTCTGAAGCTGTTACAGTACATCATTCTAACCATCACTGTAGAGTGAGATATCTAAGAAAAGGACAGAGCGTGCTGAATGGGAGAGGATTCATGCTCTCCCCTCTCTCTCGCTCTATACTGCAGAAGCTCTCAATAATCACAGTAATACATGCAAACTGACTCACGGGTGAAACCAAGCACCCCCCCTCTCTCTAAAGTGCTGTTTACATTTCCCCACAGATATCACTTAAATGTAGGTGTTTTCAGCCAATAATTAGATTCATTAAAGCACAATGGTGACTAAATTATTATTTCCTGGACATACTCAAACAAGCTCAGAGCATTCAAGTCTCTGGTTTAAACATGCAGAGAACGAATGTGCCTCTCACATTGGATTACGGTGTAAGCCAAGAGAAATGCCTCCTGAACGCAGCATGTTCTGCACTCGTTTTCTTCCACAAAAAAAAGTGCATTTGTTATTAACTCTAGATGGCAGATGGAGAAAGTTTAGGATGTTTTTTCAGATAACGTGTGTTCATAAAAAAGTTTACCTTGAATAATTTTGTCCATATCAAAACTTAAACCCAACTTAAAGTCTTTGCAACATAGAAATTGTGCGACATCTTTCGCAAGTTAACCTTGGCATATATATAAACACTAGAAGCTGCAGCAGTAGTAGTCAACTTGTCCGCCATCTACTTGGGGAACGACTGTGTGGTAAACCAACACAATTCAACCCCAGATGGGAAGTCTAGATTTTTTTATATATGTCTATATTGTTGGCTAATCTAGCCACAGGGGTTTCAAGCCAGTGGCAGAGAAGTACGTCAGAGTAGTTCAGGATATGTATGAAAGGAGTATGACAACAGTGAGATGTGCTGCAGGGCAGACGGAGGACTTCAAGGTGGAGGTGGGGCTACATCAAGGATTGGCTTTGAGTCCCTTCTTGTTTGCTATGGTGATGGACAGGTTGACAGATGAGGTCAGACAGGAATCTCCATAAACAATGATGTTTCCAGATGACATTGTAATCTGTAGTGAGAGTAGAGAGCAGGTGGAGGGACACCTGGAAAGTTGGAGGTCTGCTCTAGAAAGAAGAGGAATGAAAGTCAGTCGTAGTAAGACAGAATACATGTGTTTGAACGAGAGGGAGGGAAGTAGAACAGTGAGGTTACAGGGGGCTGAGGTCAAGAAGGTGGAGGAGTTTAGGTATTTGGGGTCAACAGTCCAGTGCGACGGGGAGTGTGGAAAAGAGGTGAAGAGGCGAGTGCAGGCAGGTTGGAGTGGGTGGAGAAAAGTGTCAGGGGTGTTGTGTGACAGAAGAGTGTCAGCAAGAATCAAAGGAAAGGTGTACAGAACAGTAGTGAGAGCAGCTATGATGTATGGGTTAGAGACTGTAGCAGTGAGGAAGAGACACGAGGCAGAGATGGAAGTAGCAGAGATGAGGATGTTGAGGTTCAGTTTAGGAGTGACAAGGATGGACAAGATTAGGAACGAGCACATCAGAGGAACAGCTCAGGTTGGTTGTTTTGGAGACAAAGTCAGAGAAGCCAGATTGAGATGGTTTGGACATGTGCAGAGAAGGGATAGTAGTTATATTGGTAGAAGGATGTTGGAGATGGAGCTGCCAGGCAAGAGGGCGAGAGGAAGGCCAAAGACGAGTTATATGGGTGTGCTGAAGGAGGACATGAAGGTCATTGGTGCAAGAGTAGAGGATACTGAGGCCAGAGTTAGGTGGAAACAGATGATTTGCTGTGGCGACCCCTAAACTGGGAACAGCTGAAAGAAGAAGAAGAAGAAGAAGAAGGAACATATATAGTTGTCTGACCAAATATTTATGAGCAACTTTACCTCCTTGTTTGACCTTTGCTTGTGTCTAAATACATTTTTACCATGGGCTGCTGAAACTTTAGCTTCTCGCTGCTCTTTCCATGAAGGATAATTTAAAAATCCATAATAGGGACTCTTTAAATGAAAAATAAACATAACTTTCTTAATACATCTGTCACATTTTTAGCATCTGGTTTTAAATATTAAATTAAAAGATGATTGAAATGCATATGTTACACAGTACCTTTGGCAAAAATAAAAAAAAGTTTAATTCTCAGACATTATTAATTACTTATTTTTACTCTAATATCTGAAAAAGGTGGAAGATACACAATGACACATCTATTCGATGACTATCCGATTAACTGAGATTCGCACGAATCCTCAGATGGCTTCTCTGCCACTTCACGTCTAAGAATAAACGATGCGAAGTTATGTGCAAGAACATACCTCGATAGGAAATGCACATTTGCCCGAGTGCGAAAGAACTAGAGTTCAGCTCTGCCATTTTGGATTTTTTTTTTGCAAGCGAATATCCAATGAAAGCTGACTGTTTAGTCGTCATGAATAGGACATGAACGAGCCGCTGGATGGCGCTTGATACTCTCTCTCACCTCATTCTCATGACAGAAAAAAGAACCAAAGAACCGAAGAAGGAAGAGACTGGGAAAGAGGAGAATATAAACATTCAGAAGCTTGTATTGCTAGTGTCCGACCATTAAGAGTTGTTTAGG
Source organism: Danionella dracula (assembly GCA_900490495.1). Taxonomy (NCBI): domain Eukaryota; kingdom Metazoa; phylum Chordata; class Actinopteri; order Cypriniformes; family Danionidae; genus Danionella; species Danionella dracula. The sequence continues at coordinate 3,285,149 of UELW01000445.1, forward strand.
CAAGGCAAGGCAAGTTTATTTGTATAGCACATTTCGAACACAGGGTAATTCAAAGTGCTTTACATTGGAAATAAAGAGTAAAAAGAAAGTGCATACATTAAAATCAAGCATAAAAAAGTCATATAAAATCAAACTGTTTTAAAACACTGAAATTTAAAACATCGATTAAAACAAAGATTAAAATTTGAAGTGCAGAGGTAAAATAGTTGTTCGGACGTTGGTGCTCAGTTGACAAAAGCACAACTAAACAGGAGTCTTTATCCTGGATTTAAACATGACTAAAGTGTTGGCACCCTTGATCTCCTCTGAAGCTGGTTCCTCTGTGGGCCGCAGGAGAACTAAAATAGTATTTTCTCTGTTTGGAATTTACCCAGGGGAGATTTAATTTATTAGATCTATGGGATTTCAGCTCTCTGTTTGGTGTGTATTCTCTGATCTTCTCTGTTAGGTATTTAGGTGCTAAGTTATGTTTGGACTTATATACGAGCAGCAGAACTTTAAAATCTATTCTGAAGGAGACCGGCAGCCAGTGTAGAGACTTAAGAACTGGAGAAATGTGTTCTGACTTTCTAGTTTTGGTTAGAATTCGAGCCGCTGCATTCTGAACGAGCTGGAGCTGCCCACAAAGACACCCACAAAGATTATAAAACAACCAGCGTGTGGCTGCAGTACCCTGAGTAGTGATGGGAAGTTTCATTCTATTTGATGCTTTGCTCTTTTGACTTGTTCATTCAAAAGAATGATTCATTTGAACGATTCATTTGTATCGTTCATATCGGGGAAAAATTTGGATCTAATTGCAAAACGTAACGACAGACTCAAAAATAGAGCAAAATACACAAATCTGAGGATAAACGTGCCTAGATCTGCTGAATATTATCAGTGTAAGATTCATGCACCAAAGAAAACGATTCACTCTGTTAAAAGAGTTACAAAAGAGTCAGATTCAGTCTTCTCTCAACAGACTCATCACTTCCCATGAGCACCAACCAATGGAAAGCTGCGCCACTTTTAACACTAGCTTGCGAAATCGAGAAGCCACCGTCGAGAAGCCATCGAGGAATATTCAAGAACGTAACTTTGCACTGTATATTCTAAAGGATGTGAAGCAGCCTTAAATGAGGCTGTCCCTTGAATAAAACATATATTCCTTGCAGCTTGGACTGATGTATGGATGATTACTTACAGTAAAACATTTTGGACTATGTTTATCTTTTGAATAGGTATACTTTCCCTTTAAGATTTCATTTTGAAGTTTTATGGAAGGAATTTTTCAATTCGGCAAACACATCATGCTGCATGTTGTGTTAAGTATGCTTGTGATATACAAACTTTGAGCTTTCACCTAGCAATTTGCAGTTAAGCACACTACACTTTAACGACCTTTGTTCAATTGTTTACAAATAATCAGTCCTTCACAATATTCTACCTCACAGTCTTATGTTAATTGTTTTGTTAGTCATGTAGCACTTTACTTATTCTACTGTACTTATGCTGTTTGTATTATACTTATGTTGCTGCACTGACTGCTGCACTGTACCACAGAAAATTATTTTTACGTGTAGACACACAATTGACAAAAAAAGCTTATTCTGATTCTGCTAAATAAATCCTATTTCACACATGTTCTGTTTCTCATTCTCAGTTTTTGTATTAGAATTCACAAGCTCAGTTCTTCCACTGATAAAAAGATAGCAAATAAAAATTGTTAATCTATGCCATCACCATTGGGCGTACTGATAAGAGATGCAAATTAATGCTGTTTACCATCAGCATTATTTCTTAAATAAAAAAATATAAAAGGAAAAGTGATGCAAAAGCAGCATTTTCCTCTCAAACGCAAGCATACCAGAGCAATGTTACCAGGCAACAAGCTCTCTGAGCCAATAGATGAGGATCTACAAAGGAAATGTCTGATAAAAAAAAAGCATCTTTTAAGAGCAAACTCCAAAAATAAACTATGTTTAACACACTTTTTAAGATTGAAGAGCTAACTGGCAGCTGATGTACAAGATATTCCACCACAATAAGTCAATGGCGTCACTAAGATATTCGCAAGATCAAAGGTTTTTTGGTGCATATTTTTCTCTGTAAAGGTTCCCCATTATAACTTTGAATGTTTCATACGCTGTAACAAATTAATCATAAGGCTTGTAATTTTCATTTAAAACATTGATGTGATAATTAAAAATAATGTTCATGAAAAAAATAAGTTATTGGGCTTCTCATAACATATTGAGAGTATTTCACCAATACAATAAAGAAAAACAAATAACCTTTTTTTAAGCAAATTGTGTAATTCTTTGACCTAATTTGAGGAACCAACAAGGCTAAAATGTATTTATTTTCTACTTTTTATGTAGATAACACGTACATTTTTTACACTGTATTTTGGTCTCCTGCAAAAGGTTGACATACACACTAGGTCAAACAGGTCTTTTACTTTATTATAATTGAATGTATTTGACCTATTTTCCCCAAACACAGCCAATGTTTTGTGCATCAATCCATCTTTACATCAGTGCTTCTCAAACCTTTTTCATTAAGTACCACCTCAGAAAACACAACACCATAACGAGTAACATTAAAATAAATGAATACAGTAAAACCACAGCGTATTGACCTTCCAATGCAGCTACAGTTAAGTACCGTTCAAATAAAGGCAATATTATCGCTGAAAAAATTTAATTGCTTTTAGCAAAAGTTAACACTATACAGCTTCTATATTAAGCATCTACTGTTTGAAATAAAAAAGTATCAAGATAGATATCGAAATAACAGCTTTGAAATGCACTCTTAAAACTCTTAACAAACGTACCATAACATTTTTCTTTATTCCAGCTACAGACATTAACGATAAATTAAGTTTTAAGCTAACTTTTGATTAACTTCCTGAACTTCCTGCTTTCATGACATCTCGACACAGAGGGGAGAATGTGCATGCATGTCAAAAGTTTAACTTCCAACCACAAACCAACTATATATTTTACCTGTGCAGGAATAATCCCAACAGATTTACTATTTTGACTGCAAACCCTGCAATTTCTGCTGTTTACAATAAAACTCAATGCAAGATTGAACTGAGGCACAGAGCACTAATGCACTTCTCGGGAATATAGCAGCATTGCTCCGTTATCAAATACTATCAAACTCATTAACATTACTCTGGAGGGATGGGGTAATGGCTGGGGGAGGGACCTGTGATTTCATTGGACTAGCACCTTCGAAAAAATCAACCAAAGAGACACAATTAATGCCTCAGATACCCACGACAGATCATTTTTGGTTTAACACTTAGACAGAGCGATGACTGCCGCCTGCATCGAGTACTACCAACATCTGTCCAAGTAGCACCAGTGGTATGCGTACCACAGTTTGAAAACCACTGCTTTACATGATTTACGTGATTGGACAATGTATGCGGCATGAAGAGGCCAATCAAACACACTCTATTGAGCAAAACTATCCTTCCATCTCATCTTACAGTTTTTGCTGCAGCTTCAAGTGATTACGGCAAGTAATAAGCGTTGTTTTCATCTTCCTGAGATATAATAATCTGAATCTATTTTCTGGGTGTGTGCAAGCAACTAGTCATGAGAAGGGACATATGAGTGTTATCAGACTGACACCAGGATACAGTATACAAGACTCATTTGAAGAACAGTTGAAGGAGTTTGTTTCATTTCTCTAAAGCTACACCAGTGTTTCTCACTTATTTTCTGTCGCGCCCCCTAGGAAAAAAAAAAACATCTCGCCCCCCCCCACTCAACTATAAATAGTATTATTTGTCTTTAAATTTGTTATAAGTACACCTCTGCATAAAACAGTATCCTTATTAACGTATAAGAGAAAAAAGAAAGAAATATGGACCAACTTACAACAAAGAATAGCTTTATTAGCTGAAGCAGAAAAGATTTAAGGTGCATCTGAAATGTAAAAAAACATGAAATCCTTAATAAAACTATAAAAATTGTTTGACTAATCGTGATTGCTGGAAATATTCGGCACGTTTTTGCTGAAAAAACTCAAGCAGTTTATCAGCGTGATTGGAGTGTAACGTCTTTAAATGACGCCTTCATTTATTTGGCTTCATCCTGTCTGCTGACAACATGTTTAGACTCAGTAAGCACACCTGTCTCTCCTCGTCTCCACCGCAGTCACAGTGAAGCCAAGCGCTACATACGCGTCATATTTCCTCGTCTTAGCTTTTGGGAGACTTTCGTTTGTCTCTTTATCTCCTTCTCTCTCCGTCTGTCTTCTACACTTCGTGTCTACATGTCATACTCTGCTAATGAGAGCGCCACTGCCCCCTAATGTAGTGGAGTGGTATTACACTTTATTCTAGAACAGTAAAAAAAATAAATAAAAAAGCATGTTCCCCGAGGTCAAACGTGCCCACCTTGACGGAGCCTCTATTTGAGAACCACTGAGCTACACCCAGATACACTGGCCGCTGTCCCATTTAAAACTATAACTGAACATGCTTCAATCTTACAGCCATGTTGCACAATGCATGAACGACCATTTTTAAAAATATATAATAAGGCATCATTTGATTAAAAATGAAACTTGTTGGCATATGGTTTTAAATATAACATTTTACTTACTCCAACTATATGATTAAAATACATATGTTAAATAGTGCCTTTGGTGAAAACATTAAAAGTGTAACTCTCAGTCATCTATACTTATTCGTTTTTACTTTCACACCTGTAAAGGGTGGAAAAGTTCACATTTCATGCCATTTGAGAACTACACATTTTCAAGGGATATTGGTTTAGGCTTTAAAACTGGCACATAATAAGCTCTACTTTTAAATTATTAAATGAATGAATGAAACAAGAATAATGGATGCATTTATTGTCATAAAAATATACTGTAATAATTTAACCTTTGTCTTTGAAGGACTCAAACAGCTTTGAAGCGAATTGTGGCAGTGTGTGTGAACTGTGTGAATAATTATCCCTTTTAGGATAAAATTATGTAATTTCCCATTTGCATCCTCACATTGTCATGAATGATGCATGCAGAGCACAACAGTCAGATGGAGATAATTAGTTGTATGTGATAAGAGATTACTCACCCAGGATGATGGGTTCCTAGTCAGATGGCATGATGGGATGCATCGCCAAACACCTTTTAATCAATGAAATTGAATGGAATTAAAATAAGGCATCGTTTCCTGTTGTATATGTTTAGCTATTACCTTACTAACTTCAAAAGGATATTTGTTTGTTTGTTTATAGCCAAGACAACAGCAAAGGTTATTTCATGGCTACATGTTGTATTTGGTATGAAAATGGGAAAAAGGTCTAAAACTTATTTAAAAATATATATTTTCTCAACTATTAAAACAAGTATGGTAAGTCAGTTTTGAAAACAAAATGTAATAGTTTGCTAGGGACTGAGAGAATTTCTTTTAAGTTGTTAGATTTCAGATGTTGTTTCCTCATGGAATAATCTACAGGGCGTTCTATAAGCAGATGTTGTTTCCTCATGGAATCATCTACAGGGCTTTCTATAAGCAGATGTTGTTTCCTCATGGAATCATCTACAGGGCTTTCTATAAGCAGATGTTGTTTCCTCATGGAATCATATACAGAGCGTTCTATAAGCAGATGTTGTTTCCTCATGGAATCATATACAGGGCGTTCTATAAGCAGATGTTGTTTCCTCATGGAATCATCTACAGGGTTTTCTATAAGCAGATGTTGTTTCCTCATGGAATCATCTACAGGGTTTTCTATAAGCAGATGTTGTTTCCTCATGGAATCATCTACAGGGCTTTCTATAAGCAGATGTTGTTTCCTCATGGAATCATTTACAGGGCGTTCTATAAGCAGGTGTTTCCTCATGGAATCATCTACAGGGCTTTCTATAAGCAGATGTTTCCTCATGGAATCATCTACAGGGTTTTCTATAAGCAGATGTTGTTTCCTCATGGAATCATATACAGGGCGTTCTATAAGCAGATGTTGTTTCCTCATGGAATCATCTACAGGGCGTTCTATAAGCAGATGTTTCCTCATGGAATCATCTACAGGGCTTTCTATAAGCAGATGTTTCCTCATGGAATCATCTACAGGGCTTTCTATAAGCAGATGTTTCCTCATGGAATCATCTACAGGGCTTTCTATAAGCAGATGTTGTTTCCTCATGGAATCATCTACAGGGCGTTCTATAAGCAGATGTTGTTTCCTCATGGAATCATCTACAGGGCTTTCTATAAGCAGATGTTGTTTCCTCATGGAATCATCTACAGGGCGTTCTATAAGCAGATGTTGTTTCCTCATGGAATCATCTACAGGGCGTTCTATAAGCAGATGTTGTTTCCTCATGGAATCATCTACAGGGCGTTCTATAAGCAGATGTTGTTTCCTCATGGAATCATTTACAGGGCATTCTATAAGCAGATGTTGTTTCCTCATGGAATCATCTACAGGGCTTTCTATAAGCAGATGTTGTTTCCTCATGGAATCATCTACAGGGCTTTCTATAAGCAGATGTTGTTTCCTCATGGAATCATCTACAGGGCTTTCTATAAGCAGATGTTGTTTCCTCATGGAATCATCTACAGGGCGTTCTATAAGCAGATGTTGTTTCCTCATGGAATCATCTACAGGGCGTTCTATAAGCAGATGTTGTTTCCTCATGGAATCATTTACAGGGCATTCTATAAGCAGATGTTGTTTCCTCATGGAAGCAGATGTCTGACCGAGAGTCTGCATTTACAGAGTTTACATTTTGGGGCAGATTCTCCAAATGGATATTCAACCCCAAAAATGTATATTTTGTCATTAATCCCGATGTCCTTCCAGACTGATTATGGTGGTTTTCCTCTTCTGAACGCACTTGGGAGATTTTTTGGGTTATTGCAGGTGGCTGTAACTTGATTCTCATGTCATACAGACTTGTAAGCCTTAAATAAAGCATCCCTGCCATTGTGAGTTAGATATTATTTAATAGCAAGAAGACTTTCCCACCACAAAAGAAACTAAACAAAGACTTAAATCCACACTACCTTCTCCCTGCCTTCACTTCCACATTGCACATCTTCAAACCAAAACACTGTTGAACACTGGTTTTAACGCATAGCATCTGTGTTAAATGAGTGTCAATAGGGCAGCCATAGCTTCCTGGATTAAACCAAAAACTCTCAGAATGGAAGAATGACCCCTTAACATTAGTGGTGGTAAATAATTCATGATAAAATGTTCCCGTTGGGGGGCAGCGAAAAGCCATCAATCAAGTAAAATGTGGTTATTAGACGCAAATAAATTTTGATTGTAGAAACCAACTACAATTATTGCATTGTGTCCCACAAAACAATTTAAAAAACTCTTACTTTTAAAATCTGGAGCCTGGAAACTCTTACTTTTATAATATGGAGCCTGGAAACTCTTACTTTTATAATCTGGAGCCTGGAAACTCTTACTTTTATAATCTGGAGCCTGGAAACTCTTACTTTTATAATCTGGAGCCTGGAAACTCTTACTTTTATAATCTGGAGCCTGGAAACTCTTACTTTTATAATCTGGAGCCTGGAAACTCTTACTTTTATAATCTGGAGCCTGGAAACTCTTACTTTTATAATCTGGAGCCTGGAAACTCTTACTTTTATAATCTGGAGCCTGGAAACTCTTACTTTTAAAATCTGGAGCCTGGAAACTCTTACTTTTATAATCTGGAGCCTGGAAACTCTTACTTTTAAAATCTGGAGCCTGGAAACTCTTACTTTTATAATCTGGAGCCTGGAAACTCTTTCTTTTATAATCTGGAGCCTGGAAACTCTTACTTTTAAAATCTGGAGCCTGGAAACTCTTACTTTTATAATCTGGAGCCTGGAAACTCTTACTTTTATATTCTGGAGCCTGGAAACTCTTACTTTTATAATCTGGAGCCTGGAAACTCTTACTTTTATAATCTGGAGCCTGGAAACTCTTACTTTTATAATCTGGAGCCTGGAAACTCTTACTTTTAAAATCTGGAGCCTGGAAACTCTTACTTTTATAATCTGGAGCCTGGAAACTCTTACTTTTATAATCTGGAGCCTGGAAACTCTTACTTTTATAATCTGGAGCCTGGAAACTCTTACTTTTATAATCTGGAGCCTGGAAACTCTTACTTTTAAAATCTGGAGCCTGGAAACTCTTACTTTTATAATCTGGAGCCTGGAAACTCTTACTTTTAAAATCTGGAGCCTGGAAACTCTTACTTTTATAATCTGGAGCCTGGAAACTCTTACTTTTATAATCTGGAGCCTGGAAACTCTTACTTTTATAATCTGGAGCCTGGAAACTCTTACTTTTATAATCTGGAGCCTGGAAACTCTTACTTTTAAAATCTGGAGCCTGGAAACTCTTACTTTTATAATCTGGAGCCTGGAAACTCTTTATTTTATAATCTGGAGCCTGGAAACTCTTACTTTTATAATCTGGAGCCTGGAAACTCTTTCTTTTATAATCTGGAGCCTGGAAACTCTTACTTTTAAAATCTGGAGCCTGGAAACTCTTACTTTTATAATCTGGAGCCTGGAAACTCTTACTTTTATAATCTGGAGCCTGGAAACTCTTTCTTTTATAATCTGGAGCCTGGAAACTCTTACTTTTATAATCTGGAGCCTGGAAACTCTTTCTTTTATAATCTGGAGCCTGGAAACTCTTACTTTTATAATCTGGAGCCTGGAAACTCTTACTTTTATAATCTGGAGCCTGGAAACTCTTACTTTTATAATCTGGAGCCTGGAAACTCTTACTTTTAAAATCTGGAGCCTGGAAACTCTTACTTTTATAATCTGGAGCCTGGAAACTGTTACTTTTAAAATCTGGAGCCTGGAAACTCTTACTTTTAAAATCTGGAGCCTGGAAACTCTTACTTTTATAATCTGGAGCCTGGAAACTCTTACTTTTATAATCTGGAGCCTGGAAACTCTTACTTTTATAATCTGGAGACTGGAAACTCTTACTTTTATAATCTGGAGCCTGGAAACTCTTACTTTTAAAATCTGGAGCCTGGAAACTCTTACTTTTATAATCTGGAGCCTGGAAACTCTTACTTTTATAATCTGGAGCCTGGAAACTCTTACTTTTATAATCTGGAGCCTGGAAACTCTTACTTTTATAATCTGGAGCCTGGAAACTCTTACTTTTATAATCTGGAGCCTGGAAACTCTTACTTTTAAAATCTGGAGCCTGGAAACTCTTACTTTTATAATCTGGAGCCTGGAAACTCTTACTTTTAAAATCTGGAGCCTGGAAACTCTTACTTTTATAATCTGGAGCCTGGAAACTCTTACTTTTATAATCTGGAGCCTGGAAACTAAACTCTTACTTTTATAATCTGGAGCCTGGAAACTCTTACTTTTATAATCTGGAGCCTGGAAACTCTTACTTTTATAATCTGGAGCCTGGAAACTCTTACTTTTATAATCTGGAGCCTGGAAACTCTTACTTTTATAATCTGGAGCCTGGAAACTCTTACTTTTAAAATCTGGAGCCTGGAAACTCTTACTTTTATAATCTGGAGCCTGGAAACTCTTTCTTTTATAATCTGGAGCCTGGAAACTCTTTCTTTTATAATCTGGAGCCTGGAAACTCTTACTTTTATAATCTGGAGCCTGGAAACTCTTACTTTTATAATCTGGAGCCTGGAAACTCTTACTTTTATAATCTGGAGCCTGGAAACTCTTACTTTTATAATCTGGAGCCTGGAAACTCTTACTTTTATAATCTGGAGCCTGGAAACTCTTACTTTTATAATCTGGAGCCTGGAAACTCTTACTTTTATAATCTGGAGCCTGGAAACTCTTTCTTTTATAATCTGGAGCCTGGAAACTCTTTCTTTTATAATCTGGAGCCTGGAAACTCTTACTTTTATAATCTGGAGCCTGGAAACTCTTACTTTTATAATCTGGAGCCTGGAAACTCTTACTTTTATAATCTGGAGCCTGGAAACTCTTACTTTTATAATCTGGAGCCTGGAAACTCTTACTTTTATAATCTGGAGCCGGGAAACTCTTACTTTTATAATCTGGAGCCTGGAAACTCTTACTTTTATAATCTGGAGCCTGGAAACTCTTACTTTTATAATCTGGAGCCTGGAAACTCTTACTTTTATAATCTGGAGCCGGGAAACTCTTTCTTTTATAATCTGGAGCCTGGAAACTCTTTCTTTTATAATCTGGAGCCTGGAAACTCTTACTTTTATAATCTGGAGCCTGGAAACTCTTACTTTTATAATCTGGAGCCTGGAAACTCTTACTTTTATAATCTGGAGCCTGGAAACTCTTACTTTTATAATCTGGAGCCTGGAAACTCTTACTTTTATAATCTGGAGCCTGGAAACTCTTACTTTTATAATCTGGAGCCTGGAAACTCTTTCTTTTAAAATCTGGAGCCTGGAAACTCTTACTTTTAAAATCTGGAGCCTGGAAACTCTTACTTTTATAATCTGGAGCCTGGAAACTCTTACTTTTATAATCTGGAGCCTGGAAACTCTTACTTTTATAATCTGGAGCCTGGAAACTCTTTCTTTTATAATCTGGAGCCTGGAAACTCTTACTTTTATAATCTGGAGCCTGGAAACTCTTACTTTTATAATCTGGAGCCTGGAAACTCTTACTTTTATAATCTGGAGCCTGGAAACTCTTACTTTTATAATCTGGAGCCTGGAAACTCTTACTTTTATAATCTGGAGCCGGGAAACTCTTACTTTTATAATCTGGAGCCTGGAAACTCTTACTTTTATAATCTGGAGCCTGGAAACTCTTACTTTTATAATCTGGAGCCTGGAAACTCTTACTTTTATAATCTGGAGCCTGGAAACTCTTACTTTTATAATCTGGAGCCTGGAAACTCTTACTTTTATAATCTGGAGCCGGGAAACTCTTTCTTTTATAATCTGGAGCCTGGAAACTCTTACTTTTATAATCTGGAGCCTGGAAACTCTTACTTTTATAATCTGGAGCCTGGAAACTCTTACTTTTATAATCTGGAGCCTGGAAACTCTTACTTTTAAAATCTGGAGCCTGGAAACTCTTACTTTTATAATCTGGAGCCTGGAAACTCTTACTTTTATAATCTGGAGCCTGGAAACTCTTACTTTTATAATCTGGAGCCTGGAAACTCTTTCTTTTATAATCTGGAGCCTGGAAACTCTTACTTTTATAATCTGGAGCCTGGAAACTCTTACTTTTATAATCTGGAGCCTGGAAACTCTTACTTTTATAATCTGGAGCCTGGAAACTCTTTCTTTTATAATCTGGAGCCTGGAAACTCTTTCTTTTATAATCTGGAGCCTGGAAACTCTTTCTTTTATAATCTGGAGCCTGGAAACTCTTACTTTTATAATCTGGAGCCTGGAAACTCTTACTTTTATAATCTGGAGCCTGGAAACTCTTACTTTTATAATCTGGAGCCTGGAAACTCTTACTTTTATAATCTGGAGCCTGGAAACTCTTACTTTTATAATCTGGAGCCGGGAAACTCTTACTTTTATAATCTGGAGCCTGGAAACTCTTACTTTTATAATCTGGAGCCTGGAAACTCTTTCTTTTAAAATCTGGAGCCTGGAAACTCTTACTTTTAAAATCTGGAGCCTGGAAACTCTTACTTTTATAATCTGGAGCCTGGAAACTCTTACTTTTATAATCTGGAGCCTGGAAACTCTTACTTTATAATCTGGAGCCTGGAAACTCTTACTTTTATAATCTGGAGCCTGGAAACTCTTACTTTTATAATCTGGAGCCTGGAAACTCTTACTTTTATAATCTGGAGCCGGGAAACTCTTTCTTTTATAATCTGGAGCCTGGAAACTCTTTCTTTTATAATCTGGAGCCTGGAAACTCTTACTTTTATAATCTGGAGCCTGGAAACTCTTACTTTTATAATCTGGAGCCTGGAAACTCTTACTTTTATAATCTGGAGCCTGGAAACTCTTACTTTTATAATCTGGAGCCTGGAAACTCTTTCTTTTAAAATCTGGAGCCTGGAAACTCTTACTTTTAAAATCTGGAGCCTGGAAACTCTTACTTTTATAATCTGGAGCCTGGAAACTCTTACTTTTATAATCTGGAGCCTGGAAACTCTTACTTTTATAATCTGGAGCCTGGAAACTCTTTCTTTTATAATCTGGAGCCTGGAAACTCTTACTTTTATAATCTGGAGCCTGGAAACTCTTACTTTTATAATCTGGAGCCGGGAAACTCTTTCTTTTATAATCTGGAGCCTGGAAACTCTTTCTTTTATAATCTGGAGCCTGGAAACTCTTACTTTTATAATCTGGAGCCTGGAAACTCTTACTTTTATAATCTGGAGCCTGGAAACTCTTACTTTTATAATCTGGAGCCTGGAAACTCTTACTTTTATAATCTGGAGCCTGGAAACTCTTTCTTTTAAAATCTGGAGCCTGGAAACTCTTACTTTTAAAATCTGGAGCCTGGAAACTCTTACTTTTATAATCTGGAGCCTGGAAACTCTTACTTTTATAATCTGGAGCCTGGAAACTCTTACTTTTATAATCTGGAGCCTGGAAACTCTTTCTTTTATAATCTGGAGCCTGGAAACTCTTACTTTTATAATCTGGAGCCTGGAAACTCTTACTTTTATAATCTGGAGCCTGGAAACTCTTACTTTTATAATCTGGAGCCTGGAAACTCTTACTTTTATAATCTGGAGCCTGGAAACTCTTACTTTTATAATCTGGAGCCGGGAAACTCTTACTTTTATAATCTGGAGCCTGGAAACTCTTACTTTTATAATCTGGAGCCTGGAAACTCTTACTTTTATAATCTGGAGCCTGGAAACTCTTACTTTTATAATCTGGAGCCTGGAAACTCTTACTTTTATAATCTGGAGCCTGGAAACTCTTACTTTTATAATCTGGAGCCGGGAAACTCTTTCTTTTATAATCTGGAGCCTGGAAACTCTTACTTTTATAATCTGGAGCCTGGAAACTCTTACTTTTATAATCTGGAGCCTGGAAACTCTTACTTTTATAATCTGGAGCCTGGAAACTCTTACTTTTATAATCTGGAGCCTGGAAACTCTTACTTTTATAATCTGGAGCCTGGAAACTCTTACTTTTATAATCTGGAGCCTGGAAACTCTTTCTTTTATAATCTGGAGCCTGGAAACTCTTTCTTTTATAATCTGGAGCCTGGAAACTCTTACTTTTAAAATCTGGAGCCTGGAAACTCTTACTTTTATAATCTGGAGCCTGGAAACTCTTACTTTTATAATCTGGAGCCTGGAAACTCTTACTTTTATAATCTGGAGCCTGGAAACTCTTACTTTTAAAATCTGGAGCCTGGAAACTCTTACTTTTAAAATCTGGAGCCTGGAAAGTCTTACTTTTATAATCTGGAGCCTGGAAACTCTTACTTTTATAATCTGGAGCCTGGAAACTCTTACTTTTAAAATCTGGAGCCTGGAAACTCTTACTTTTATAATCTGGAGCCTGGAAACTCTTACTTTATAATCTGGAGCCTGGAAACTCTTACTTTTATAATCTGGAGCCTGGAAACTCTTTCTTTTATAATCTGGAGCCTGGAAACTCTTTCTTTTATAATCTGGAGCCTGGAAACTCTTACTTTTATAATCTGGAGCCTGGAAACTCTTTCTTTTATAATCTGGAGCCTGGAACTCTTACTTTTATAATCTGGAGCCTGGAAACTCTTACTTTTATAATCTGGAGCCTGGAAACTCTTACTTTTATAATCTGGAGCCTGGAAACTCTTACTTTTATAATCTGGAGCCTGGAAACTCTTACTTTATAATCTGGAGCCTGGAAACTCTTACTTTTATAATCTGGAGCCTGGAAACTCTTACTTTTATAATCTGGAGCCTGGAAACTCTTACTTTTATAATCTGGAGCCTGGAAACTCTTACTTTTATAATCTGGAGCCTGGAAACTCTTACTTTTATAATCTGGAGCCTGGAAACTCTTTCTTTTATAATCTGGAGCCTGGAAACTCTTACTTTTATAATCTGGAGCCTGGAAACTCTTACTTTTATAATCTGGAGCCTGGAAACTCTTACTTTTATAATCTGGAGCCTGGAAACTCTTACTTTTATAATCTGGAGCCTGGAAACTCTTTCTTTTATAATCTGGAGCCGGGAAACTCTTACTTTTAAAATCTGGAGCCTGGAAACTCTTACTTTTATAATCTGGAGCCGGGAAACTCTTACTTTTATAATCTGGAGCCTGGAAACTCTTACTTTTATAATCTGGAGCCTGGAAACTCTTACTTTTATAATCTGGAGCCTGGAAACTCTTACTTTTATAATCTGGAGCCTGGAAACTCTTACTTTTATAATCTGGAGCCTGGAAACTCTTACTTTTATAATCTGGGGCCGGGAAACTCTTTCTTTTATAATCTGGAGCCTGGAAACTCTTACTTTTATAATCTGGAGCCTGGAAACTCTTACTTTTATAATCTGGAGCCTGGAAACTCTTTCTTTTAAAATCTGGAGCCTGGAAACTCTTACTTTTATAATCTGGAGCCTGGAAACTCTTACTTTTATAATCTGGAGCCTGGAAACTCTTACTTTTAAAATCTGGAGCCTGGAAACTCTTACTTTTATAATCTGGAGCCTGGAAACTCTTACTTTTATAATCTGGAGCCTGGAAACTCTTACTTTTATAATCTGGAGCCTGGAAACTCTTACTTTTATAATCTGGAGCCTGGAAACTCTTACTTTTATAATCTGGAGCCTGGAAACTCTTACTTTTAAAATCTGGAGCCTGGAAACTCTTACTTTTATAATCTGGAGCCTGGAAACTCTTACTTTTATAATCTGGAGCCTGGAAACTCTTACTTTTATAATCTGGAGCCTGGAAACTCTTACTTTTATAATCTGGAGCCTGGAAACTCTTACTTTTATAATCTGGAGCCTGGAAACTCTTACTTTTAAAATCTGGAGCCTGGAAACTCTTTCTTTTATAATCTGGAGCCTGGAAACTCTTACTTTTATAATCTGGAAAGGATTTGGTTCACATCACTCTAAGAAACTGGTAACTTCCTTTTTTGATAACACCATATTTGCTTCATACAAGTTTTAAAGTTTAAGCCACAGCTTGTAATTCATATTGGGGGTATTTGTTTTAGCTTCAAATTAATGAATGAAATGTTTTAACGTTACATAAACTTACACAAGACTCGAGAACATGAGTGTTGGGGAGAGACACCCCACGTGAAACGAAAAACATTTCTATATTACCAACACCAATATATATTATAGTTTATAATATATTCTATATTTAACACCAAATTATTAAACTAGGGAAGTTTAACGTGTTAAATTGTTCTTATAACGCTTATAACGTTACGGGTATTGTACGCCAAAATCGAAAGATTTGAAAAACAGTCGAAAGAAAGCTCACCTGATAACGCTAACGTACTGAGCTTTTAAGTGTCCTTTAAGCACTCCTTAGCGTGCTCAGCTTTATAAACGTTAACACGAATCCATGAAAATAAATGCATTAAACACACAGCGTTTCATAGTTCTGTACATTGTTTTAAATCAAGAGAAAAACAGTTCACGTTAACGTGCTGAACATTAACGTTAGAGAAAGTAACCGGAAGTAGGCAAAAAAGGCGCTAAAATAAACATTCTATTCTACAGTTATTTGGATAAACATTGTATATCTAAATTATTGTAGATATAATAATTGTTTAATGTAAGTGAATTAAATTATTAACAATATAAAATGTACACCAACAAGTTTTTTTACTGCTTACTGATTTAAATGAAAATAAACAATTGAATACAAACTACTTTTTACAACAATTGTTAACGGTACAAACGAAGTTAATTATTATTATTGGCAGTATATATCAAGTTTACATTAATGTTTAGATGTTTTATATTTCTGCTAGGTTGATTTATATTTAACATTTATGTAAAATTCTTACGAAGACAGGCCCACTGACCATAACGTTCATACATTAGTATATGCATACAGGAAAAAGAAACATGAATGCAGTATACGGTGAAAAAATATATCAAATAAGACTCAAAGACTCATATATCAAATAATATTTTACTCAGTTTTAATCTGTTTTTAATTAGTTAAAAGCAAATTTGCATTAATACATTAGTACTTTAGCACATGTTCAAACTGTTTACATTTAAGTTTCGTATAATAAAAATATGACATGATGTTATTAATATTTCTGTTATTTTACCTTACATTACATCACATTTTTGTTA
Source organism: Danionella dracula (assembly GCA_900490495.1). NCBI lineage: Eukaryota > Metazoa > Chordata > Actinopteri > Cypriniformes > Danionidae > Danionella > Danionella dracula. Next base: position 3,301,360 of record UELW01000445.1, read on the forward strand.
GCATGCTAAAACATTAAGAGTTTCCTTTCAAAAATAAATAAGACTAAAATACACTATAAGAATAAAATGCAATGTGCTTTTTCTTTTTATTAGATTGTTCTGTATCTGATAATGGGCAGATGAGAGAAAAAAAAACTCACAGTTAAACCCATCCATCATCATGTCGGCTTTCTCCCCTTTCGGGGTCTCCACAGTGGAATGAACCGCCAACTCCTCTGGCATATGTTTTACGCAGCGGATGCCCTTCCCTGCCGCAACCCATCGCTGGGAAACATCCACACACTCATTCACACTCAAACACTATGAATAATCGTCTTTACTGAATTCTCTTATTCTGCATGTCTTTGTTCTTGTGGGGGAAACCGGAGCACCCGGAGTAAACCCACGCGATCACGAGGAGAACATGAGAACTCCACACAGAGATACCAACTGACCCAGCCGAGGCTCGAACCAGAGACCTTCTTGCTGTGAGACGACCGTGCTACCCACTGCGCCACCATGACACCCACCAAAGTTAAATCCATTATTCTTTAATAAGAATAATTCTGTCATAAATCCAACTTTCTTAGATGGTACTTTTAAGTATTTGTAATTGTAACCAGATAACAACATTCTGCTAAATATCTACAAAATGTATAGTCAGGGTGAGTATTTTTTTAAGTGAATTCTTTTTAAGTGAATTGTGTAACAGTGTTGATTTTATTGTATGTTTCTGAGTCACCATGACTCAGAGTATTATATAAACTCTAATGTATTCAGCACCAAGAGCCTCAAATGCCTCATACATCAGCCAGACTGGAGCAATAATAACGGTTTTGGGAGTGCTTGTCCTCTTATTCAGAGTTTTGAACAGGTAAAGAAAACATATTTAGAATTTGAATTGATTCCCTTGTAAGGACACAATCAAGCTGATGAAATGGTATGAGATGAAAACCATATAAACTCCAATTTCTATAGTTGATTTACAAACGTAAAGCAACACAAGTAAAACATTTATAATTAAAATAGATTACCTGTTCTATAGTTGCAGGGACAGAGTAGGAATAATATGCTTTAAGCACAATTTAAAGTGTGACCTGAAATGTTAGATGCACTGATTGAATAACCTATTCTTAGTCGTTTAGATTGATAATCAAGCTGATTGACAAACACACCAACAAGGGGTCACTATCTTCCTTATCTGTCCTGAAATATTTGCAGTCTTTTAAATGAGAAAGGAAGTAAATCACTTGAAACCATGCTTCAATGTATGCAGTTTCAGCGTAACAAATCTTTCATAAAGATTGCATTCTTCCAATTCATAACTATATACAACAGTAATTCTTTCCTTTTACATTAAATATTTTCTAAAGTTCACCTGCACGTGAAATAACGTATTTTGGTTTCAACTGAAAAAGAAAATCTGCCAAGTTTTTCAGTATTTTTCGGGTCAGCAGCATCTTTTTTTTTTTTTTTGTTCAGGTGCAGGTACTGTCCAGCAGATGTCAGAGTTGCTCTTTCTGTCTGAGCTGAGGTTGATTTTCAAGATGATTTGGTTACCCTGAATTAAGTAATGTTTATTTGAACGCTCCATAAATTAACACGTCATGCTGAAATTCATAAAATAAAAAAAATCTCTGTCAGTTCTTAGTTTATCTCTGAGTGTGCGTTGACTATTTTCTGCCAACTTATAAAAATATCCAATTGAAAGTGTTTTATACCATGTTTTTTTCTATATTCACTTTTCTTCCCTAGTAGGTATTGCTTTTTAAACCATAAAAGGGATCAGTGGGATCTGTGTGTGCCTATCCTAGCTCACGTCAGGAGAAAATCAAGGTTGAAGACTCCTCGAAGAAACTCCCGCGCAATCTATCACAGAGAACACACCTTCACGCTTTGAAACAATTCACATTTTTCATTTATTAATTTAAATACTACATCACATCTAGTTGTTTTATTAAAAAGGAAAGTCCTGAATTGGTTTCATGTTTTACTATTTAATAATAGCCTTCTTTTCTTGTTATTTGTATTATCCTATTCTTTTTAATGCTGTTCAAACTTAAAACATGTACTTCACTGCATGTTATTGCTCTGAATAACTTTTGCAGGTCACTATATCTGTATCACAGCGTGTCTAAAATAGCCAAGCATTGTGTGATGCGTTAAAATCAACATCATCTTTACTTTTTCTGATCTAACAGATTACAACAGCATCCTCAAAAACAAGCTCATCCTTCAGCGAGCGAGAGCGCAGAGATTTCTGAGCTTTGTGCTCTGGAATGACACTGACCCACTTTCTTTGTCTCTCAATATTATGCTCCACAAGTGAACTCTTTGTATCCGAGTTCTCCCTGATCCCTTTCATTATGTTCACATCGCTGAAACACATCGACTGCTGCAGTGCTTCAGGACGAGCGCAGAGTTGATAGAAACCAAGACTTTGAGGTTGTTTGACTCACTAAACATGTCTCAAACTGTTTTTTTTTTGTTGCAGACTGCAGTCAATGTGAGAGCAGATTAACAGAGATTAAATGAGGAAACTGGAAAGCGTCCTGCTGCAGTGGTTTTAGGCTGATTTCATGAAGCGTAATGTTTAATCTGCTGTTTGTGTGTTTTCTGTAACAGAACCAGGTCACAACAACACATTACTGGAATTTCCCTGGACAAAACATTTTTCTTGGACGATTTTTCAGACTTGTTTTTGGCAAATCACTCAAAATAATGCCATGACTGGCTCAAGTCCTGACAAATAAATGGAGGACACCGTGGTTTGGGAAGAATACAATTTAAGTTTATTAACAGTAAATTAAGCTAAAAAAATAATAATAAAATACAGAAAACCCAGCACAATTTCTGTTGGATAAAAAAGGTGGTGAATCTATCCAGCAGAACTAGAATTAAACTCACAAGATTCTTAAACTACCCAAGATTGGCACTCAAACAAAGATAACAAAACACTAAGAGACATAGGTCAAAGCCAAACAGGACTGGTGAGCAGAGAGATCCGGTCCGAAGGTGAGGTGCCACTTATGAAGGGAGCACGCAGACTCATCACAATAGTGTTCGCTTCAGAGGTGTATGAATATGTGGATTTCAACCTTAACCTTAAAAAATACAAATCTCTTTATCAATAATTGCTTGAGGTTGTGCATGCAGGGTTGTTTGTCAGGACATCTAAGAGACACACTTATTTACTCTTGTTTTATTATTTTTCACTTATTTAGCCTCTTGGGTCATTTATGGGCTCCACAATTCATTCATTCATCTTCATGTCGGCTTTATTCCCTTTAGGGGTCTCCACAGCGGAATGAACCGCCAACTCTTCTGGCATATGTTTTACGCAGCGGATGCCCTTCCAGCCGCAACCCATCGCTGGGAAACATTCACACACACATTCACACTTTAACACTATGAATAATCGTCTTTACTGAATTCTCTTATTCCACATGTCTTTGTTCTTGTGGGGAAACCGGAGCAACCGGAGTAAACCCACGCGATCACGAGGAGAACATGAGATACCAACCGACCCAACCGAGCCTAGAACCAGCGACCTTCTTGCTGTGAGACGACCGTGCTACCCACTGCGCCACCGTGACGCCAGGGCTCCACAATTCACCCTCACAATTCAAGTTCACCTGAAGTATGCTTTTTTTTTGTCTTTATGACAAACCTACGCCAACGCAGAGAGAAGACGTGTACGCATGCAATATTTATAAAATAGGTGTTTTTAAAAGAAAGGGTTATTAAATTATGTAGCATAAAATTGTGTGTAAGGAAGTTGGGGGGTTAAAGTAACTTCTAATGTTTGTTAGATCTGCTGCCTTTCACTCCGAGTTCTGGTTCGGTACAAATACAAAAAGTGTTTTTACTCTACCTGCAAACTATTGGCTTCTGTAGGTTAACTTCTTTTTCATTTCTTAATTTCATTACTCTTCTCAGACCATCAAGATGCAAACATACAATTGTTAAAGGAATTAAACCCAAACTCAACTTTTTAATGTAGTGCTATTCTATTTTTTTATCTTCATAGTAGAATAGACTTGCACTCAGAAACTGAAAATGTCTAGAAATATAGTTTATCCTGTAAAATTGAATGCAAGTATGCTTTAAATTAACTAAACAAATGTGATGGTTTGTAAGAGTCATCTCAAAACATACTGATACAGTAGATGACAGTGATGGGACACCAACTGCTATGATAGCTGAAGACGGAAAAAAAAAGACAATTTTCTTCTATTCTTTGCCATATTTGGAAGTCTTCATTTTGAAGAGAGCAAGAGGGCCAAACAGTAAGTAAGAAGGATACTGGGTGCTATTTGAGCTGTTTTTGGTATTTTAAGTCAATATGTTCAACATAATTTCGCTATGTATTTTAGATTAATATATTTCATGTTTATTTTTGATCAGGGGTTGCAAAATCTGAGTTAAATGTACACTAGCTAGGTTACAACTGAACTCCTCAGCCTTCCAGGACCAGTTTTGGGCATGGCACCGCTGCCACGTATGAACTCAACTAAATAAACAAACAATGTAGAACCTCTTCCCACAAAAAAGCATCATAAAATAATGACAAAAATAATAATATAATAATAATAATGAAAAAATTTAAATCAATTTATATAGTGCATTCACTCACTCCACATTCACTCTCTGCTGGTGATAAGCTACCTTTGTAGCCCTCAGCTGCTCTGGAGCAGTCTGACAGAACGTGGCTACCATTCTGAGTCTACGACCTCCTGCCCACCACCAAACACCCCCCACCAGTCACTCACATCCACCAAACACACTCCACCAGTCACTCACATCCACCAAACACACCCCACCAGTCACACACATCCACCAAACACACTCCACCAGTCACTCACATCCACCAAACACACCCCACCAGTCACTCTCATCCACCAAACACACTCCACCAGTCACACACATCCACCAAACACACTCCACCAGTCACTCACATCCACCAAACACACTCCACCAGTCACTCACATCCACCAAACACACTCCACCAGTCACACACATCCACCAAACACCCCCCACCAGTCACACTCATCCACCAAACACACTCCACCAGTCACACACATCCACCAAACACCCCCCACCAGTCACACTCATCCACCAAACACCCTCCACCAGTCACACACATCCACCAAACACCCTCCACCAGTCACACACATCCACCAAACACACTCCACCAGTCACACACATCCACCAAACACACCCCACCAGTCACACACATCCACCAAACACACTCCACCAGTCACACACATCCACCAAACACACTCCACTAGTCACTCACATCCACCAAACACACTCCACCAGTCACTCACATCCACCAAACACACCCCACCAGTCACTCACATCCACCAAACACACCCCACCAGTCACACACATCCACCAAACACACTCCACCAGTCACACACATCCACCAAACACCCCCCACCAGTCACTCACATCCACCAAACACACCCCACCAGTCACTCACATCCACCAAACACCCCCCACCAGTCACACAGATCCACCAAACACACTCCACCAGTCACACACATCCACCAAACACACTCCACCAGTCACACACATCCACCAAACACCCCCCACCAGTCACACAGATCCACCAAACACACTCCACCAGTCACACACATCCACCAAACACACTCCACCAGTCACACACATCCACCAAACACCCCCCACCAGTCACACACATCCACCAAACACCCCCCACCAGTCACACACATCCACCAAACACACTCCACCAGTCACACACATCCACCAAACACACTCCACCAGTCACACACATCCACCAAACACACTCCACCAGTCACTCACATCCACCAAAAACACTCCACCAGTCACACACATCCACCAAACACACTCCACCAGTCACACACATCCACCAAACACACTCCACCAGTCACACACATCCACCAAACACTCTCCACCAGTCACACACATCCACCAAACACCCCCCACCAGTCACACAGATCCACTAAACACACTCCACCAGTCACACACATCCACCAAACACCCCCCTCCAGTCACACACATCCACCAAACACCCTCCACCAGTCACTCACATCCACCAAACACACTCCACCAGTCACTCACATCCACCAAACACTCTCCACCAGTCACACACATCCACCAAAACACACTCCACCAGTCACACACATCCACCAAACACTCTCCACCAGTCACACACATCCACCAAACACCCCCCACCAGTCACACACATCCACCAAACACCCCCCACCAGTCACACACATCCACCAAACACCCCCCTCCAGTCACACACATCCACCAAACACCCTCCACCAGTCACTCACATCCACCAAACACACTCCACCAGTCACACACTTCCACCAAACACACCCCTCCAGTCACACACATCCACCAAACACACTCCACCAGTCACACACATCCACCAAACACACTCCACCAGTCACACACATCCACCAAACACTCTCCACCAGTCACACACATCCACCAAACACCCCCCACCAGTCACACAGATCCACTAAACACACTCCACCAGTCACACACATCCACCAAACACACCCCCTCCAGTCACACACATCCACCAAACACCCTCCACCAGTCACACTCATCCACCAAACACACTCCACCAGTCACTCACATCCACCAAACACACTCCACCAGTCACACACATCCACCAAACACACTCCACCAGTCACACACATCCACCAAACACTCTCCACCAGTCACACACATCCACCAAACACCCCCCACCAGTCACACAGATCCACTAAACACCCTCCACCAGTCACACTCATCCACCAAACACACTCCACCAGTCACTCACATCCACCAAACACACTCCACCAGTCACTCACATCCACAAAATACTCTCCACCAGTCACACACATCCACCAAACACACTCCACCAGTCACACACATCCACCAAACACACTCTACCAGTCACACAGATCCACTAAACACACTCCACCAGTCACACACATCCACCAAACACACTCCACCAGTCACACAGATCCACTAAACACACTCCACCAGTCACACACATCCACCAAACACACTCCACCAATCACTCTCATCCACCAAACACACCCCACCAGTCACACAGCTCCATACTGGGCAATGTGGGAGAATATAAAAGAATTATATAGAGAAAATATAAAGATTTCAATTCCCCTTGAGTTTGGCTTTGTCTTTTTCCCTGTTCGGCTCTTCTGGAGCATATGGCGCTATCAGGATCAACCAATGAGCGTCCGCGAAGCCAAGCTTGATTAGCTGACGTCACGGGCGCAGTGCGCGCGCACGCACGAGAAATCCGTGCAGCCTGTGTCATTTAGGCCACGGACGAGAGCGAGGGCCAACAAAAATGGGGAATAATCGGAACCCCGGTTCTCTGGAGTGGACGCAACAACCGGACGGAGATTACCAGGGAGGTTAACGCGTGAAATTCTGGCTCAGAGATGGATTTGGGTGTCGTAAATGATCGATTAGCAGTCACCGGAGACGTTGAGGAAACCACCGGATCGCGCTCACGTAATCTTTCTGGACTTTATTCATCTGTTCGAATGGCGACACAAAGCGATAAACCAGACCCAGGTCTCCATCGGGTCTAACCTGCCTCAACCTGTCGCTTTCCCGGCGATGTCCGCGTCCTGTCTCGACCTGCGCATCGCGGTTTCAGCACCGGACAGCGACCGCATGGACAGACGCCACACACCGATAGACTCCGCAGAGGATTACCGGAGCCTCACGCTGCTCCACGCCGGGCCAGGGGGGCTCGGCATGGCTCTGGAGGAAGAGCTCGCCCTGCTCACCAGGGAGCGGGAGGAAGCTCCGCGGGAGTCTGCCTCAGAAACCCCTGAGGGCGGCCAGGACTCAGAGCTGCTGTCGCTCTTCCGACAAAAGGAGAAGGACCTAGTGCTCGCGGCCAAACTGGGCAAAGCGCTGCTCGAGAGGAACCAAGACCTCACCAAGCAATATGAGAAGATGACCAAGGATCTGAACGACAAACTTGAAGTGAGCTGCTTTGAGTTTGCAAACTTACTAAGTACAAAACAGCATATAGTTCTAAGTTCTATGCGACTTAATTACAAATCAACGAGGAAAAAGTGAAATATTTGTATATAAGTAATATGCTTAGGTTCAAATCCGAGAGTGAATTATTTTAAGCCTTTATTTCTTGCATTTTTGGTGATCGTGAATAGGGTTGTAGATGATGAAAATAAAATTCCAGCTTTTCTACGTTTTTTTTATTTTATTGTTTGAGTGTATAAGCAAGGCTGTTAGCAAATAGTTATTGTTAATGTGACCACAAATCTAAAAGAAAAAAATGTGTTTTTGAGGTGTTTTTATCTTGAGAGTTTATGTAAAAGACTCATTTGAGGTGTGGAGATTTCAATTAACAGCATTCATAAAGTCCAATTTTAAATCAGGTTGGTAAACAACTAAAGAAGATGCAATAGACACTCTCAGGATGAATTAATATCAACATTAAGTGAACAACCTATGCAACTTAATATTCCATGCACTTAAAATAGACTAAAAACCCAAATAGAAGTTTTGCATACAAAAAAATAGCAACTGGGCTAAATCTCTGAAGAAAGTATCTTGAAGAAGTTTTTTAAGCACTATTTTTAATTCATTTAATTATGTATTTCTTGCCTTAAATCAAATCAATTCATGAGATCAAATAACAGCATGTAACATGTACTGAACATTGCAGTTTACCTTCTTCTTTTCTAAATGAGAAATAACCCCCTCGTCAAGCAAATGTAGAAAATGGTCACAGAACCGTGAGGTGAGGAGCTTTAATTCTATATAAAGCACTCCCAATAACGTCCCTATTTAGTGCGCGCTTGAAAATAGCACATTAAAGGTCCTTGTAGCAGATAGTACAGGCAAGACGGCCTATATCACAGATCGGTTCGTTCTTATGCTAATTAGAAACTGATTTTCTTCACTGCACCATGATCTCGAGTGAGGTGCCCATTTCTGCCCCCTGCACCAACCCAGGTGCCCCAAAACAACTACAGACTCAATACAAACACAAAAAAAGAGATTTAGAAAGTCACAAGAGTTTATATAAAATCGTCTGGAACTTGACAGCATGTAAAGTTATTCCTGAAGGATCCCAACCGCAACCTTAGGTATTGTGATCAGGTGTGGTCCATGAAAAGGCTAAACTGTGCAGGCTTTTGCCCTCCTGGAGCAACTTTACCCACCCTTGGATTAATCAAAAAAGAGCCACGTCCAGAACACAGTATTTCCATGTTTAGTTTTTAGTTTTATCTTTTTGTGTTTGCCTTAGGTGTGCTAATGTTACTCGCTTTTCTTTGAAATGGGACAATGAAAAAGAGTAGCTGTTTTTCATGGTTTTGTTACAGTCTAGGTATTGAACTATGAAAAGTGAGAAATCGTAGAGAAAACAATATAGATGAGAGTGAATCTTAATGTTTTTTTAACCCTTGTGTGGTGTTCATATTATTGTTACTCAGGCTGTGTTTGAGTAACCCTTGTGTGGTGTTCATATTATTGTTACTCAGGCGGTGTTTGAGTAACCCTTGTGTGGTGTTCATATTATTGTTACTCAGGTGGTGTTTGAGTAACCCTCGTGTGGTGTTCATATTATTGTTACTCAGGCAGTGTTTGAGTAACCCTTGTGTGGTGTTCATATTATTGTTACTCAGGCGATGTTTGAGTAACCCTTGTGTGGTGTTCATATTATTGTTACTCAGGCGGTGTTTGAGTAACCCTTGTGTGGTGTTCATATTATTGTTACTCAGGCGGTGTTTGAGTAACCCTTGTGTGGTGTTCATATTATTGTTACTCAGGCGGTGTTTGAGTAACCCTTGTGTGGTGTTCATATTATTGTTACTCAGGCGGTGTTTGAGTAACCCTTGTGTGGTGTTCATATTATTGTTACTCAGGCGGTGTTTGAGTAACCCTTGTGTGGTGTTCATATTATTGTTACTCAGGCGGTGTTTGAGTAACCCTTGTGTTGTGTTCATATTATTGTTACTCAGACGGTGTTTGAGTAACCCTTGTGTTGTGTTCATATTATTGTTACTCAGGCGGTGTTTGAGTAATCCTTGTGTGGTGTTCATATTATTGTTACTCAGGCTGTGTTTGAGTAACCCTTGTGTGGTGTTCATATTATTGTTACTCAGGCGGTTTTTGAGTAACCCTTGTGTGGTGTTCATATTATTGTTACTCAGGCGGTGTTTGAGTAACCCTTGTGTGGTGTTCATATTATTGTTACTCAGGCGGTGTTTGCGTAACCCTTGTGTGGTGTTCATATTATTGTTACTCAGGCAGTGTTTGGGTAACCCTTGTGTGGTGTTCATATTATTGTTACTCAGGCGATGTTTGAGTAACCCTTGTGTGGTGTTCATATTATTGTTACTCAGGCGGTGTTTGAGTAACCCTTGTGTGGTGTTCATATTATTGTTACTCAGGCGGTGTTTGAGTAACCCTTGTGTGGTGTTCATATTATTGTTACTCAGGCGGTGTTTGAGTAACCCTTGTGTGGTGTTCATATTATTGTTACTCAGGCGGTGTTTGAGTAACCCTTGTGTGGTGTTCATATTATTGTTACTCAGGCGGTGTTTGAGTAACCCTTGTGTGGTGTTCATATTATTGTTACTCAGGCGGTGTTTGAGTAACCCTTGTGTGGTGTTCATATTATTGTTACTCAGGCGGTGTTTGAGTAACCCTTGTGTGGTGTTCATATTATTGTTACTCAGGCGGTGTTTGAGTAACCCTTGTGTTGTGTTCATATTATTGTTACTCAGACGGTGTTTGAGTAACCCTTGTGTTGTGTTCATATTATTGTTACTCAGGCGGTGTTTGAGTAACCCTTGTGTGGTGTTCATATTATTGTTACTCAGGCTGTGTTTGAGTAACCCTTGTGTGGTGTTCATATTATTGTTACTCAGGCGGTTTTTGAGTAACCCTTGTGTGGTGTTCATATTATTGTTACTCAGGCGGTGTTTGAGTAACCCTTGTGTGGTGTTCATATTATTGTTACTCAGGCGGTGTTTGCGTAACCCTTGTGTGGTGTTCATATTATTGTTACTCAGGCGGTGTTTGAGTAACCCTTGTGTGGTGTTCATATTATTGTTACTCAGGCGGTGTTTGAGTAACCCTTGTGTGGTGTTCATATTATTGTTACTCAGGCGATGTTTGAGTAACCCTTGTGTGGTGTTCATATTATTGTTACTCAGGCGGTGTTTGAGTAACCCTTGTGTGGTGTTCATATTATTGTTACTCAGGCGGTGTTTGAGTAACCCTTGTGTGGTGTTCATATTATTGTTACTCAGGCGGTGTTTGAGTAACCCTTGTGTGGTGTTCATATTATTGTTACTCAGGCGGTGTTTGAGTAACCCTTGTGTGGTGTTCATATTATTGTTACTCAGGCGGTGTTTGAGTAACCCTTGTGTGGTGTTCATATTATTGTTACTCAGGCGGTGTTTGAGTAACCCTTGTGTTGTGTTCATATTATTGTTACTCAGACGGTGTTTGAGTAACCCTTGTGTTGTGTTCATATTATTGTTACTCAGGCGGTGTTTGAGTAACCCTTGTGTGGTGTTCATATTATTGTTACTCAGGCTGTGTTTGAGTAACCCTTGTGTGGTGTTCATATTATTGTTACTCAGGCGGTGTTTGAGTAACCCTTGTGTGGTGTTCATATTATTGTTACTCAGGCGGTGTTTGAGTAACCCTTGTGTGGTCTTCATGTTATTGTTACTCAGGCGGTGTTTGAGTAACCCTTGTGTGGTGTTCATATTATTGTTACTCAGGCGGTGTTTGAGTAACCCTTGTGTGGTGTTCATATTATTGTTACTCAGGCGGTGTTTGTGGGTCTCGTGGACCAGTTGCCTTTTGCAGATTTTTAATTCACCCAATCAAAACATTTTATGTTAAAAACTTAAACAATATTTCCTTTAGCCAAGAAACAAGTGATATAAACAGCAAATATACTTTATTTATTGTTCTTTAACCTGATTTCTTCACGTTTAGAATTTGAACCATGTGTGGTGTTCTCATTATTGGTACTTTGGCAGGGTTGGTGGCTCTGCTGGACCCCTTGCATTTTGGCGCTTTTAATTCACACAATCACACAATTTTATTCTAAAATGTAATGTTTATGTGTGATTTATGTTTGTGTGGGAAGAGAGAATTAAGGTAAAGAATCTACCATTTTCACACTTTAACATGCCCCGGGTCCAGTAGAGCCGAACACCTTGTGTGTAATATAAATGTGTAGGGGGCGTACGTGTGGGGTCATATAAAATCTGTTCTGATAAATGTTTTTCACAGGAAATGAGCCAAGCCCAGTGAATCTCAGCTTCAAATAATAAATGCTTCTTTAATCTTTCTTTTGATGAAAACTGAAAATGGGTCCCACAGACCCGAACACCGTACATGGGTTAAGTGAAATAAATGTGGAAAAAAACGCTAAAAACAAATTAATGAAACACATCCTGAAACTGAAAAAACAGGTTGTGAGCAAACGCTCGCTTTGAAATAAATGCTGGAAGGATCTCAAGAGTGTCTCGGATGAAGGCTAACTGCCACTAATGTAGGATTCTGATTGAGGTGAATCTGGTTCAGATCTCGTCTGCGCTGTCAGTGATGCTGCAAGCTAAGCTAATGTGATTTCGTAAGCTCCCCTCACCCTCATGACAGTTCTCGGCCAATCTCTTTGCAGTCCTATGAAACCCTTGAGGAAAACAGTTTGATTTGAGAGGGAAATTTTATGTTTGTTCAGTTTTATATATAAAAAAACAAGATTAATTTTCATTGTTCTTGCTACTTTTTACTTCCAGGTTCAACATTTCAGGTGTGAAAGGTTAGGAAGGGACCCCCATTCGACATGAGGGTTTGGGTCATTATAGCTAAGAGAAACAAATATTCGCTTTTCCCAGCTCAAAACATGAGATTTAAACACTCTTTGTTATCAAATGACACTGTGTCTTTGTGCTGTTGTAGAATATTAAACTCTCTCTCTTGTAGAAATCACTCCGGAGGCAGGGTACCGAACAGCAGCACGACTTTATTTTGCACTTCTCATTTAAACAAAACACTGAAATCGTACTTTATAGAAGCTAACAAAGCTACTTGTAAAGTAGAGAAGGAAGGAAAGCCGGAAAGAGAGCGGAAAGTTTCCGTGCACCCGAATTTATGCTCTCCCAAGGGACGGGCCCATCGCTGCCCGGAGACTCCGCCTACTCCACCAGACACCTCCCTCTCAGGCAGGCAGAGACCTTAAACACACATTCAATAGGACTAATGAAATGCTAATAAAAATACTCATTATTACTAATGCCCAATATAATGATTTAAAATTTCTATCACAATGCTGTTTACTTTCTTCCAGGGCTTAATCACAATCACAGAAAAAGCAAACAAATTGAAAGTACATGTAAAAGAGATTTTTACAGCGTAGAGTTGATGAATATGAGGAATCGTTTATGAAACGATCATTCTCTCTCACATGAGCAAGCATCGAAAGCTTACACTACTTGATTGGCTTCAGAGTGGATTACACAGCCTTTCATCAGCGCCGGATTGAATTATACAGCTCTACGGCGGCCTCTGACATCAGCCGTTCCGCGGCCACTGTAGCATTACGTTTCCTGCAGACCATCACATCTTGTGTCCAACTATTTTAGACAAGAGAGCAACAAAACTGTTCAGTCCAGCTGCACTTTTGCCTCCATTGATATCAGCTCATGTGCGTTCCAATGTGGGAGACATCACCTGCCAGCTTGTGCATTGTCCAGACCTCCAAATGTATTTATTTTTACATGTTTATTACTCCAAAAAATTCCCAAAAAGAGAAAACAAAAACTAATAAAAAATAATAAAACATAAATCAAACAGGAAAATCTGCAAACTGTATTCAAAACTAGAACTAGTAAAATTATATGTAAATATATTTTCCTTTTTAAAATCAAACTTAACGAAGAAAGAAATTATGTTTTCTTTGATTTTGACTGATATTCGAGTTTATAAACCAGAGCTTGAACAAAAAGCTGATTTTGCATTGTGATTTATCCCACACTGGCAATTATCCTCTCTGTTTCTAAGAGCATGGAGTAGAGGAGGACATTGAAAGAATATTTGAAAGGAATGTTCATTCATTCATTCATCTTCATGTCGGCATTCTTCCCTTTCGGGGTCGCCACAGCGTAATGAACCACCAACTCTTCTGGCATATGTTTTATGCGGCGGATGCCCTTCCAGCCGCAACCCATCACTGGGAAACATTCACACACACATTCACACTTTAACACTATGGACAATCGTTCTTACTCAATTCACTTATTCCGCATGTCTTTGTTCTTGTGGAGGAAACCGGAGCACCCGGAGTAAACCCACGCGATCACGAGGAGAACATGAGAACTCCACACAGAAATGCCACTTGCCCCAGCCAAGCCTAGAACCAGCAACCTTCTTGCTGTGAGACGACCGTGCTACCCACTGCGCCACCGTGACGTCGCAGGAATGTTCAGTTCAAGCAATAAAAAGACTACGTGTCCATAACTGAGAAGAGTACCAGATTAATGGAGAGATTTTATAAGCTAGAAACTTGCTTTATCAAGATCTGGTTGATGCTGAAGAAATAAGCTATACATTCGGTTAAGTTTAGTTCTTGTTAGGTAAGGTTTAGTTCTAAACATATAACCAGATTTAACCTTTGTGGGGTATTCCAATTTTAATTAAAAGTTTACTCCATAACACATTAACATATATGACTTATCTCAAATTCAAACAATATAGAGAACATATCTTGAATTATTGCAACCAGTCCCTACTAGAAAAGAATACACACTTGTAACATTTTTATTCTCGTAAAAACTAGAAACGGGTCAATTTGACCCAAAGGCCACACAAGAGTTAAAAGATGATTAATATTAATCCACAACGTAGAATACAACACTAATTGTTATGACAGCGGTAGTGTGCAAATATTGACACAACATTACGCAATTTTTTGTGTGAAAATGTTGAGGTTGAGGTTTCCTGCTGACCGTACAGTCTCAGTTCACTGCTAAAAGTCTGTGTCTGTTGTTGTGTTTCAGCTCTTGGAGCAGGAGAAGCATGAGATGCGACGGCGTATGGAGAGCCGTGAGGGTGAGTGGGAGAGTCGTGTGGCTGAACTGGAGACAGATGTTCAGCACCTGCAGGAAGAGCTGGAGAGAAACCAGCAGCAGCTGAGAGACACTGAGAGGGACAAGAGTCGCGCTGTCAGCGAGCTCACCGAGCAGAACCAGCGCTTATTCCAACAGCTCAGTAGGGTCAGTGCTGTCCATGTCTATATCACAATGGTCACAAGAAAATTGCTTCCAGAATTACATGCAGAGCTGAAATCGATGGTCCTCTTAATCAAGAATTAGATGAATCTTTCAGCCTTCCACACAATAACAGAAGTGCATCCAGTGGATTAAAAGTTAAATAAAGATTGTAAACAGAAGATAGGCTGACATCAAAATCAATGGTCTTTGGGGACATAGTGCTCACTTAATGGAAGTTAGAGTCAGGAAGAAAACATCCTATTATAGCAGATTCTGTTGCAACCAAGGCACTATTTGATGCTAGATTTTGTCAACACATTCTGTAGGAAATTTATTAGTTAACAAAGAGGTTGATATTTTTGTTTTTGTCTTGCAAGTTCATTTGTACCACATTTAAAAAATCTACTTCATGACCTTTTTAATCTAGCTTTAGCTTTAACTTGAGTTTTATCTTTGCTGTCATTGACTAAAACACACAAACAAACATGTATACAGGCATGTTAACTTTCAAAAAAATTCTTTTTTTTTTTTCGTGGAGTTTCGTGGAGTATTTTTGACAAATAGTTTTTTCATTGTTTACAAACAATATGCCCCTGATATTCGTCTTCTGTATGAACAAACTGCAGGTTAAATGTTACAGGTTAAATGTTACAGGTTAAATGTTACAGGTTAAATGTGGCTTCTTTTGGTACTTTTGCAGCATTGTTGTCTGATCTGAGCAAAAATTATAAGTGCTAAATAGATAAAGTAAAAAGATTGAGACTGAAAAGAGCAATTATAACAGAATATTTACTTCTGATTAGAGATCAGCACCAAACGTTCATTCAAACCTTTAAACTTAAATTGTTGAAGTAAAAGACTTTCTTCTCCAGTGACTTATATCTGTGAGAAACTGTGAAACTGTGTTGAGCTCAGTGATGAAAAAAGCCAGAAGAAGGGGATACAGCCTGAGGTTAGAATCATATTTGGGGGGCAGTCTGAATGGTGCTTTAGTCCTAAATTTTTTTTAGTCCTGACATTTTTGGAAATGAACTCAGCAGAAACCCATACATCGAAATTCAGCCCAGAAAAAAACTGTATCTGAACCAGGAAACCAGTAACTGAGATTCAACTCTGATCAACGCTAAGCCAAACTAATGCTATTCAGTCAGACGCATAAGAGAAAGCACTTTAATAAGAAAGCATCTTTTACATCTACAAGCAATGACAAACCTGTCAAAAAAAACTAAACTAAATACCTTGAGACTTGGAAGAAAAAAAATCAGTTATTAACCCCTTTTCTTTTTAGAAAAATAACTTCAATAGTTGAAAACAAATTGTGTCCGCTTATACGTCGTATAAACATACAAAAAAGATACATGCTTTGATGTAATGTGAATTTGGCAACTCTTCTTTCTAAGCATCACATTTAAAGAAACGCCCTTCGCTGCTTGTTAGCTAATTGTATTCTCTATAAAAGAACGCACAAGTTAAACTTGGCTTGAGGAATCAGCTAATGGATGCTTGATAATCAGATGTGTCAGGAAGTGACATAAGGCAGAAACACATGGCTGAACGCAGGTGGGATTAGGGTTTAATCCTGATCCTCTGTCCTTTACCGGCATCATTAATGCAAGACTGCTTTCTGACACAGAGCAGAAGAGGACAGCAGGAACGCTGTGATTAACACAGTGAACAGGAATAACCAGAAGGAACAAAAACCTTACACATAGTTCTAACAAAAGGATCAACGTGCTCACAGACAGAGTGCTCTCAGACCAGTTTGAGTCTGTTCTGTTGGACACAAACTACAAGTTATTGACTGGCCACTAGAGGGTCACCCCTAAAGGAAGCAGATCTTCAAAGTTTCAAAACGAAACTTTTTGTTGGTTTTGATGAGTTTCACTAGTTTCGTCAGGGCCACTATTTTGTCAGTGTTCATTAATTTTAGTCATTGTTAACCAAAAAAAATAACTGTCCTCTCTTCGACTGAAGTTTGATGCCCAAGCTTATGGTGCTTCCCCTGTTTCCTGTCTGGCTTCACCAAAATATTCATAAATGGCAAACCTGACCTAAAGAAATAAAAATCATCAACTAAGGTCAGGGCTCAAAATACAGAATTATTTAGCTCAGTCAAACATATATAAAAGATAACAGCTAATTTTGAGCCCTGCAAGTTTCAAATCACACACAGAGCCTGAACTTGTCAACCAGTGAGCCACAGAAAAATACATTCTAAAGCTTCTAATCACTTTACCCAGACTATAAGAAAAATAATATTTTTAAAAGGTATCCATATTTTTGTGATGCGAGTTTAAAGAAATGTGATGAACAGTAGGTTACAGAGTGCTGATGCTTATTCTGTGAGAAAGTCCAGAAACTATTTTATGAATGCTCTTAAAAATATTTAAATCTTTGCAACTTTGCAGTGCAAATAGCATGAAAATACACAACCTTTTTTATTTTATGACAATTTTCATACAATATCCTTATCCAGAGTCCATACTGGCTATCCTCATATGCAGTAATTGTTTGGTGAGCTTCAGTATCTCATGTCACTGTGCAGACCTATAAATTAAATTGTTATACGGCTTTTTATCAATCAGCAACAATTTTAGGCATTCCACCGCAAAAATGGTAACAATTACCTCTCTTTGCCTACAATATTAACAACTTACAAAATTAAATACAAAGTAGTAAGCATATTTATTCTTTTTTATTAGCTTCTAACCTTATAAAAATAAGGAAATTGGTTAAAAGCTTCCAAATATTCCTTTCTGTAAATACATACTGTGTTTAATTCAAAGCATTTACTAATAAATAGAAAAACAAAGAATAAAAGCTGAATGATCACCAGCGTACTGTATGTTATGAGCAGATTGTCTGTTTGTTGTGTTGGACAGATGCTCTCTGTTGCATGCACTCATACACACACGCGCACACACACGCACACGCACACGCACGCACACGCACACACACACACACACACACACAAGCACGCACACGCACGCACACGCACGCACACGCACACACACACACACACACACGCACACACACGCGCACACGCACGCACACGCACGCACACGCACACACACACACACGCACGCACACGCACGCACGCACGCACACACACACACACACACACACACACACACACACAAGCACGCACACGCACGCACGCACGCACACACACACAGGGGGTAGTCAAAAAGCCCGAACCCCAGCAGTCTAATCTGATGAGAGACACTCATTTCTCTAATTACATTATAAAGATTAAGAGGAGGGGCTAGTGCGCACTCTCAGTTGAGCAGAGCTTGAGTACTTTATCAAGATGAGCTGATTTCATAATAAACGATCCCTTTGACTTAATGTTCACTGGTGGACTGGAATTAATGTGAAATGAAGTCACCTTCATTTCTACAGCATGACATAAAAGAGATTGAGTCAACTAACCTTTATAGAATTACACAACGCTGCTCTAACAATACAAAAAGTCAAGTAGAAAGTTATATTTTTTAATCGGGTGCGTCAGTGCAGAATTTGGTCTCCAGAAGAAGATCAACTTCCAAGTAGTTGTCAGGAGACCTGAGGGTGGATGACTTTAAAGGGTTGTTATGGTCTTGTATAATAATGGTTGGCCTTTATTTGCTAAGGTGTTAGCCAGGATTTAAAATGGTGCTTTTCAGTGTAACGTGGTTGGTAGGCAATGACTAAGTCTTTTTCAATGTTGGAAAATGTAGTGTAACAATTGTTGGTAGGCAGTGGCCAAGGTGGTGTAAATATTTGTAAGCAGTGGCTAGAGTGTTGTCAAGTTTTGGATAATCCCAGTGTAAAATAGTTGCTAGGCATTAAGCTTATTAAGTTGCTGTGTGTAAACTACTGAACATGTCTTCTTTAGTTGTACCTGCTGTAATCAATTTTGGACTCTTCTGCATAATAGACTTTCATCGGTCTCTATTGACATTGAATGCATTACATTTAAACATGTTCAATTTGGAGTGCTGAGAAAAGACTGTATGCAACACTTCCTTGTGAACAATCTCTTCCTATTGGCTAAATTCTTTCTACACAAATGTCGCTTTATGAAAACACCTCCTTCTCTCACACACTTCCTGAATGACCTGAGGATCGTTACTTCCTCACTCTGTACCCTAATGGACAAAAAGGCTTCCGTATTAGCAAACCTCCTGGAAAACTTTTGTGATTTGTAGTAACTCCGTGCATAACTGATGTCTGAAATTTACTTTTTTTTTTATCCTATATTTTTCTCTTATTTATTATCAGTGGTTATTTGTTTAATTTCCTCTTTTTTGTCTCTTTCACATAATTGCATCACTCTATTAGACTGTATTGTTACCCTGTACAATGTAAGTTGATACTGCCTTTGTAATGTAAGCTTTACTATTTCAAGTAAATAAAGGGGGGGGGGGGTGCTGTGTGTAAGGACGTGGAGGCTGAAGCTGTGTTGAAATCCATTCGCAGAAGTTTAATGAGAAAACAGATCTGTAAACTTAATAAACAATCCAACCAGCAATAACACAAAGGGGTAATCAACGGCAAAAACTAGTCAGCAAAGACCGCTCGGTAAGGCAGTAGAACTGGCAATACTTTGCAAAGTCTGTTTGGCTCTGCTTTAATGGCCACCAAACAGGAAATGATAGCAGAAGAAGCAGAGGGAGTGAAGCTAGTCAATATTCAGGTGAGGGCTCCCTCTGCTGGCGTGGTGTTACATGCTGTCAAGCTTAACTAACTGCTGCTAGAGCTCTTTCCAGTGTAAAAACGATTGGAAGCAGTGGCTAACATGTTTTCAAGGTTTGAAAATGGACGCTATAGTCCTGTCCCGTGTGAAAATGGTTTGATAGGTAGGTTTTAAGGTATTTTTTAAAAGTTAGGAAATGATCGTTATGGTCGTATACAGTGTAAAAATAGTTTGGCAGGCAGTGTTAGTAAGGTTCAGAAATAATAGAGATATCTTATGGTCTTTTGTAGAAAGAATGTAGTAGCCAGTGGCTGAGGTGTTTTGAGAAATTGTTTGCTTACTATGGTCATATACAGTGTATGAAAATGCTTGGTTTACAGGTTGTTTAAAGGTGTTTACAGACTGAAAAAGGTCGCCAAGTTCCTGTATGATCTGAAACATTTTATTTGTTGCTACTACAGCATTTGGAATGTTGCTTAGTTTGGTTCAGTGTAAAATCTGTTGAAAGGGAGTTGTTAAGATGGCATCATTTTGTTGAAGGGTTTCTAGCATTTAAGAAAATGTTTGCGGGATGTTAACTAGTGGTCCTGATCAGTGTGGAAAAAGGATATTTTACATGGTCGGTAGGTTTTACATGTTACTTTAGATTAAAGGCTGTTAACATCTGTACACTAGCACCATCCTCTTCTTAGACAGTGTTAGTCCAAAAGGATCAATGCCTAGCATGGTTGCCATGGAAACACTAATGTAATGTTAACCCCCCCCCCTCCCCACCCCCATACCTTCCACGAAATGTAATCAATCACATTGAAGGATTTTATTGCTTCATTATGTGATTGTCCAACCATCTGACATTTGGGTTATGTGTCTCCAGTTTCTAGATTAGAGATGTCACAGGTTTCCTTTTCAAACAGTCTGACTCACGCCGCCAATCACTATGCCCACAAATTGCCATGGCAACTAAAAGTATTTTGCACAGTTATGACTTTTACAGCAGGCTATGACTCCTCCACTGCTTTATTTGATTCTCAATTGTACAGATTATCATTACAAGGCTGCCTCTGAAAACATGCTCAGAGTCTTTCAAAATTTTGCAAAGTACATAATGATAATATCATGAGCCGAATAACGTGAATCGGTGGAATTCAGCACGTGATGACAATGCAGCTCAATAAAAACACAGAAGCCACGTAGATTGCTTCTTGCCATGCGCTGCCTTACTGCGGCTCCATCATTAGTGCATGATGCTAGCCAAAGGGGTGAACATGCTTTTATCTGCAAGCAAAGCTTTGAAACCTTCTTCCTCTGGAGATCAGGTCTGCTTCCGAGCTGGCTGCTTTTAGATCTGTCTGTTTTATTTTTAATACAAATGATCAGAAAAAATATATGTTTTATTATGCATTGTCAGTTTTTGGTGCATGTTGTACTCTGTTGTAGCTACTGAGTGAGGTGTTTGGTCTTCTGGCGTGAAAAGCACTTTAGCCTTATAAAACAGATGGTTTGGTTTCACGGATCTAAATATGATGTGATGGTTTTTATCTTACACAAGAGGATAAAACAAGGCCTTGTTAGCTTTGCACAACGCTATGCTGTTGACAGGTAAATTTGGGTTTACAAACACCAAAATTGAAAAACCTAAAATTAAATCATAACAATGTTATGCTATGTATTCCAGTAGGCCACTCTTGAACCGTGCACATCTACTCCTCTCTGGATATTAATTTTTGATTGATAGAGAATTAGTCATGATGGAAATTAAATTGAATTTGCATTTCAGAAGAAATGACTCACAGACTCACAGGGGTAGCTTGCACAAATTAAAATCTAGTCACTACTGACTCATCGCCATGTGTCACATGATACTGTGAATAATGTGCAATGAAATGCATTGAAAACAAATCGTTTTTATTTTTCCAGATAACTTTCCAAACTGTCTTCAGGATATCTATAATATAATATAACAGTGGCATCTAAGCTTTGGTGTGTTTTGCCGTCATGATGAAAGTTGTGGTACTAGTGAGTTGCCATGGTTACAGTCACAGATGATGTGAGTCAGCGCCGATTGATGAGAAGGATTGTTTCTCGCAGCTGCAAACGGCTGAGAAACTCCTGATATCTGCTGGAATGTGCCTGGTGGAACCTTTTCTCTCATAGACTATCTCTCTTCGCATGAGTCACATTCACAGATCACAGGAGCAGCAACAGGCTCTTACTTCTATCTTTGCGATGAAAACACGCGATTAAGCAGATTGTGTATTATTTGATACGCATCATTGCTTACGGGGCTCTCCCTGACCTTCAAACACTCATTACTCACTTGTTGATAATCTGAGCACAGAGATGCAAGCTGGCTTACTGTTAGAGGATTTCCTCTTGATTCAGAACCACTGATAAAAGAACAAAGAGTGTGACTCATTGGAAAAATGTGTTCCAAGAAGCAGCACTTAACCTGATTTTATTTGGATTTCAACCCAAATCATTTAACATTCTATCCACTGTAAAACTGTGTCAATTACATAACTATCATTGATAAACTCGATGTCAACGAGTTTAACGTCAATTTTAAAAAGGTCAGCTATTAATGGATTAAAACAAATATCCATATCCACAGTCAACACAAATTCTTGAAATAAGAATCAAAAGGTGGTTATTACATAAAATATTATATAATTTTTATATAGTATACAGAAAATAATTGAAAAAATGTGTCTATATTGAAAGCATCCTTTTATGCCCTCAATCATAACAAATAAAAAAACACAATTTACAACAAACTAAGGCTAAACTTTAGTTAAAATAAGGCTTTAGTTCTAACACTTTGATCTTTCTTTGCACATTTCAGCTACATCAGCAAATCACATCAACAATTGTATTACTTATAAGGGTCAGAATAACCTATGCTAAAAAATAAGTTACCATGTCAACTCTTAAAATAACACCAAATATTCTGGATAATTAACAGAAGACATTACCTGGAAAATAACTTAACATTCTCAAATACATGATGTGGTTACGTGCCGAAATTAGATTTAACAAATTTTTTGTAAATTACAGAGGTTTAAAACCCTTTATAAATCTGTTTTAAAGACATTCCCTTGATTTATTTGTTATTCTATTTCTGGCTTTTGAAATAAGCCTTTCAGTAAAGGTTTCGACTGATCATCTCAGTGTCTATGGAAGAGGAGTTAAAATCAGCTGCCAGGGTGTCCCTCACCGTATGACCAGAAGGTGATCGGGTGGGCAGGAAACCTCCCAAAGCCCTTAAAAAAGCTTGTAACTGTGGTTCGTCTATACATTTTTCTCCGCAGTGGCTTGAATAAAATTAACTGAGAAAGTACGGTTCCTCTCCAAAACTTACTTTAATCTGCACAGAGGTATACCTTCTCACAAGTAGTTAACATTCTATTTATTATACTTTCAGTAGAAGTGTTGTTACCAGAAAAAATGGTTTTATGTTATTTGTTGTCACCAGTGTTGGGCAGTAACACATCATTAATAACGCGTTACTGGAACAGCGTCACTTTTGGCAGTAACTAATACTCTAATACTAATAACGCAGAATTTTTTAAATAAACTAACTCAGTTAACGTTACTATCTGCTGCGTTAGTGTGTTACTTTGTGTTTTTATTCCTACTTACTATTTCTTCCCGTTGCGCATTGTTGAACGCCACACGAAAAAGAAAGCTCGTTCAGTGATTGGTGTACATGAAAAACATATTTTTTCAGCTCCAAAGTTGGTCAGTTTTAACATTAGAGGGAATGACAACCTGCTCGCTTCTGACCTCTCCCCTTGTGGCCGGCCGAGGTACTACAGTTCAGTCACTTCCTATTGCACAGGAGCAGGGAGAGCGGGAGTTGCCCCTTGAGAAAAACTTGTTTTTCAAAGTATAAATACACACATTATTTTACCGAAGTGGAGATTAAGGGGAAAAAAAAACATCTCAGTAAGACGCAAGCTCTGTCTATCTGCTCGAAGCTACTGTCGTAGGCAACAAACAACCACTTTATGTTTTCTAATAATACATTATTACTATATTTGTGTTTGATATAAAATGCTTTGTTTTATTTTAAGATAATGTTATTTCAAATATTTCATTTAATCACATTTTTTCAGTTAAACTGTGTATAATTGTTGTTTTAAGTAAATTATTTATTTTTTGTTATTTAGCATATTTTGGTTTTGTGTGTATATTGACAACAATACAAATCCAATACAAAAACAATGCAAAGAAATAAATTGTTACTAATAACCAGAGTAGTACATTCCATGCAGCACTGATATTAAAATAAAAGGACATTAAGGGTAGCTTAATTTTTTAAAGTAACTAATTAGTTACTTTTAACAGTAACTCACTACTTTTCAATACATGTAACTAGTAAAGTAACGCAGCAACTTTTTGAGTCAAGTACCTAGTAACTATAACTAGTTACTATTTTTAGTAACTAGTAGAACACTGGTTGCCACTTACTATAAACAGAGCACATTTCGCAACCTTTTTTTGTGTTAAGTTTTTTTGTGTGTTGAATTTAACCTGCTTTGTTAAACATTGTGTTCGGTGTCCTGATAAGTCAATTATGATTTTGTGTACGGATTGTCTGTATTGTCAATGTCCTTCTTGCCGTTTCTGCTGTAAAGTACAAAAGAATTCTTGCCAAATTTCCAGACATTTTCTATCGCTAGCAGTATGACTCTGAAGAGCTTTACTTTATATTTGCATTAAATAGCTTAACGTCTAAAAAATTAACAAAAAGGCAATTTTCCACACAAAAAACTATATTTGTTTGCTTAATTCACAGATTTGAGTTTAGGTTTTTAACTTATTACTTATCTTATCTTAACTGTTCTGTAACTCTTTTTGGTTGTGTCAGTAGCCACTTTGGCTGGAACCGTAACCCAGGAACACCTTGATGATTATGTTAGGGATTCATAGTAACAAGACACAAAAAACAATACAAGCACCCCGAAATACGTTCAGCTTTCTGTGTCTCTCCACAGGCAGCGGAGGTGGAGAAAGAACTGTCTACTCAGGTTCATTCATTACGAGATGATTTCAGAGAGAAAAGCATCTCAACCAACCAGCACATGACGCGCCTCGAGACACTCCAAGCTGAGGTAAGGCATTGTGGGACATCCAGCATCTTATTTACGGAGTCATGACACCCTGATCCAATCCTTTCCTCTGCTTCCCTCCCTCAAATGACGGTGTCATGCTCTAACAGCAAGAGCTTGAAGTAAGTGCCCCAAATCACCTTTTCCATACTGCATGCTGATTCTAGATGTTTGTCTCCAAATATAGAGGCTGCATTCTTTTAAGTGTGCATGCTTCCATGTCTGAGAATGGCAGAGGGAAGCCATTTAAATAACAATAGTAAGTTTATTTTATGTAGGTTTACCTCAAGACTCACCAATAACAACCACAATGTAAAACAAACTACAACCCATACACCAGAAATAATGCAAATAAAAGAATTCAGGGGTAGTGAAAGGACTCGGGTACATGCAAACAGGATTGCATCACATATTGGAAAAACAGGTCATGAAGAAATTCTTGAACAAGTTTTGAATATGGTTTTGAAGAGCTAAATGAGAACACTCATTACAAACAAGCAGAGGAAGACAAGCAGAGCAAAACAAAAATAAAATGTTATGTTTCTTTTAAGATGGGAAATGACTCTGGTTATGGCCGTAACATTTATTTTGCAAAGAAAATTAAACAGTTTAACGGAGTGGAGAAACCAAAAGAGACAACAGCACAACAAATGACTAAACAGAGTGATTTATTTACAACTATTTACAAACAACATGACTAGTGTACAGACAAACAAGAACAGATAAAACAAAAACCCAACCAACCTGAAGAGAGAGTCCCTCCCCTTGATGGCGCCGGTTCCCTGCAATATCCCCAGGAAAATATTATCTCTAAACTAGCACAAAGTATAAACATAAATATCAGGCAATTACTGATTAACTTCTAATCTACTCTAATCTTATTTACAAGTGCGCTCATCACCTATCTAGTGTACTAACAAAAGGTTTACCAACGTGTAATGTCCCAGAATGTATATCACGTGATATCTATCTTTCTCTCCCTTCAGAGGTTTAGAAAAACAGACAAAGCCAATGTTTCTGGAGAACCAGAGTAGTCAAATCAACTGGCAGCGTGACAACAACGCAACTTATACAAAAGTACACAACTCAACATCAAAACGCACAACAGCCTACGATCTTGATCAGAGCTGATCAATGGTGGTGTGTCGAGACCTTTATCCAAATTAGGTCATTTTGGAGCAACCGGATTGGGTGGTGATGTGGTGACATCATCAATGTAATGGTGATTGACATCCCTCACGACGTATTGCAGAGAGACTGGAGCGGTGGTGAGAGATTATGAGTGGAACCTGGATTTGGAAACGGATAGGACAAGCACATGCACACAACAAACAAACAAACTCTAGAAAAACAAGACATTCTATGTAACAGACCCGTTGCCCAGCTAACAAATTTATGTTACAAGAACGTTCTGGGAATGTTACCTCTAACGTTGCAAAAACGTTGGTTTGTCCAGTTTTTAATGTTCTGTGAACATTCTCTCAAATGTTTTTAGAACATTCATCACTCACCAAAAACGTTCTAGGAATGTTCTGAGCATGTTGTTTAGATAACGTTTCTAATTCATTTAATTTAAAGTTATTAGAATATTACTAGATCTAACATTTAAAGAACATTAGCAAATGTTACGAGAATATTCCCTGCTAGCTGGGTATGGACAGAACGCGGTATGTGCTCAGTGTAGCGGCTATTGTGGATCCGAGGGAACCTTGCGTGTTCAAAATGATCAGGACTTCAGTTTGAGAATCAAATAACAGAGGTTTATTATTCTGAGACAATGAAGATCAGTTCAGCAGGGTGTTCTCGAGAGAAGACAAATCCTTGCAAAATTAAACATACAATTTAATCTCGAACTTGATGGCTCCTCCTTCCTCATCTGATCCTCCTTCCAGCAGAGAGAGAGAGAGAGAGAGAGAGAGAGAGAGATACGTGGACAGTCCAATCCTGGGCAGTTGTAGCTTTAAGCTGGTGTAACTGTTCTTCCCGTTTCAACCACCGGCTTTCAGAGGTATGCGGCTCTAGACGCCCCCACTCTTCAACAGCACTTTCAGATCCCCTCTTATCTGTTCACAACACAACTTTCTGTCTTTACTAACAAGCGAATGCTCACACGTGAAACTGCATCAATGTTATCTATAATCAGGGAGTCAAGCTCGCAGAGCTTTTTCCCAAAAGAGACTTTAGTTTCTGGCTTGATCTTCTCCTCACTATTCTAATACACACATTTAAACCACCTATTCTTTTCTAATACAATATAATTATCATTACTGGCCTACTAATGTAAAAAACCCTTAAACCCCCTCCCACAAAATCAATGATCCCATATACAATTATCATTTACTAGCATACTAACAAGAATCCCATAAACTCCCACCCATCAACTCAACAATCCCAAAAATGAGTGGAGAAAGGCTGAAAGGGAATGTCTTTTTGATTAAGCTGTACAGAAGTTCTATTAGTAGTTGATTAAATGACAGAGCATTAACAAACATTGATTAAACAATAATAAAAATCCCACACTATCCAATAAACCGCTACTGAGAGCTTGACAAGAGCAGGTTTCAGACGTGTGAGGAAGTAAAGATCCAAGTTGTTGTGCTCTTTTATTCTTTCAAATTAAATTGTCCAAAAACGGTTCCAAATAAAGAAAATAAATACCTTCAGAAACCAGCTTACACTTTCCCAATCACATTACATACAACGTTGCCTGTCACGGTTTAAAAACTGTGTGCTTCCAAACTCTACAGACGAGCACACAGGTGTCTCCTTAAATAGCACCTAGTGCCTCACAGTGGTCAAAACATAGAATTGCCAATTTGACTCCAACACTCGGCTTGCCGCAAGCATCTTGGGTCACCCGCAGTGCTCTCTGCAGATTTCTAGAGGGAGTTTGTCTGGTCAGCGTTCATTTATTATCAACTATAGAAGCTAGGGTTAGCGCTAATCTCGAGGAGTCACAGCGGTTAAAGTAAGCTTAAGTTGAGCAGAATACAGAAACTGAACTATAACCGAAACAGATAGCACTGACATTGATACTGATTATATGAAAGTTCTTGGCTTGGAACTGAAGGTGGAGAGAATTCCAAAGCACGGGTGCAGAGATGCTGAATGCTCTAAGCACTGTTTCAAATGCCTGTTGTCTGTCAGAGGTGATTCTACAATTATAAGTGTTCATTAGGCAGGCAAGGCAAGGCAAGTTTATTTGTATAGCACATTTCGAACACAGGGTAATTCAAAGTGCTTTACATTGGAAATAAAGAGTAAAAAGAAAGTGCATACATTAAAATCAAGCATAAAAAAAGTCATATAAATCAGACTGATTTAAAACACTGAAATTCAAAACATCGATTAAAACAAAGATTAAAATTTGAAGTGCAGAGGTAAAATAGTTGTTGGACGTTGGTGCTCAGTCGACAAAAGCGCAACTAAACAGGAGAATCTTTAGCCTGGATTGTTGGCACCCTTGATCTCCTCTGGAGCTGGTTCCTCTGTGGGCCGCAGGAGAACTAAAAGAGTATTTTCCCTGTTTGGAATTTACCCAGGGGAGATCTAATTTATTAGATCTGTGGGATCTCAGCTCTCTGTTTGGTGTGTATTCACTGATCATGTCTATTAGGTATTTAGGTGCTAAGTTATGTTTGGACTTATATACGAGCAGCAAAACTTTAAAATCTATTCTGAAGGAGACCGGCAGCCAGTGTAGAGACTTAAGGACTGGAGAAATGTGTTCTGACTTTCTAGTTCTGGTTAGAATTCGAGCCGCTGCATTCTGAACGAGTTGGAGCTGTTTAATGGTCTTTTTGGGAAGAGCGGTTAAGAGGCCGTTACAGTAGTCCAGCCTGCTGGAGATGAAAGCATGAATCAGTTTCTCTAAATCTCGTCTGGAAACAAAGCATCTGATTCTTGTGATGTTTCTAAGATGGTAATAAGCGGATTTTGTCATTGATTTTACGTGGCTATTTAGACTAAGATCAGAGTCCAGAATCACTCCAAGATTCCTGACCTGATTTGTAGTTGTTAGGCCCTTGGCATTGAGATACGTGTTAACCTTAAAAACCTCACTTTTGCTTCAGAATGCAATGACTTCAGTTTTGTCCTTGTTTAATTGAAGAAAGCTGTTTTGCATCCAGTTTTTAATCTCATCAAGACATTGGCAGAGAGAGTTTATGGGGTTGTAGTCGTTTGGGGAGATAGCTAGATAAATTTGTGTATCATCAGCAGAACTATGGTATGATATCTGGTTCCTTCTCATAATTTGGCCCAGTGGAAGCATGTACAGGTTCAATAGTAAAGGAGCAAGGATTGAACCTTGAGGGACTCCACACAACACTGCAGTCCACTTCGACTTGAAATCACCTATGTTTACATAGAAACCTCTTCCTTCTAAGTATGATATGAACCATTTTATCACAGTTCCTGAAAGAAGAACATAGTTTTTAGTCTATCGAGAAGGATTTTGTGATCAACTGTGTGGAAGGCAGCGCTCAGATCAAGTAGAACCAGGGCAGTCACTTTTCCTGAATCAGTGTTGAACCGGATGTCATTGACTATCTTCAGTAGAGCTGTCTCTGTGCTGTGATGAGCTCTGAAACCAGACTGATAACAATCCATGTATTCATTTTGGGTCAGGAATTCAATCAGTTGTTTTGCCACAATCTTTTCCATAATTTTACTAATAAAAGGGAGATTTGAGATGGGCCTGTAGTTGCTCAGTACAGTATTATCTAAGTTTGTCTTTTTCAGTAGTGGCTTTATAACTGAGGTTTTAAGGGATTTGGGGAAAAAGCCGGAGCACAAGGAGGTGTTTATAATTTCTAAGAGGTCCTTTTCTAGACTCTTAAGAACCATTAAAAAAAAGACTGTAGGTAGAGTGTCAAGCAGAACAAATTAACTGCTTACAAAGATACTTAGCATTCTTAACACAACATTTAAGCTAGCAATAAGAACACTACTAAACTAACACTAAAGCTGGACTCACCTTACCACATCTCTCTACCACAATAATAATCATGTTTTACTACAAATTCTATAGTGTAATATCTCTATTTGCATGTCCCAGAAATCCAGATTTCAAAGCCTTTTAGTTCACTGCAAGTCTGAGCACACCAGAAGCACTGACCCAGTTCGCCGGAATAGTGGCCGGTGAGCAGGAGACGTAAGGCACAGCTGGTAAATGTGTGACGAGTGCAAAACTGTCCTACACCAAAGTTAGCCTTTAAAAAGAAAGCCTCGTCATTGAAATGGCTCTTTAAGATCATTAGTAATTACACTCGATATCAAATCACTCTTTAGCGACATGCATTGGTAATTTCTGCTTTTGTATGTTGAACATAATTGGCTGTTTAATAAGTGGATCAAATCAGAAATGTCGTTCTTGATGGCCCAAAAAACACATTAATCTACTAAACAAGAATATCACTTGTAAAGTACAATGTAAACATATTTTCGTAAAGTTTTGTAGCGTTCTATTGGTTATCTTCCATCAAGGCATTCCTCAAAATATATATTAAATGCTCACTTTAGGAAGGGATCTTAAAATGCATTTCTCAAAGAGTGCAGCCTCTCGAATTGGACAGCGCTTCAGTCATGTGATCTCACACACGTCGCTGGTTCGTTTTAGATTTGCATTACTGAGTTTAAGATTTGTGAAAGTGCTTCTTCATCAACTCATCCGAGAGCTGCCTGTGTTTGGTTCTTGATCAGGACATACGTTTCACAGCCTGCAAACAGCAGATGAAATTAGAAATTAAATGTATGCTAAAAAAAAACTCATATTGTAATAATGGGATGTAATTCATGGGTATGTTAAATTAATGTATGAATTAATTAACCCTTGTGTGGCCTTCGGGTCAAATTGACCTGTTTCTAAATTTTACAAGAATAAAAATGTGTATATTCTTTTCTAGTAGGGGCTGGTTGCAATAATTCAAGATATGTTCTCTATATTGTTTGAATTTGAGATAAGTCATATATGTTAACATGTTGTGGAGTAAAATTTTGATTTTTAATTGCTTTTAAAATAAGAATACCCCACAAAAGGTTATTTTGGTGACAATTCTATTTTTAGGCAACAGATTTTGCACAGAATTTGCAGCTCTCTGAGTTTAAGTAAAATACAAATCTTCAAAACCACGCCCTCAGGAATTAATGCAAGCTTGTGTTGTGAGGCCCCTGGTGCCTGAATATCTCTTCTCTTTCTAACTTCTTTTAAATACTGCAATCTGTGAAGCTATACTGCAAATTCTTCAAAAAAATCTGTGAAGCTCAGTCTGGGCAAATGTTCTGCTAATACATGATGCTACACAATGGTTAAACCCCTCAATATTTTGATGTTATGTGTTGTAATATTGCATACTGCAAATAATATATCAAGCACTAGCCTACCTTCTGGTGACCTACAAAAGAGGATGATCAATGTACTCGAAATGATAGTTCTTGGGGATCATTTTACATTACATTTTGAAAAATCTAGTAAAAATTTAGCCAAGACTTGAAGCTGCTTTATTGTCCTTTTATATCACAGATAATTCCACCTGAGTTAGCTTCTCGGTGCTCACAATAGATGACCATTTTAAGCTTTAAAATGAGCAATAACCCCCTAATCTGTTTTATTAAGTATCAGATTAAGTACATCAGCCATATCTAAACAACATCATACTATTCACATACTGTAAAGTTAAACAAAAAAAACTAATGTTAAGTGGGTATGATAAAAGTTATTGATGGTCCTCAATCTGCCAACAAGCGCCACCATGAGAACTACACCAGTTTGTTGTAAGATGGGCGGTGATGTTTATGTCAAGGGGACTGTGGGCCCCTCTGTAGGTGATCTCTTCTATTTTAAGAGCCAGCACTGCATTGTCTGCGGCTCTGTAGACGAAAGTGGGAGTAGGAGAAAAGATCCCATCCATGAAAATGTGAAGCTCTCATAACAAATGCAACGCTTTCGTGGTCAATATCAACCCTTCAACCTGAATTACATTGGTAAAAACTTCATCGTTTTTATGCTTTGAGGATCTAAGCCGAAGTGGGTCAGTGAATCTGGGTCGGGACATGAGGGAGAGGCTCTCAAACTCTCTCTCACTCATTTGGGCCTAACTTTACTTACATTCAGAGTTCGTGAATATAATCTTTCACCAGAGTATAAGAAAAACGAAGCTTAAGCTAGTTTTTTTTTTTTTGCTGTATTTCCGCAACTTCTGCGTTTCTGGGGTTTTCATGTTTACCTCCAAAGAAAAACTCTAAATGTCCCTCTGGAGTCGATATGTTTGTTTATTCCTGACATATAGTGGTGATCCACGTTTTAGCAGCAATGTAAGCTGGCAGACCGCTGTGACCCTAATTATGAACTAGTGATTAAAGAAGATGAATGGAAACAAACAAGGCATTACGTTCTGACCCGTTTTCCAAATAGTTCCCCCCTCAAAAATCATCTCGTCGCCCTGAAGCCTTATCTCTCTCTTGAAAATCAAATATCATCTCTTTCTGGTTCACTGGTTTCTTTTCTTAATGGTTGAAAAAAACTTATACTACCCTTTTTTATTGTACTGCAGAGAAGTATTAGCTAAGCAGTGAAAAGCTCTAAATGTAAGTAAACGTTGCCATTTATAAAGGGAAAAATGTTTACAATAACTTCTAAATCCTCCATATAGACTTTCTGAACTTAATTTTACAAAAACCATCACTTTACTAATATTTAAAAACTTTTAGTTTACCAAACTTTTACAACTTTTGATTACATTTTCCAGTTAATTTGGTAAAGTTTGAAGAAAAAAATTCAATAGGATACTAAAAAAGCTGTGCATGAAATGCTTATGTCACTTTATTTCCCTTTTGTCATTGATATTTTCAATTCTTCCGTTTACAAGCAAATGTTCGGAGAAACGTTTACGTTATTGTAATCTTTGAGATTTCGCTCATAAAAACACTATTCCACAAACTCAAAAACAAGGTACTAAAATAAACCAATAAACTGCTAATATTTACTAAAAATACTTATGACATTTTTACTTAATTGTATACAGTAGATACGGTTTTAAAGATTTGTCGTTATAATGTGGTAAACTAAAGAAAAACAAAATAAAATATTGTTTAAATAATAACAAATGTTTGCTATCTCAATTTGGCTGCAAGTTGTTGGAGAGAATATATTGAGTGCAATGTACATGACCTTTAATTCACATATTAAGTGATTTAATTGGGTAAGTAATTTAACCTTCATAAAATGTTCCCCTTCACTTTTTAATAACTAAAGAGAGTGTTTTATTATGAATGAAAGAATCGTTACAGTATGGTTATACAGAGACGATCTTTGAGCATGGTTTTAAATCATTTTCTTTACTTTGAGTGAATAAAAAAAGAAGTGTCTGTCATTAAAAAAATACAATAAAAACGTTTCCATTCTTAAGATGTGATAAATGTTCCCGCAGCCTGTCGGAGGAGGTATTTTCTGCAATCAAACACACATTCCTGACTCTGGAGGTGTAGATGACTCCCTCCTGATGCCTGGCAGCAACACATTCCTGCAGCCAATGCAAAATCTCACCCACTAAACCAGTTCTTCATAAACTGGATGCCTCTAGGGCACAATTTTACAACAATTATTTTGAGTCTAGTTTAAGTTGAGTCTAATTAAGTTAAGGAATGAAGCCTGAATTAGAAGCTTCAGCAGTGAAACTTTTTACCAGGTGTTCGTTAGATTCTGTGAATGTGAGCGACTGTTTTTCTCATTTTTTCTTGATGTGCTATGAATATTTTTATGTGCTATGAGTAATAAGTGACATCTTGTCAAGAATTGATGTTTAGACTCCAGAGATGTTCTGGAGATTTCAGTTTTTTTCTCTTAGCTAGAAAACACATTAGCTACTAAATCAAAAAGTTAAAAAGATAAAACATAGATTCACAGATTCAATCTTCTAGAGTGGTCAAGCGAAACAATTTGTTCTTTATAAAAAAGTTGCAAACAAGGTATATAGTAGAAAGTCTTTTTAACAACCAGAATAAGTGAATTAAGTTAAAATAAACAATTTTACATAGTTCAATCAAAAAAATCTTTAACCTAACTACCTGGTAGAAAGGGGACATCTAGCAACCCCTCCCAGCTTTCTCAAAAAAATTAAACCATGCTCTAAACTAGGCAGTCTTAGAGAAGACAAGGACCATGCATACGGTCTACAAGCAAGATCTGCGCGCAGGAATAGAGAGCTGGTGGTTTCTGGTGCGAGTCCTCAGAAAGAGGTTTAAGGAATGAAGCCTGAGTTAGAAGCTTCAGCAGTGAAACGTTTTGCCGTATGTTCTTTAGATTCTGTGAATGTGAGCGGCTGTTTTCCTGCTGCGCAGATTCAGATGCTGTCGGAGCGTAAGGAGGAGCTGGAGCGCCGTGTGTCGTCAGTGTTGGAGGAAAACCAGCAGCTTCTGAGCGCGGTGGAGGAGCTGAGAGAGCGGACGCTGGTGATGGAGAAACACTGTCACCACAAGGAGCAACAGGTGAGCCACAACCCTCAAACGGATTAACAGCCCTAACTTGAATGAAGAAACGTTTTTATAAAGCTGCTCAATCCCATTTGTGTTGCGCAAACAAGTACAGAAATAAAAGAAGCTACTATTTTACCAAGAGAGATAGAGGAGAAGAGTAGCAGAACTACGCTGGTGATCTAATCATCATTTGTGTTACTCTTCCGTATGTTTACACTTTTTCACAGATTAACCCAAAGCGTGTGTAGCTTGAGATTATAGAGTAAACCCAAGATCAACACTGAATAAAGGAGAGGCAACACATGGGACACAGTTTTATTGCTTTCTCAGCATTTACTTGTTTAAATAGCTTCATTACTCCAGAGGACAAGCTGTTTGTTTGTTTGTTTGCTTTACTCACTGACTTCCAGTATTCCGGTTTATTAGATTCCAGGACAGATTTACACAACACGCTGCTCTACTCAAAACATAATCTTAAAGCTCTTGTGCAGTCTAGATTTTAAGCTTCTCCCCAAACCAGTTTTATATTTACATTTGCGCATTTGGGAGCCGCTTTTGTCCAAAGCGACTTACATTAGGGGAGAGACAATATGAGATCTGTTACACCGTCAAAGTCTATCTCAGCTTCTCATAATCGAAATATCAGCTGATCAATAAACCATAGCAGGAAGAAATAAAGACAGAGGATTCTTTTTTTACTCTTATGATAACTCTTGTTAAACTTCATTAGATGAAGGTGTTTTTGACTAAATAGAGTAGACATTTTCTTATTCACGTCTTTGAATGTCATTTATTACTTATAATAAAATGTTTAAACGTATTATTTAAGAACCAAAAAATCCTGTGTGCAAAGTTGACCTTAAACTTGTATTTACAAGCGTGAAAAGAGCCACGTTTGAGTGCTGACATCAGGGCCAATCAGGGTCGATCTCTGTGTGATGCTGCGGATCTCATCTTCAGAGGATGTAAACAAATCCTTTTTACTGCGCTCTAAACCAAACGATATATCTGGAGTCACTGCCTTTTATTTAGCTTGTTTTTGTGATTCTGTGTCAACTGAAAAGCTGAAATATTCTACGTATGTGATACCTCAATTCATAAAGATTCAAAGTACGATTTTTGTCAAGAATCTTTCGAAATAAATTGGTATTAAAGTACATTTTTGCTTGATTTTCTACATACATGTGTATGATATTTTATAAAAAAGAAGCTATATCAAGCATTTGGTAGTCATTAATATTTAAAAAAGTATGTAATGTGGGAAAAATGTATCGTATTAGGGATATTAGGTGCTACAAAATGCAAACAAATAATTTTTCAATAACTTTTTTCTTGATGTGCTATGAATATTTTCTTGTGCTATGAGAGTTAAGTGACTTCTTGTCAAGAATTGATGTTTAGAGTTTCTGGAGATTTCTCTTTGTTGGAAAACACATTAGCTACTAAGTTAATAAAGCTTTCACAGTACTAAAGAGGGTGATGGTATATAAAGAATATATGCTCCGAGTTTTAAATTGCGTATCTGTACATGATAAATTGTTATATTAATTTACTTTAAAAAGATAAAACGTAAAGAATGTGCACAAGAAGACACAGAACAGATTCAATCTTGAACAGTGGTCAAACTAAACAAAATCGTTTTTTATATAAAATTTGCAAACAAGGTATATAGTAGAAAGTCTTTTTAACAAACATCTATTCATCCATTATCTTTTTCCCTTTCGGGGTCTCCACAGCGGAATGAACCACCAACTCTCTAGCATATGTTTTATACGGCGGATGCCCTTCCAGCTGCAACCCATCACTGGGAAACATTCACACACACATTCACACTTTAACACTATGAACAATCGTTCTTACTCAATTCTCTTATACCGCATGTCTTTGTTCTTGTGGAGGAAACCGGAGCACCCGGAGTAAACCCACGCAATCACGAGGAGAACATTGTTAGGGTTGTATTTGGGTTTTCCCCTTCTGGTTTTTAATCTTGTCTAATCTTCTTGTTTTTATCATTGTAGACTTTAGTTCTGTTTCTTTGCAGTTTGTAGATTCACTCCTGTATTGTTCACTGCCTTCATTGTTTTCCACCTGTCTAATTATCCCTAATTAAGTTGAGTTAAGTCACCTGTGTCTGTTCTCGTTTAGATCAATTGTCTTCCTTTATAAGACCCCTTCTTCATTTGTTCAGTGTTGCTGCATTGTTTGTCACACCTTTCTGGCTGTTGAATGTGGTTAATCTTGCTGTAGTCTTTGTTCTCTTTTAGTCTTATCTGTTTACTTTACTTTAGTTATTGGAGGTTTTCCCCCTCGAGGGTTATTTTCTGTTTTATAATAAAAAGACTGACCGAACCTCTGGCTGTCGTGCGTTTGGGTTCTGCTACCAATCTTCTCTTATGAGGAGCGTGACAAACATGAGAACTCCACACAGAGATACCAACTGACCCAGCCGAGGCTCGAACCAACGACCTTCTTGCTGTGAAACGACCGTGCTACCCACTGCGCCACTGTGACACACTTTTTAACAAACAGATTAAGTTAATTAACTTAAATTAAAACTTAAAAAATCTTTAATCTAACTACCTGGTAGAAAGTGGACATCTAGCAACCCCTCCCAAAATAATTAAACCTTGCTCTAATCTGAGAGAAGACAAGGACCATGCATACGGTCTACAAGCAAGATCTGCAAGCAGGAATAGTGCTCGGTGGTTTTTGGTGCGTGTTTGTGACCGCCCTCTCTGTGTGCAGCTGCGTGAGGCTCAGCTTGAGCTGCAGGAGGTTCGAGTCTCTCACTGGCGGCTGAGCGCTCGGTGGTTTTTGGTGCGTGTTTGTGACCGCCCTCTCTGTGTGCAGCTGCGTGAGGCTCAGCTTGAGCTGCAGGAGGTTCGAGTCTCTCACCGGCGGCTGAGCGCTCGGTGGTTTTTGGTGCATGTTTGTGACCGCCCTCTCTGTGTGCAGCTGCGTGAGGCTCAGCTTGAGCTGCAGGAGGTTCGAGTCTCTCACCGGCGGCTGAGCGCTCGGTGGTTTTTGGTGCATGTTTGTGACCGCCCTCTCTGTGTGCAGCTGCGTGAGGCTCAGCTTGAGCTGCAGGAGGTTCGAGTCTCTCACCGGCGGCTGAGCGCTCGGTGGTTTTTGGTGCGTGTTTGTGACCGCCCTCTCTGTGTGCAGCTGCGTGAGGCTCAGCTTGAGCTGCAGGAGGTTCGAGTCTCTCACCGGCGGCTGAGAGCTCGGTGGTTTTTGGTGCGTGTTTGTGACCGCCCTCTCTGTGTGCAGCTGCGTGAGGCTCAGCTTGAGCTGCAGGAGGTTCGAGTCTCTCACCGGCGGCTGAGAGCTCGGTGGTTTTTGGTGCGTGTTTGTGACCGCCCTCTCTGTGTGCAGCTGCGTGAGGCTCAGCTTGAGCTGCAGGAGGTTCGAGTCTCTCACCGGCGGCTGAGCGCTCGGTGGTTTTTGGTGCGTGTTTGTGACCGCCCTCTCTGTGTGCAGCTGCGTGAGGCTCAGCTTGAGCTGCAGGAGGTTCGAGTCTCTCACCGGCGGCTGAGAGCTCGGTGGTTTTTGGTGCGTGTTTGTGACCGCCCTCTCTGTGTGCAGCTGCGTGAGGCTCAGCTTGAGCTGCAGGAGGTTCGAGTCTCTCACCGGCGGCTGAGCGCTCGGTGGTTTTTGGTGCGTGTTTGTGACCGCCCTCTCTGTGTGCAGCTGCGTGAGGCTCAGCTTGAGCTGCAGGAGGTTCGAGTCTCTCACCGGCGGCTGAGCGCTCGGCTGGAGGAGCTGGCGGATGAGCGCGAGCTGCAGAGTCTCAGCCCCGGCAGGCGCTCCGAGCCGCGCTGGTGCAGCCTGCAGAGCGAGATCGAGCAGAGCATGGAGCAGGAGGAGCTGGAGCACGAGCGGGAGCAGGTACACATACACAGCATTTGTCCACTTCATGAGTCTCTTGTATTTAAGTTGAAAGAGGTGGTTTGATTTTTATCCATTTTTAATTCTAGAAATGCTCTTAAAATGTTTATTTAATTGATTTGCATTCTTTGATCGTATTACTGGCTTTAAATGTTTTGCATTTAATTTTTTTTTGTAATTTCTTTAAAGGTTTAATTTCAGTAACATTTGTAATTCTTTGCAATATTTTATTTTCAAACATTTTTTCAATTTTTACATGTTTATTTTAGTCAAAACATACACATTGACGGTTTTTTATTATTATATCTGAATATAATGTTCCTAAAAATGTATTTAAATATATGTAAATGTCTATTATTATTAATATTATTGCCAATTGTTTATTATTAATTGTTTAAATATATTCAATGTAATAAAATATGAACGCAGGACAAATATTAATTGATTTTATTACTTTTGTAGTTTTAAATATATTGTTAAAATTATACTTTAATAATAATTTTAATAAAAAATCAAACTTGCCAAAATATTTGATTTATCATTAATTTGTATTATACATTTATTTTTGTTAATTCTTTTTACTTTACTTTTTATATAATTTTTGTATTGTTCATACTTATTTTAGGCTTACATTACAGTAATATTTGGTAATTATTATAAATTTTAATCAAAACATATTCAAATATTAATGCCACGAAAACATAAATCTCATTTGAAGATTTAAATGTGGGAAAAATAATCTAAATGGCCATGTATTATTATTGGAAATTGTTCAATTCAATACATTTAAACTTTTTAGATATAAAGTAATATTTGTAATTAGTTATTACTAACAATAAATAAATAAAAACTCTTAATCCCCTTAAAAATCACAAATATTTTTTAAATGATTTAGAAGATAGATAAAAAGTAAGATGTTTCACGTTTGTATTTAATTATCAACATTAATATAACGCATGTTTATCTGTTCCAGCTCCGGCTGCAGCTGTGGGAAGCGTACTGTCAGGTGCGCTCCATCTGTTCGCATCTCAGAGGAAATGACATCACGGATTCTGCCTTATCCACCGACTCCTCCATGGACGAGTCTTCGGAGACGTTGTCAGCGAGAGACGTGCCCGAGGGAAGCTTACCTGCCAGTCTTCTGGAGCTGCGCAGACTCACACAAAACCTGTTGGATGGAAACGAATCTACGGTAACAAAATTCAAATAACTTCAAGATTGTAGTCCTTTCTGGAGCTCCTGCTGTTTCTGGGTTACTCTAGACAAGCATAAAAGTTGAACACTGCCACCTTGTGCCCTGGAGCTGTTCTGTTTCCATTCATTTTCTCAAGTTCATTGCCAGGAAAAGACTTTCTTGAAACATGCAGACATTAAGCATGAACAAGATGTGTCCCAGTGTGTACATTAAGATTGTTTCAATTTCAACTAGGAAAAAAAGAATTAGTTGGCACCTCATTGACAAATAAAATGGCACAAAACAATTGAAAATACAGTTGTATGAACCGGTATCATGGCCACAGGTGTTATGATACCCCAGAGCAATTCTGCCCAAAGTTTTTCTCCAAGTACCAAAATATGGCACTCCAAGTAGCACCATAATGAGCAACATTAAAATACACAACTTATTCAGTGATCTTCCTATTCAGTTAACATTAACAACAGTTCAAATACGAGGCAATATTATTGCTAATAAAAATATGTATTCATCTCTCTGAACAGTCTGAACATTAAGAATGTAACCAATGAAGAAACAACGCTAAGAAAACTGTAACACAGACAACAAACAGGTGATCAGCATCAGCTGCAGGAGGAGAGATAAATGATGAGGAGAGCTTAGAGAGGAACATTGAACCACATTGTTTTTTCAACTGTTTGTATGTATATAGTGCTCAGACACCAGATCTGTTTAGACAAATACCAGGAGCCAATTACTCGTATGCTAGCTTAAACAGATCTGTTTTTAATTTAGTTTTGAACTCTGTGAGCGAAGCTGAGCTCCGGACAACATCTGGGAGTTTATTCCAGAGCTTCGGGGCTCTATATGAGAACGCTCTTCCTCCTCTTGTGGATTTACTAACCTTCAGTATAATCAATAGTCCTGCTTCTTGTGATCGGAGAGAGCGAGCTGGAATATATTGTGAGAGGAGACTGCTCAGGTAGAGCGGAGCCACTAGTGGTATGCATTCCACTGTTTGAGAACCGTTGTCCTAGAGCACATAGTGAAGCAATTCCATTTTCAAATTCACAAATTTATCAAGGAGCCATATGGAAGGCCAGACAAAATTTTTTTTTTTGCACATAATATTGTGCCAGGGCCATCACTTTGTACTGGGATCAAATTAATTATAGGTCCTGTATTCTTACTTTTTACTGTGTAAACTCCATTATTTCTTCAGAGAAAGGACTGGATCTGAAAGGCAGGACATGTACTTAAAGCAGACTGCGAGCTCAATCCCTTCCATAAGGAAGGAGCCAGCTGAAGTGGCTCAGAGATCTGCGTAACCCAGTATTTCTGTTTTAGGGCTCCCGGCGCAGTGATGAAGAGTTTCTAGAAGAGCAGGTTCGGAAACTGAGCGAGGAGCTGCAGGAACTGCGAGAAATGTACGAGGAACAGCGGGGGAAAACACACAGCAGCCAGGAGGAAACACTGCAGCTTCATAACCAGGTGACCCTTTTGAGAACACCTTCTGATGTCTATAAAACTCCTCAACATAGTTTTTCAGCTCCTCTCAAATCTTATGACATATTAAAAGCACCAAAATACCCCCAATTAAGTAACTTATGCATGTGTTGTTATGGGCAAAGGTGTTTTTTTTTTTTGCTAATATGTTTTACCAATTATCTGTAACATTACCAATCAATATAGCAGATTTAGAAAAATGGTCGCTGTTTTTATTTTTATCTTTTTAAATTATGAACTCAGACATTTCACTTTGATGAGTGAGCAATAATTAAACAAGTTACATACACCATTTTTTAAATTTTGAGTAACGATACTGACATTTTTACATGCATATTATATATACACATACACTATATTGACAAAAGTTATATAGCTCATCCATCCACATAATGGTCAAGTGTTCCAAATAGTTCCATAGTCATTGTATAAAATCAATCACCTAGGCATACAGACAACTACTGTAGTCATATTTGCAACTATTTGTGAACGAATGGCTCGCTCTCAGGAGCTCCGTGGATTCCTGCGTGGAACTGTGATAGGATCACACTTGTACCACAGTTCCAGGCCTGATATTAAATATCTGAAATATTTGTGAGCTGTATTAGAAGAAAATTGAAGGGATTGGGTCAACAGCAAGTTTACACTGTCTGCATTGGCTCCCAGAAAAGGCGAGTGCACTTTAAGTATTTTGACTGTTAAATAGAAATCCGTTAATGTTAATAAAATGTTGATTTAAGTGGGTAGCACGGTCGTCTCACAGCAAGAAGGTCGCTGGTTCGAGCCTGGGCTGGATCAGTTGGTAT
This sequence comes from Danionella dracula, assembly GCA_900490495.1. Lineage (NCBI taxonomy): Eukaryota > Metazoa > Chordata > Actinopteri > Cypriniformes > Danionidae > Danionella > Danionella dracula. The sequence continues at coordinate 3,343,266 of UELW01000445.1, forward strand.
CTCTGTGTGGAGTTCTCATGTTCTCCTCGTGATCGCGTGGGTTTACTCCGGGTGCTCCGGTTTCCTCCACAAGAACAAAGACATGCGGAATAAGAGAATTGAGTAAAGACGATTGTTCATAGTGTTAAAGTGAGAATGAGTGTGTGGATGTTTCCCAGCGATGGGTTGCGGCTGGAAGGGCATCCGCTGCGTAAAACATATGCCAGAGAGTTGGCGGTTCATTCCGCTGTGGAGACCCCGAAAGGGAAGAAAGCCGATAAGAAAATGGATGGATGGATGATGTGATCAACATTCAATGTCAGCGCAGTGATAACTTTTCTGTGGTTGGGAGAGCCAAAATGTGACATATTTTTATGTTTAAATCAATTTAGCAGAATTATTTGAGCCAAGTATAAGTGTACTTTTATATACTCATGAAAAATATATAGTTTAAGACATTATTAGAGCTATTGTTTCTTTAAGATTATTTTTCTTATCCACTAGGGGCAGAAGTGTGTAGGGAGTTTTAAAGTTTGAGCTTCAGGAGGTTTGAGCTATATAGATTTCTGACGGTATTACTTTTGACTGTTATAAGAAAACAAAACCTAATGTATGAGAAAAAAAAGATGGAATACATTTTGATCAGTCTGTTCATCTGATGCCTGAGGAAGTCTTTTGCTAAACAGTGAAAGTAAATGAGGGAAGAACATCAAATACCAAACAATCATACCAAACAATTCAGAACTCAGTGGTGTTTATCCCTGGCTCTTACAGGTGGCGCTGCTCACGGTTGAAGTTTCATCGTCTAAAGAAGAGACTGAACGATTGAGAGTCATGGCAGATGTGCACGAACCCAACGAACAGTTACAGAGCGCCATACGAGACCGAGATGAAGCCATTACCAAGTACGACACATTCACTCAACATTAACACGTAGCAAAACAATGTAATTTACCATCTACAGGCCACACACAATTTGTTGAGTTTACTTTCTTTTGTTGACAATTTCAAGAATTTGATAAAGGTTTAAGTGCTCTTTGTAAAACCATTTAATAAAAGTTTTAAATTAGAATTGTTATTTACCTTCTAGAGATTAAAACAGACATACCACTAAACCAAAGAAACCTCAATTTTACAACAATTACAATCTTACCTCTTGATTTCTGCTAGAAACAAACCCAAACAAGATTAGATAAGTACTACTGAGATTTCTTCTTGCATGAGATTTCTGTATTTTATGTCATAAAATTTTACATTTTTATAGATGACACATTTAATTTTCCAACTATTTACAAAGTACTTTTGCCACAGCTCACTGGAGTGAACTGCATTCATGAAAGTCAGCCACGGGAAAGTCACAACTGTTGTAGCAGCGCTCTGTATGTTCTGCTAGATTGAGATGGTTCTGGTCGGGTTATGAAACGGAGCTATTGGACTTGATTTGTTTGCTAGTTGTGCTTGATTGTGTGTTGCCGCTGCAGGAAGAAAGCGGTGGAGATGGAGCTAGCCAAGTGTAAGATCGACATCATGTCTCTGAACGGCCAGCTGCTGGACGCCATCCAGCAGAAACTCAACCTGTCCCAGCAGCTGGAAGCCTGGCAGGTCCGTCTCAAGCACAACCAACACACGTCTAAAACCGAACAAACAGTAGAAAAAAAAAACGTTGAAAAATGGGTTTCACTCAGATTGGAGTCACACAGGAAGGAAGTGTTCACGCATGTTTTATTTGTTTTCTACGTTCAATTAACAGTTGCAAATGTGATATTACAACTCTACCATCAAACAATAAAGTTATGAACTTACTGCCTTGTAATCTTTATCATCTTTATATCTAAAAACAACCTGATTAAAAGTATACATCCATGATCAATAAAAGTTAACAAAGTTATTAGCTGCATCACAAGTCAGGGGTTTACATGGTAAGTCAATGGAAAGATGTGATCTTCCATTTCGTAGAAGACTTGAATGATTTAGCATGAACGAGCAATTAAAGCGTTTGATGCCCGTGATATGTAATATGAACTGCATACTCGAGTTATTATTTTAATCTCCCAGGGATATTTTTCAAATATCTTCTGACTCAGTACCAAGCTGCCTTCATGCTGGAAGGCTCAGATGAATCGTCACTCGGCCGTGAGCTCATGTATTGCAATGTTAAAGTAGTTTGTCTCTCCATCGTGTAGACCACACAATTGTGTGAGGCCCACAGCCTCAGAAACTCCCTGTTGGAGTACGTTATGATTACGTTTTTATTTCCACAAAAAAACACATTTTCTTGCTTACACATCTGGCTAAAGTGAAAATAAAATATACACTAATTGACAGTATTACCTATGAAAAAAAACTTTAGTTTTACTCCTAATTAACTTTTATTTTGCGCCAGTTTGTTTGGCTTAATTGCCCAACGAATCACACCATTTTTATCTATCTACCATTTTATATTTTATCTATCATGTTAATCTTTTTGTCTTAAAAATGTAATCATCAGATTACACGTAATCATCATGATAGTTATTATATTGGCACCGGTTTGTCGCATTTTTAACCTAATTAGGGGCTTCACTGGTTCCTTCTTGCTTAGGTCTCTTATAGTGTTTGGCTATAAAGGGTTCTTTGTTAGACAATTTGGTACCTTTAAAAAAAAGATTGTACTTAATTTTAACAAATAAACAAATAATCCCACTCTTAAATAAATCAGAACCAGAATAAGCTTTATTGCCGTGTGTGTTTGTGTTAGTGTGTGCACAGGTCCGTCAGTGCAAACCACATAAGTACAAGAAAAGTGCAACACAACTAACAAACAATTAACGTAAGGCTATGAGGTAGAAATAAAGTAAAGTAACGTTAAAATGTCCAATAGCTGCTTGCACCTATCTTGTTGTAGACACAGTACATTTGGCTCTATGGCCAAATTTATCCCCAAGTAACCCTATCTTTACTGTTACACCAGGCCTAGGGTCAAACTCACATTTCTACCAATGTATTTCATTACAATAGTGAAAACTAAGCAGAAGATACAACAGAAAAGGGGAAAATATCCCAGTAGCCGATGAAAAAAAATCTACCAGACTCCCCACCATCCAACCATAATTACAGTTTACTTACAATCAACATCAGCAACACGATCATGCAAAACTAGCACGTAGTCAACAGAAACAGGCAAACGTCTTCAATCACATTACAAACGCAGGTTCGTCCATCTCTAATCACAACACAGCAGGTGAGCATATACACTGGAAAGATGATGGGAAGAACGATGGAGCATTGTTTTGTAGAGGTGGGAGTCAGCTGGTGGACATGGCATCATTAAACTATAACCAAAGTTCCTGCGAGAGTATTTGATGGGTGTGTCTGAGGCAGCATTAGTGGAAATACTGAAACGAGTGGGTGTGACCAGAGTACCTACCTAAACTAGTTACCCTACAGTCCCAAACCTAAAACTGAGTCAAACTGGCACCCATCACCTCCAGCACCAGTAGACCAGTATGCTTGTTAATTTTCTACTTCTGAACCCGCTAACACTGTGTGTCTACGTGTTCGAGTGTGTTTAATAGTCAGCTTCCCCTCTCTCTCTCTCTCTCTCTCTCTCTCTCTCTCTCTCTCTCTCTCTCTCTCTCTCTCTCTCTCTCTTCGGCTGCAGTTTGCCTCCTCAGGGCTGTTTACTGTGTGGCTCTTGTGGTTTCTGATCTAGTGGCCTTTTTCAGCTTCCATCCGCCCCTTCCTCCCTGTGGTAACCCCCTCCTGCCTTAGAGGTGAGATGGTGTCCGCCCTCACACTGTGTCCATCTCTATGATGATGATGATGCTGGGTCATGATGAGGTCATTGTCATGTGCTTCATCTGTTCTTTTGGAGCTTTCACTCAGTATTGCGGGTGTCTCCAGGTTCAACAGTCGTGTTCAGGATAGTGTTGTGTCTGTAAGAGCCTTTGGAGACAACTCAACCGTTTAGGGGCTCCTTACTCATCCATCAGTTTGCCTCTCGTTTATCTGAACATCTTCTCTTTGTGCTTTCCTGTCTGTCCGCCTTACTTCTCTTTTGACCTCATTCTGTACAAAAACAAGGGTGGTGCCATTGCATTCACATTGTCTTCTCACTTGCAGTTAAAAATTTTAGGAGCACTTTAACTGTAAATTTAGCTTGGCAGCAATTACGATAATATTGTATGTTCAGTGAGGAGCTGACATAACAGTTTGCTTTAAATCAGTGATCTCTCATCGGGTCTGGCAATCTTCTCTGTTCTCCATTCTCTCCTCTGCCTGGACGAGTGTAAAACTGCTGCATCTGTCTCTCCCTCGCTCATCTCTGTCTCTCTCTCCATCAGGACGACATGCACAGGGTGATCGAGCAGCAGCTGATGGAGAAGCATCAGGAGGAATGGAAGGATCCTCCGTTCTCCTTCAGTGGTCCTCGAGGAGCAGAGGCATCAAGAAGGACCCGGCGCCTCTCTGATCGAGACAAACGCCTCTTTTCCTTCTTCAAGAAGAGCTGAGAGCAAGACAGAGTAGAGGACGACTGGAGGCCCCGAGCAGGGCTTCTCAGCAGGTTTATTCAGAGCACGAGTCTGCCATGAGATCACATGATCAGGTTTCAGATACTTACAGTATCAATGCAATACAAACGCATAAATCATTACATGTAAATATATTTATCTGATAACTTAGGAACGCAAGGATTATATTTTTTATCAAATATGCTTAAAGGAAGTTATTTTGAAATATGATAATTATGATGATGACTTGAACAGATGTTATGTAATACTTTTTAATGTGATTACGTAAAGAAGTATTTTTTTATTATTAATACTATTGTACTGTAGAATTTATGCTTCCAGGGACGGGGTCACATTTAAGATTAAATAAGAAAAAATATATTTATAAAAATGATATGTGTGTCAGAGATGGTTTCAGGAGTAATACAAGTGTGTAGAACAACTGCGTTACAGAGCAATTGCATTACATATTTTAATTGTTCAATATGTATTCGATTGATTACATTTTATTATTGCAATACGCCAAACAATAATTATACTCATGTTCTGATTCATGCCTTTGCATTGCATCTCCTTATAGCAGAGCATTCTCAAATTATTCTCAGATAGCTGCTGGTACACCTTCCAGAGTCAGATCTTTGTCCTGCTGGAGAAGCTCTGATCCAGTCCGTCCTCCGTTTGCACTTTACTGGATCCACAATCCTCACGCGGAGAACTCTGTGCAGGTTTCCCACAATCCTCCAGTGTGTGTGTGTGTGTGTGTGAGGGTGAGAGTGTGTGTGGCCGGCCAGTGCCTCTCATCACTGCCACAGGTTCAGATCAAGGACTCGCAGAGATTCAACTCAGGATGAACCCGAGTGAGATCGAGCAAACGGGCTTCACTTCCACGAGCTCTGGATGGAACTTTACAGAGGTTTGAAGAGTGTTTGAATTAGAAATGCACTCCTGAGAAGACACTCTTAGCTTCACCAATGAATGTAACGGTACAAGATAAAAGGTGGTTAACTTTTTCACAAAATAGAAATGTTAACTCTTAAGAGATCATTTTCTTTGTGTTTAATGATTCGCTCTAGCTAAGCAGAGGGGTCAATCGATATTGGGAGGTTAATGGCTCAGTTGGTAGAGCACAGCACTAAGGTTGTGGGTTAAAATGTCCAATTTTTGTTTTGCGTCGTCTTCTCATCCTCTCGTCCCTTCTTCACTCCCTTTCCTGCCCAGACAAAATACACCACCAATTGGAGGCCACCCTTAAATAAGATATAGAAATTAAGAAGAAAAAAAAAAGTCAATCCCCCTCTACTAATAAGAACAAAATTTTATTTCAAAATTTAATCAAAACAAATTTATACCTACAATATTTAATTAAGCTGTAGCTTCTAAGCAGCTTTAAAAGGGAGGGGCGAAGAAATATTAACAAGATGTTTGGTATCTGAGATACTGAGTAAGCTGTAGAATTCCTCCTCAAGTGATGAAATAAATGTCATCAATAGGGTTTTATTTTGAAGACCAGTTTGAAAACAATTGACTAGCAAGAATTGATTATTTTTTAATAAATGAACTTGCCAAAAATGTAGTCAAGGTGGAGTAACCAATTTACAGATTTTTGTTTGTGTCTGAGGGCCCAGAGTAAAACGAAACCATGCACACGAGGCGGACGTGACAACGGAGTTCCCTTCTGCATGGTCAACGAAGAAAAGTGAGAATAGAATGTACAACACTGATGAACAAGATGCTTAAGATTTTCTATCTTGGGGTGTGGGGAGTTCAGACCCGTAATTGGTTTAAATCAAATACCTCCAAAAACTGAACACTTCTCGATGAAGTGGTTTCAAAAGACAAATGAAGTAAAGTGGAAAAAGGATATATCAAAAAGGATATATAAATAGCCTTTACTTATGTTTATGAATATAGCCGTAACAGGTGAATATCATTTGAAGGGTGGAGCTCTATTCATAGCTCTATTCCTTCCATCGCAAGGGCTTTGCCTAAATTAGCTCTCATGCATTCAGTTGGCGAAACCTGTCACCTCCACTCATTTAAAAAATAAAAAAGGGAGATCAACGAGCTCCCATCGCTTCTAGGACTTGTAGCCCTCTCTCGTACAATTTATGTCTCTTCATTTTCCTCGTCTTCAGTGTACACTCTTGACATAAATCAAATGATGATCCCAAAAAATCTGTTAATTTCTTCCTGTAATTCAAACTCGAAAACAAAAATGACTGTCTGAGTCACAGAAAATGATCTCTTAAGGGTTAAATCATGTTTAGTACTTAAATTCAACCGCCACTATGAAAGCAAACAAAGATTGGCTCTTCTGTGATACCGTCTTCTGTTTAGAGATATAACGGTCAAAATATGAAAACGTCTTCTGAAGAAACGAGTTTACAAACACACAAAGACTTCATACATTAGACCTCGGCTGCGTTCACAATCACACCACACTCTGTTCTCTGTTGCTATGGTAACAGAGACTGTGTTAGTGTCTATATACATCAACTTCTGCTTTTGTGGCAAAGCTAATTCTGAGAAATACCATTCCTGTCTGTACCAATGTAACTTTAAAACTATTTAATTTTGTGTTTGGTTTTGGCAGGAATAATTTCAACATAAGTTACAGTGTATAGTTTGTAAAGAAGGCCAACAATGTAAAACAATTTCTCCAAACACAAAACATTTTAAAGTGGCTTTAAAAAAAACTGAAGAGTTAAAGTGGAACCCCATCTTATTCAGAAAAAATCTAAAGCCAGCTATAATTCGTTCTTTTGCGATTCAAACTCAGCACCGAGTGTTCGTGAGCCACAGAAATGATCTCTTTAAGAGTTAAATTAACTTTTAACAGTTCGAATCCATCGTTAATAAATAAGCAATAAGCTATTTTCAGCGAAAGCTGCTTGATGAAGAAGATGAACAAGAATGACATTCCACAATAAATGTATATCATTATTTTGAAAAATGTATTGCTTGGTTTGGTTTTGGGCATCTTCAGTCATATGTTAAAACTCTTTCTTTTTTTTTTTCAATTTTTACCCATTTCCTCAAAGACACACAAAAGATTTGTGTAGAGATCTGCTGTGTTCAGAAACCCCTACATTATGTGAACAATTCAGAACTAGCCCAAACGTCTGTCGCGATTGGATGCTGCGCGCAGCCAAGGACAGGAAGTCACCAATCAGACGCAATCCGCAGAGAACAACGTGGTAACATCCTTCCATCTCGGCTCACAGCTCTTCCTGCTGTTTCCACTTATTATCTTAAGTCTATAAACAGATACGCGCTCACAATCTTGACATACTTGAATGGCCAGATTAGAAAGCACAACTCTCTTGAACGCAATCATCTTAGCGAACGGAATCTACAGATAGACAGAAGATATTGTTTGTACAACAATGTTTACTTCTTACTGTTCTACTCACTTCTGTGACTAGTTAAAGGGAGAAAGCCACTCAAACACACAGTGGGTTTAAATCTGAATGTTCCTCGAGCTCGGAGCCGTGCTGCACACTACATGAAATATCCATTTAAGAAAATCCATAATAGGGTCCTTAAATTTATTTCCATTTATATCAGACCTCACGTTCCTCAACTCAAACTGCTGGTGGTGACACTGGCGCATGCTGGTGGTCTTAACGGTCACTTCAAAGGAAAATTAGATGATTGAATAAGAACAGAGAAAGAGTGAGCGATTGAGAGCGCAGCCTTGGTGGGTTCCATGTGTTTTCCTCCAGCCCGTCACATGATTGTGTATGTGTTTGCGTCTCACAGTCATGTTCTAAAATGACTCTGGCTGGTTTTGAGCTAAAGCTATGCATTCGTTATCGTCTACTTTATCGTTGAGGTTTTAAGTTTGGAGAAACCCAAAGAGTCACTTTTATAAGTAAGCCACAAATAGGATTGCTGTAGGAGGGTGTATTTTTAAATGTGAGCTTGAAAGCACTGGTCTGTCTCGTGATGTTTGATTTCGTTTGAGGAGCGATCAGGACGAAGCTGCGAAACACAGCCAGGATTTCGAGAATCTTCACATTTTCATTTAGAAAACGTTCTGATGAACCCAAACGCTTCTTGGACATCTGCTGCTTACGGTGCAGGTGATGTAGAGTAATGGTGGAGAATGCAACTGACATCATAACTTGCACAAATAATTGAGTTCTTCTCGGTCAAAACATGCCGAGGTTACAGAGACACCAGCAATTAGGGTCCAACATAACGAGAACAGCGTTTTCAAGCACTTTCACACGTCAATCTAATGCTGCCCCTAGTGGTTAGGTGATTAGCAACGCTCAAATATAAGATTAGTTGAGAAATAAACGTAAGTGTCAAATCTGTCCAAATTTGCATTTTACTAAAAAGAAAAAAATGTAAAACATAAATAGGTAAAGGGTGCAAACCAATGAAATTTTTTTTCAATTACTTTTTCTTGGATCAGACAGGCACATCAATTAAAAGATGGAGTTTGTAAGAAATGTAATGGTAAATTCTTTATTATATATCAAGAGACAATAGCCATGTCGAGTTTAAGGACCATTATTCTGAAAGTTATCCTGCCAGAACGTTTTTTTTTAAGCTTTAGTATCATATAAAATGTCTTTAAAGTTTCCTGAAGGAGTCGACAGGTTTTCCAAGGAAAGAAACGTTCAGATATTGTGAAAGTATCCGATGTTGTAGTCTACGTTCTACACGAACGACGAAGCCTTGAGCTGGAAGTCCTGGAGGGAGGGGAGCGACTCCACCCCTCACAGTATTTATTTAGTCGTCTCAGCACTGGTGTTGGCCTCAAACTTACACACTGCCGCTTTAAAACAATATTCCTACAGAGATTAATCACGTGAAAATGAAGTTCCATTTTGTTTCTTTGTGGATGAAGCCGTTTTAAGAACGCTTTTTTGACATCTAAACTTGAATTATTTAAAACTGAATGTGAACTATTCGATCATTTGTGAATTGAATACTGATTCTCTTCTAAATTCTCAATAGAGGAAAAAAATGTATATTTTGTTGTTCGGTGAGAGAAAGACAACTAAACTAAAAGCCCCTTGAGAACGTATGACTAACTCTTAGTTAAATCCTCCTCGCAGCAGCCGAGTCCTGGATCGCGAGTGTGAACGTGTCACGTGTGAAATAACTTTCGTAGATGTTATTTCTGTAGATGTTTGAGGTTCACTCTTCATCCTGTGGATCTCGTTGACTTTGTACTGTCTTTCTGCCATTGAAACAGTTTTTAAAACTCTTGTGTGTGTGTCTGTGTCTCTTTCTCACTCCGAAGATCTTTGAGTCACATTGACTCAGCTACTCTATTCTTTCCTCAGGCGAGATGACTGGAATGCAGAGTTGAAATTCAGCACATTTTTAAGAACCTCTCAAACAATTTGACTGCTATACTGACAAACAAACCTTAGACTAAAAAGGTAAAAGCAGAGGTTTAAAGTAAGTCCCTTTTAAGGCCCAGTGCAGCCTCCTTTCTGAAAATATACTTTTCACCATTTTCCAAAATACTTAGTATACTTAGATGCAGAACGAGGAAAAAGACATATTTTAAAGCGAAGATCAAAGATTAGAAAAAGATTCATCAAGAAATTAGAAAAAAAAAACTATGTAAGAGGATTCATTTCTCAACATAGCAATTAAATTGAAGACCTCAATATTTGTTTAAAGATTGTCTATCTCAATTATTTTAGGACTGTCCCTGTCCCAATAATTTGAGTACCTGATGATTCTAATATTTACTAATCCTCTTGATTTGTTGCTGGGGTTTTTTCTGCTTCAGATACTGTTTTTTTTCCCAACCAGATACAGTTTGGCAATATATTAAACAACTTGTTTAAATTGTTTCAGCTTGCTTCATCATGTTCAGCTGTAGTTACTAGAACAGCCTTGTTAGCTTTATTTCCATGTCAGCTAAAGCGTTTTCCCCCAAAGTTACCTGAACATCACTTCTAGCTTTTGTCAAGTAGCAAATAGACAAATTTATGTGAGAAGTTGTTTTGTTCAGTGACAATAAATGACTGACGGTTGTGTTATTATAAACTTACAAATTATTAATTTTAATATACAGTTACAAAAAAACCAAGGCCTCATCCTGTTGCTCATAACTAAGGAACTCAAAAAGTTGATTTTGTTTTAAAGTATATTTGTACAATAGTCCACGAATGCTATTCCCCACTCATCCATTAACGCCAAATACTCATCCACTTTCTAAAAGCTCGTAGAAAGTAATAAATCAACTAATAAAACTTTCAGATTTTTTTTTAAAGAAATCCCAACAAATTTGAATACTTCTAATGGCTAATGAATACTGTGCTAAAGTGACAATAAAAGATTCTGCAACTATATTCGTGAAGGCAGTGGGGAGCAAAGTGTTCTCAAATTCTTCTTTTTTGAAGACTCAGTGAAAAATAAACACTGATGTTGAGTGCATTGTAACACTAAAACAAACCGAGCAAACGTCAAAGATGCTGCAGATGATGAACAAAGACAAGGACAAACCTGCTTGTGTCAAATATTTATTCTTTAAAATATTTATTAATGATTGGATTGATAAAGGGGAGGTCTGTTATACATGTTTCTCCAGTGTACGATAAAACCAGAGCCACAGCTGATCTGCAAGGTTTCTGACTCTGTTCTGATATCCACTAACAGCAGCCAGGGGGCGCGGGTGAGGGGGGGGTGAGAGGGAGGGGCGCACGGGTGAGGGGGGGGGGGGGCGTAGCAGTAGATATGATAGCGCTGACAGCGAATCTCACAACAGTGTGCTCCAAACATCCAGATAAAAAGATGGAAAGTCCCCAATTTATCACTTCAACTACAAATTCAAGGACTTTAAATACAATTATAAAACACTTTATTCAGGGAGGGTAGCTTTGTTTGGACATCTGAATTGCATGCTAAATGCTAATGCAACAATAGTGATTTAACCATTTGTTTGGTAAAAATATTCCTCGACTAGAAAAAATGTATCATTATTCATCATATAAAAATAGCTGATGCAAAATAGATTTTTTTAAGTATTATTATTTCTTGCATCTGCTATATAGTCTCTATTACAGATCAAATAAGTTAAGTGAACACATTTTTCATCCAAAAATATAGACCAACTTTTCAGTTCTGTTCAATTGTAGTGCATTTCTGAGAAAATATTATACATTTAAGCATACCTTTGATATCTATAAAATGAAAGAAAAAAAAAAGGAAATACTTTATGCAAAATTGTCCTTTAATTTTCAAGAGCCCTTGAGGGGAAACATTTAAAAAATGTTTAAAATTGTTGTTTGCTTGATGCATCGATACTTTAAGAGCATCGGAGTTAAGAGAGCATCAAGAGAGAAGATAAAGCTTATGTTTGCAAAATTCCTCTTTTATTTGGATGCGAGACGTGTCGTGAGATTCCTCGTCAGAGAAGAGATCTGTTTCGGCATGAACGAGTCAGATTCAGCTCTCTAGCCTCTGAGATGCGCTCCACGAGAAACTGAGACTCAGTCATCCAAAACCTCTCTCATCCAAAGACAGCCAAACCCAGATTTCAGCTCCGCTGCCCACACGGTTGTGATGCTCCAAAAAGCCAGTAACTTCAACACAGTGGTTGACCCTCAATCTTCTCACACATTTTGAGGGGAAAACATGCAACTGAAATGAACCCTTCAAACAAAATAGAAGAAAATTGGCACAAAGAGTATTCTAGTTATTGCTTTAAACAAGGCAAAACCGACTTCCATTCACTGCTCTTCTGGAGTTTAAAATGGAGACAGAGGAGCCAGAGTCCTGAACAACACAAGGCTGAGGATTTAACCACACAACTTGTTTTTTTTCTGGTGAGCCATCCCTTTATACATTTACAAAGAAGACCTTTTATCCGCACTTAAAATCTAAATCCCGTTTGAGTTTGGCAGTTCATTTGAGTAGGAGCTGTGCATGTCTGTTTGATTCTGGATGTTTTTGGGTCCCGTGTGGAGAGTTTGGAGGTTTGTGCTTCATGCAGGACACGATCACGCATTAGAGCCTCGTATGTTTGGCACAGAGTGGCTTTTCCTAAAGACTCAAAACAAGACTGATACATGCTCCGCTTGAAGACTACAAGGGCTGAGATGAATATCTGGCAACACTGATGAGAGAAGAAGTGGATGTGTGTGTCTTCCTCTTCCTCGTCATGGATGCAACTATGGATACAGTGAGAAAAAAAAACAAAAAACAAACAAACAAAAAAAATCACCCTCACTGTCCACACCTTTAAGCAGAAGCAACCATTTTCGGTCATTTTAAATATTTTAAGGATCAGACATTAGGGAGTAAAAATTTCCACTTTCATTAATGACTCATTTTTTTTTTTCACAATTACTGATTTTTCAAATTAAGGGTCGCCAAAATTTTTGGAAGTTAAAATGCAAAAATTTTATTTCGTTTTATTTAAAGGCTTATTCATCAGTTAAAACAACTTCCCAACCTGTCTTTTTGTCCTGTTGAACATTGTAAATAATGTTAAGTAGCAGTGTTTTTCTAAAGGCAACAGGATCCCCAAAAACATCTTCGCTGGCGGTTTAGAATACATTTTCTGGTTTTTGCAAACATTGGTAAACAATGATGTCTTTTCAGTGTAAATCTTCCCATGTTTAAGTGAAAGCAAGTCTGTTAAATGTGTCCTGTAAGCAAAGGGAGCAGATATTTGAGGAGATAGCATGAGAAATGAGAAGCAAATCATCGAGGACGGCCTCTTCTCTAATGTGCTTCTCGCTTTGTGACTAGCTTGCTTTTAACAATGATTCACGAAGGCTCAAAGTTCATGGAGAGGAAACCTTCTAAAAATGGGCTTTCAAAAAAACAAAACAAAAAGAAGTCGTCCCTCCTGAGATGGCTGGTGGTTACTCGAGAGAGAGGTGATGGACAACTGTGAAGCAGAGAGAAACCTGCATGGTTTGGCCATCCTGTCAGCTTGCTGTCCTTCATTCAAGAAGGAGGATCTTTATTAAATATCAGGAATCCCACATAAAACTCATCCACTCGCGTAAAATCTGTACATTTGCTTTCTTTAAAAGTCTCTGTGGTTAGTCTCGGTCCGGAAAGGACAGCATTAGTCCGCTCTGTCTGTGTGTGTTTCTGTGTGAGATCTTAACTGAGAGCAGAGCAGAGCAGAGCTCGTCCATTAGCAGCACTTTTTCTTTCGTTTGCTGTTCTGCTTGAGTTTGATCACGTCGTTCTGCTGCTGTTGCTGCTGTTTGGCCACTGAGTCCTTCTTCGCCCGGAGCACTAGCTCTGTGATGCAGTTGAACATCTAGAGCGAGGGAAGAAACACACCTTAATCTTTCTCGACAGGACTGATTATACGTGAATGCAAAATAACAAGGTAGACGTGTCCCGAGAGAGAGACAAGAGAAAAGAAGAGATTGAAAGTGGAGAGACTGAAGAGAAGAAATGAGGCAGGGAGAGAGAGAGAGTGTGAAGAAAGGAGAGGAAGTGAGGAAAATGGGGAGAGGAGAAAGAAGGGGGAGAAACTGATGAGTAAGAGAAGAAAGGAGAGAGAAGAGGAGAAATACATGGGGGGAGAGGGACAGGGAGCAAGAGAAAGTAGGGGAAAAATAAGGTGAGATAGGATAAAGGAGTAAGAGAAGAAAGGAGAGGGAGAGAGGAGAAAGAAGTGTGTGGAGGGGACGAAAGAAGAGTAGAGAATAATTCTGCTCGTTTTACGGTTTCTCAATTAGAATGGTCCCAACACAGAGTCCTGGAGAACTCACCTCCTCAACGTTGACATTTTCTTTCGCACTGGTCTCGAACAGACTTATGCCCATCTGCTCAGCAAACTTCTGTGCGTCATTCGTCTCCACAACCTTTGAGTTTGGATCGTCATTTTTATTACCCACTGACGAAAAAAAAAAGCGATATTTAAAACAAATTCAGTCTTCTTTCTTTCTTTTCTGTTTAAAGCCCTGACGGCAACATGGCCATTTCATGGCTATCCCAGTTTGAAAATGTTGTTAATATTTCAATTTAAAAGGTCACAAAAACTTGTTTTAAAGCCAAGTTAAAATCGCAAGCACAAGTCTGTCCTCAGTAAAAACTTTTTTTTAGCTCTTTTGGGTTAGCGTGGACTTCTTTCAGATCTTCTCCACTCAGGTTCCTTCTCCTCACGGAATTATAAAGTGGACGTTCTATTAAGATGTGTTTAATAGAACAAATACATTTGCAATGTCTAAATAAAGGCATTGCCTCTCTTTTAAGAAGAAAACTATGAGTTATTCTTGAGCGCCCGATTCGACATCTGGTCACTAATATTTGATCTCTTCAGGTTCCAAAAGTTGTTTGATTTACTCCGAGCTCTGGAGAGACTTCATGCTATTTGTTTTCGGTTCAAATTCAGTCTCTCAACATAGTTTAAACAAAATGCTCCGGTTGAAACCGCTTCATGAAAAATGAAACAACACTGTTCAAATACACAAATTTATCAACAAAAGGTTGATTTGGTCAATAAAAACAAAAACAACTGAGCACTTCTCTCCATGTTTAACAAACTTGCCATTCAACACAGCTATTCTGTACAGTCTGTACATGAACACAGTAATTGAGTAATTCGACAAGTTCACTTACGATAAGAGACGAAATATAGCACAACATATACAAACTAGAGCTGGGAGAAATATGGAAATATATGATGGACAACATATAGGTTATTTTTAGGCATAAAACTTGGAAAAATGCAGCGGAATAGGAATAGTGTGTTTTATCCTACTTGACTCTGAATATAATTTTTATATATTTAATTTATATGTCGACAATATAAACTGAAAAAATTATTCCATGTGAAAGTGTGGCTAGCAACGTGCTGATCAGGCAGCTATCGACCTATCGATATCATCTCATTGACAAACAGTACCTCGTGATAATTATCGATATCATCTCATTGCGAAACAGTACCTCGTGATAATTATCGATATCATCTCATTGCGAAACAGTACCTCGTGATAATTATCGATATCATCTCATTGAGAAACAGTACCTCGTGATAATTATCGATATCGAATCATCGCCTGCTCCTACTTAGAACTGATCAATGGGTGTCCTAGATATATCTACCTGGTGCTTTCGGGAAAATTAGAAGTGATCTAAGAAAGACCTACAGGTTTGCTCTCTGCCTAAATCAGCTTTGGTTGAGTTAATGCTAAAATAAAATAGAAATTTATATTTTTTTCTCTATCGATTACACAGTTCATAGATCGTTAAGGCCAAAATCAATATCGCAACAGCCACACAACACTGAGCAATACAGTTCTATTTGTTGTATTATTTGTATAACAAACCCAATATTCGACAGACGTCGTCACAGTTCTGGTTTATTTCATGCAGCCATCGCTTGACGTTGACAAAGGACTCGGCGCTGGTGACGTCATACACTACTATGACTCCGTGGGTTCCTCTGTAATACCTGGAGGGGAAACACGAGCGGTCAATGCATCTTCTAATGGAACACCGTCACAACAAACTCACACCTGCACAGTTTGCTTCCTCTGATAGGCTACAAGTTAGTTTCAGTATCTGGCAGCACTGTGTGCTTGCACAATCACATACCGCACGTTTAAAGAGAAGCTTCGTTACAAATGATTATCCAAAACGGTTACATTTTGCCACACACTTATTCTGAAATCCAGGTTTTTTTTCTCCAGAGGTTCACATCTCCTGAGCTTCTGCATAGATGCGTTTAAAGCTGCACACAAGTCACGCAGGCACTAATATACTCTATGAGAAGTTCCTGAACGGTCACTTATGAACTAAAAAAGGTCTCAAAGACAGCAAAACAACTAAATAGTTGTTGCTAAATGTACACGTGGGCTAACAAAAATAGGTTAAGAGGCAAATTGGCAATCCATGTTGGGTAATCACACTTTTAAGCTGAAAAGTTTGAGCATTTGCCTCATTAATTGAGAGGAACCCTGTAAGCGATTGCACAGCTCCTTTGAGTACTAGCTCACCAAACAAACAAAGCTCTCTTTTAGAGAGCTGCTCTCTTTCGCCCCAATAACAGATCAGGAGCACTCAGAGTACGAAGACTAATGAAGCGCTAAACATTCCCTCGTTAGCAGATCCAGGCCATTGCACCAGTTCATCGCTTGCATGTTCAATGTGAATTTATTAGCAAGTCAATGCTGCTTTTTGGGTACAAAATTTACGTTCGTCCATAATTTAAACATGACCGCATTTGCTAAACCTTGAAAAGATCAACCGATATATCTGGACAAATCAATTAAAGCTGGATTTTTTGGGGGCTGTTTCGGCTGGACTTGTTTTTTCTTAAATATTTTATTATTAAATTATTATTAAATTAAATTATTAAATATGTTTTTGTGTTAAAAAAAAAATAAATACATTAAAAAAAAAAAAAAAGGTTTCATCAGCCTAGTTGTTTCGTGAAAAGTTGCAGAAACTTTTCTAAAGCCTGTACACCACATCTGCAACCTACAATTAAAACTCTCATACATGAATTTGTGACTTGCATTAATCACTCCTCTATCTGGCTTCCTGCTGGTGTACCCCGCACGAGAGCTCATCCAAAACCAGAGGAAAAATGTCCTTATTAGAGGAACCACAAGCTTTAAGGCCGTTCGCTTTAAGAGCTCCAGTCCCAGAAAGAGGAAGGTGGAATCGTGAGGGCAGCAGCCGCAATAAAAACGTTTCAGCTCTAATGAAGAGCTTCGAACAGGTTCCCTCAGGCTCCCGGTGTTTGAGGAGCATTCTGCCACACACGTCCTTGTCATGTTCAAATTATTAACTATTATAGAGAATTATTTTGACATATTGGCAATACTAGATTCATGAAGAAATCCCAGCAGAACACTCTGGGTCTGTCCGAGCGTCAACCTGCTGAGTCACTGGCGGGACTAGGGATGAGTACTAATATAAGATGCTTTACTATTACACAGGATTTACAAATATATATTTGTAGAATCACCAAAAGATTATTTCTGTCCCTGGTTAATGGTGATGGCTTCCAATGCTTTTTAAAAAAGTATTGCTAACCAAGCAGTGCCACAAAACTAAGTTTGAGTGAATCAAATCCCTTTTTTGCACTGTAGCTTTTGCACATGTGATCAAATGCAATTTTTCTATTTTAGTATTTCCATTGTCCTATATTTAAATTAGTGGAGTCAAAATGACAGTATTCTACATTAATTATCACCACCTTCAGTTCAGACACTCAAAACAGAGTAGACATCTGGAAGATGGAAGGATGATAACAAAATGCACGGCAAAGAATAGATTTTCCAACACCATTCAACGTCATACTGTAAAACCTAAAATGTAAAAAAGATTATAATAGGTGTATAAGAAGTGTATAACATAAGTGTATAAAGTGCATCTAGTATAAATGCTTTTGATGACTTCAGGCAACATGTGGAGTGCCTTGTGAGTTTCTTGTCACATGGTCAATAAAAAAGAGCAACAATCTTCAGATATTAAATTAAATTAAATCTAAAGAAAGCCGGAGCTTTTCTTAGGTTTCACAGACAATTCTCTCAGATTTCAGTTTTTTTGTCCAAAACCGTTTTCATTATTTCAACAGAATGTTATTTCCATATTTTAGAGAATCCTGTGAAATAGGCACTTCTGAATAAGTTATTGTGTAAAATATTTTAAAAACATACTTTTTTGAGAACTGAACAATTATTTTCTGGCCTTCACCATCAATTTGCGCTCCATGTCATTTAATTAGTTTGAATTAACTCAGATCTCCACATCGTAAAAACCAGGCAAAAAAAAAAAAAATTACATGAATATGATAAATTGATTTCCCAGCGATGGGTTGCGGCTGGAAGGGCATCCGCTGCGTAAAACATATGCCAGAAGAGTTGGAGGTTCATTCCGCTGTGGAGACCCCGAAAGGGGAGAAAGCCGACATGAAGATGGATGAATGAATGATAAATTGGAAATAAAACCATTGAATTATAACTGCATATTTAAGATTGCACGTCTTTAAACGGATCCTGCGATGCCCTTTATCATGACGTGTGCGTGGAGACCTCCTCAGCGGAGATGTTGCTGCTCACGACTCACGTTGAGGTGATGGTGCGGAAGCGCTCCTGGCCGGCGGTGTCCCATATCTGCAGCTTCACCTTCTCTCCATTGATTTCCACCGTCCGGATCTTGAAGTCCACTCCGATAGTGGTGATGTAACTACCTACAACACAATCACAGCCGACAAACATTCGTTTCGTAGAATCTTTAAGGCCTGTTGTGAGGGGTTTAACGCGATCAAAACAGAAAAAGTTATTTTTTGCTAGCTTATATATGAGCACCCTGCTGCCTCGTCTATAATTAATGCAATATAACACACACAAAAAGCATGTTTTAGCAGATAATACTTGACTAAATATATGAATATATTTCCATATAGATCACACTGAACTTCTACATCAGCACAAGCGGTTAAAGGAGAACTTCGAATGAATATGAGTACGTAATATTTTAACCCTTTTACAGCGGAGCAGTCGCCGGCAACACAATAGTGACTTGGGCTTTCGAAACTATGTAGCTCTGATTATATTTTCGCACTATCGAATAAATCTCAACAGATCCTGAAAGCTGAGAAACGGTTCCTTCGACTGATATTACATTTATTACAGTAAGGTCAACATCTCTTGTGTTCCAGGAGCAGAAAGTTTGTGGAGCGTGGGAGAGCGGTGACGGATGAGTTATTGATTAGGTATGAATGACTAGCAATACTTTAGCTGTGTTTTAGAGGCGATTAATTTTAAATATAATATTTTTTTGTATATAATAGTATAGGCATTGTTTTCGTTGTAGTTATGGGTTTATTTGCGTTAGAATTAACTGTTTTTTATACCGTGTTTGCATCCGTGAGTAATTTTTTGACAAACTTGGTGTTAGGTTTCAGTGACAAAACATTTGTAAATAGTGGAGAAAAAGGTCAAGACTGTCCTGACATCAAAGTTGTTGTTTTTCATGAGTTTTCAATGAAAGATTAATTTGTAGAAAAGGACTGACTGACGCAGCAGGCAGGGGGCGCTCTGTCACCATCTCAACCACAGTTTTTATGCAAAGAGTTTATTCACAGCTTTATAACAATGTTTTCCAATATATACTGTAATTGAGATATAATATTGCTTTATTACTGCTCACGCACATGAATTCAACAACATATCGTTTCATTCATTATTTTTTTATTTTATCTTTTGCTCATTTTTGTGTAGAAACACAATTTTTTATACAAATCTCATCTAATCTTACAACATCTTCTCACAATTATGAAAAACAAGACAAGAATACCGGGCTAACTGTTATAATTACAGTTTCATTACTGGAATAAACCGGTTTAATGTCGTTATTTTAATTTCAGTAACTTGTATCTCCATTGTCTTCTGGAACGTTCTGCTGAGGATCACAGAGGAACGGTTCTCTGTAGGACGGTTCTACTACTGAACGGCTGTTCCAGAAACTCACCTGAAAAAGTGTTATCTGCAAAACGCAGGAGAAGACTGCTCTTTCCAACACCTGAAGTGGAAGAGAGAAAGAAAAACGATTTGCAACAAATCTGTAGAATTTTACAGCCGGGTTTCGTCCCTAACGTAAACGCTGCTGCATGTTTCACATTACTTTAAATGCCTTTTATTCCTTACAAGGTGGTTCTGATAAAAAACATCTCAACATAGTAGTACACAGGTAGTGATGCAGTGTTTCCTCTACTACTCAACGGTGGCGACCCGACGCCCTTTGTATCAGACCACCCAACCCTTGGAGAAGAACAGCTAATAATAAAACGTGGAATAATAGTGATTTTGTAAGTTACTTCTGTATTCATAGTTTAATTAAGATATCTGCATTTGTGTAATTGTTTTTAATAATAAATGGATGTAGCAAAAAAAGAACGTGTTTTAATGTTTCAGTCAGTGAATTCCTGCCGCAGTGGGTAGCACGGTCGTCTCACAGCAAGAAGGTCGCTGGTTCGAGCCTCGGCTGGGTCAGTTGGTATCTCTGTGTGGAGTTCTCATGTTCTCCTCGTGATCGCGTGGGTTTACTCCGGGTGCTCCGGTTTCCTCCACAAGAACAAAGACATGCGGAATAAGAGAATTGAGTACGAACGATTGTTCATAGTGTTTGAGTGAGAATGAGTGTGTGTGGATGTTTCCCAGCGATTGGTTGCGGCTGGAAGGGCATCCGTCACATAAAACATAAGCTGGAAGAGTTGGCGGTTCATTCTGCTGTGGCGACCCCGAAAGGGAAGAAAGCCCACAAGAAAATGGATGGATGGAAAATGATTTTGGATTCTTTTTAGGTAAATTGGAAATTACACCAATTCATTCTGTCCAGATTCTACCTGGACAATCAGAGTAAAGCAGCCAATAAGAGCACAGAGATTGTGAGTCAGGAGTGATTACGTTCCTACTCTTTCTCTTTTCAGAATTCGGATCAGCAGATTTATATTGAGTCACCAAGGAATAATTCTTCGCAGAACTGCATCTCTACGATTGCACTGCGGAGCTAAGACCCTGACGGACCACAGGGAGGGCAACCCTTGCTGGTCTAACTAACACCTGGTTTGCCCTCGAGGTCTCCCATTCCCACTGGCTTTGCTTCAGTGAGAAAAATTGGTCATGATTGGTGCAGTCGGGGCTAAAAGTGTTATGAAAGTCAGTAATCACATAACTCCGTGTTTCTCAATTACTTTCTGTCACGCCCCCAAGGAAGAAAAAAAACATCTCGCTGCCCCCCATGCAACTATAAAGTATACTTTAAAGTGCATGTGAAATGTAAAAAAACATTAAATCCTTAATAAAACTATAAACATTGTTTGACTGATCGTGATTGCTGGCAATATTCGGCACGTTTTCAATGAAAAAACTCAAGCGATTTATCAGCGTGATTGGAGTGTAATGTCTAAGTGACGCCTTCATGCTGTCCGCTGCCAACATTTTTAGACTCAGTAAGCACACCTGTCTCTCCTCGTCTCACACCGCAGTCACAGTGAAGTCATGCTCTATATACGCATCATATTTCCTCGTCTTAGCTTTCATGAGATTTTCGTTTGTCTCTTTATCTCCTTCTCTCTCCGCCTGTCTTCTACACTTCGTGTCTACACTTCATACTCTGCTAATGAGAGCACCACTGCTCCCTACTGTAGTGGAGTGGTATTACACTTTATTCTAGAACAGTAAAAAAAAATAGAAAAATAAAAAAGCATGTTCCCCGAGGTCAAACATGCTCCACTATTTGAGAACCACTGCCTTAGAATGTTGATTGCTTTAGGTTGTGCGCCTGCAATTAGCAACATATTCCTTCTACCATTAGTTCAGCGCATTTTTTGTCAAATCAAATAAATGTTCTCAAAGAATAATGTGTTTTTTTTAATTTGCTCAATGCACAAGGCTTTAAAGTATTTTATTTGACGTGGTGATTTAAACTAGGATGCTTAGTCACGATGGCTACCACACCTGGTGAGCTCCAAGTTTGTTTAAAACAGTAAACCCTAAAATATACGAGCAGCAATCATAGAACGAAACTGACTAACAGATCCCATATTGTCTCTCCCCTACTGTAAGTCGCTTTGGACAAACGTGTTTGTTAAATGCATAAATGTAAATGTAAAAGAAAACTACAGAAATATAACCACTTGCTGTGCAGTATTTATTCACCTCCTACACCAGCGCACTTTACATGAGTGTTGTCAGCTCTAAAGACCAAAAACAAAAAAAAAAACAAAGGGGGCAATTTACAAATTGTGAAAAACTATAAAGAGCAATGGTGTGGATGGCTGTTCAGACAATTCAGGCCTTCATTTATTATGCTCATGGCGTGCGATCACCTGGCCAATAGATCAAATGGTGTCACCACGCGGAACATCTTTCATTCTGAGTGTGTGGCCACATTTTTGAGAGTTTTGTGGCCACACAATTCTCAAGACTCATACAGGCTTGCTTCTGAACGGGGGTTTAGATTCTCACATTATATCATCAGTTGGCAGATGCAAGCACAGAGCTTCCGGTGAGTTTGGCAGGTGATAAAAATAAATAGCTTTTAAAAAGAAAAAGATGCGGTTAATGGTGCTTTGGCCCCAAGATTAGGTTGGACTGAAGAGATCAAGCACTTGTGACATTTCTTTGTTTGGCACATGGCTTTAGCGTTAAAAGATACCTGGTTCAATTCTTAAGAGTAGAGATTTTCTATACTTGGGGTTTTATATGCTTACAGTCTTCCCCTGCGGCCAGGAACATGCATGTCTAAAGTTGGTGAGAATTTGGGAATATCTGTGGACATGATTTACTGATTTTTACTGTTAATGTTTACTAGAAGTCTTTTGACAAATGACAAAATGATGGAAGCTATAAAGTGTCAAATTTGCAATGGCAGGGTTACATCTTCCAAACTTAAAACTTGTCATTTAAACCTCCATAATTTGGTTACGATGAACAGCTTCTACAATAAAAAATATCGCGCTGGAAACTGAGAAGATACATTCATAAAGGGCTACGACCATATTATGTATAATTTTGGATTCCCTAGTTCTCACAATGTTTATCTTGGTAATAATGCACATTGAACTTGATTAATTACAAATGCATAAACTTTGAGAAATGTACATTGAAAATGAGCAACTGAAGTGCCTTCTGGCGTTTTATTATGAGGAGTATTTTTGTTTAACTTGCTCAGTTGTTCTGCAGAGCCTCAGCCCCGGCTGCGGGCCTGTCCCGGGAGAACAGCCCTCATTCAAACGCTGAAAAGCGGCACTAGTTTGACATTAACTCCCTCGTGGTCCCGTAAATTGTGTCTCGAATTCACTTAGACTCTATCAGCCCACAGTCTATTCTCCTCTAAGCCTCGTTGAGCCCCAGAGAGCCTCGCCCCGGCCCGCTTCCCGTCTCGCATCCGCGGCGTCTCTTACCACTGTCACCGATGATCAGCAGCTTGAAGAGGTGATCATAGTCGCGGGCCATCCCGGAGCCGGAGCCTCGAACCCCGCGTCCTTGCTGCAGCTTCACGTCTCTACCTCACACTAAACACTCGGCGGGAACTCGTGTGACCCCCGGTCCGACAAAACACCGGACAATTTCAGCCCGAAAAACGGCGAAAATCGCGAGTTTGCCGTCGGGGTTCGGCGGTGTCAGCAGTCAGTCGCTCATTACCGGAAACAGCGCTTCCTCCTGCTGCACCAGAGCGGCTCAGGACCAATCAGAGTGCGCGAAAGCACAGGGACGTCACACGCTTCCACAAACGCTTCATTCCAATTGGTGTTTTACGAAAATGGGTCACGAAAATAAAATTGAAAATACTGAATAGAAAACGTTAACATTCTAAATGCTTTCAGTCCACTTAAATGTATTTAGTAGCAATAGCATTCATTGACTTTAAAATATGCATTTCAAATTAAACGTAAAATATAAAAAAACTGTAAAATATCATTATGGTATAAAAATAATTAAATGTAAAACATGCTGCTCTGGTTCAATCTTAAACATCGAGTTCAGACACTCCAGTTCAGCTATATTTGTTCTTAGCAAGAAAATGTCATGCTTTTCTCACATGTCAAAATGTGTAAAACTTCAACCCACATAAATGAACGGTTTCTCCACATTTATGCCGTTTTCAGCTGATAATGTTGCATCGCATCTCTCATTGTACCAGCAGGCCTTTGAAAGCTCCATCTCTTCCATCGCACCAACAAAGAAAAGTATTCAAGTCCGCTCAGTTTTTACAGGCAGAAGACAAAAATCTGTGTAGCTTTACAGACAGAACTCAGTCTGCCAAAGAAGCACTCTTTGTTACTCTGTGATTAGCTGAAAATGACTAAGAACTGAAAAAACACAGTTACTAAATTTACTTGTACATTTTACAATGTGCATTTGTTCTACATTTTATTTTACGAGGCTAATTTAAGGGATCAATCCAGTTTTCGGTTCTTTTAGTTCGAAAGGAATTTTCAGAGCATAACATTGCAGCATGTTAAGACTTGTCAAACTCTTCCATGTATTAACCACGTGCTCAAACACAAGGGATACAACTTTAAAAAAAAACTCTTAAATTTTAATTCTGGTTTAGAGGAAGAGATAGAAATTAGGCCCTGAAAATGATGAGTTTTAAGACCACTTCAGAACATGAGATTTACTATGTAAAGAAATTTGGGCCAAATTCCACAGTGGTCGAGAGGTGCACCTCAAATCCTAATTGTGAAGCAAAATAAATGAACCGACAATAACAATTCTGGTTGTGAACCGACAATAACACAAAGGCAAAGCAGCCAAAACCAAAGGCATCAATAGCGGAGGACAGGGTGATGACGTCAGAGGCTCCAACTCTCCAAATAGTTTTGAATTTTTGTTTCAAGATTGAGTTTCACTTTTACTAAATGTAAAAAAGACTTTATGCAACACACTTGCAATTAAGTCACAATATAACTATATCCATGCACTAATATCAAATTGCAAAAACCTCAATTACGCTGTCGGGTGATTAAACACAGTCATGTGTTTCAATATCGTAAAGCCACATAGTTTTTTTTTTAGATATATTAATTTCATATTTTATTTTTTTTACTGAACTTAATACTAATGTTTACACCAGGTTTTATATGCATTCAGGGCTGGAATAAAAAAAAACTAAATAATTTTAGAACAGAAGTCTGAAAAAAAAAGCATTACAATTTGCAATCCCAGTATTGGTTTACAATCAGTTTCCAAAATCGTTTAGCCCTACTTATCTAATAAATTTATTTTTTATTTACCTACGATTTATTTATATATTCAAAATAGTGTATAAAGTATTTATTTAATCTGTTAAGCACTTAAAGAAAATCGAAAGATTGTTACCCTTTGCAAGCACAAGATACAGAATTAGTAATAGACAAAGTCAGCAAAACTTTAACATGACATAAAAAACCAGAAAACTACTTCAGTATCCTGCAGCGAGATCAAAGATGTTCCCTCTGTTAGTGTCCTGCTTGGCTTCCCATCAGTTCTGGATCAACTGAACCAAACAGGTTCTTGCGCATCTTTCTGACCTTCTCACTGCTGCGACTCGCAATCTGCTGGTTGTGCCTCTCTTCCGCAGGAACTGAGGACGGCTGCATCCATCCACATTTTTAACGCATTTTATAGACAGGCATTTGCTTTCTTATCGTGCTGTTAAAATCTGTTCGAAATGTATTGGTAATACTGTTTATTTTTGTTTGCATTTCACTAAGGTCTTGATTTTTTCTGTTTTCAATGTTTAATTTACACTGCTTACAGTCTACGGTTATTGCATTCAGTTGCTGTATAAATAAACTACTACCACTGAAAAGGAATTCATACAAACCAAACTCGAATGTGTTTGAGTCAAAGCGTTTATTAAAGTTCACTTTCTATTTCTTCACACAACCATCATCAGCGGCAGCCAAAAAAAAAATCCTCTGCCTTCTAAAAGAAACAGTCAACCTAAACCTTAAAATTCCCCTCGGAATCTGCTTTAAACCTCTTCAAGTTTCTTCTGCTGAACACCAAAGAAGTTCTGGAGAAGGCTGAAAATATTATTCAACCAAAACTTCTCAAGAGCTCGGCTGAACGTAGAATCTCAAACCAGGTGAAAACAACAGGATTTGGGTTGAGCGGCTCCTCTGATGGCTCCTCACCATCCCAACACAAATATAAAAGGGCATGGAACGTCCGTGTTCGAAAGGAATTGGCACAAACAAATACTTCATCTTTCAGAGTGAACCGAGTGAAAATATACATTTACAAAGAAGCTGCCGACTCAGCAGGAGGTGTCTTCCTGCATCAGACTCAGGTCAGGATGGTGTCGTCGATCTCTTCGTGGGAGTCAGGAAGGCTGGAGATCTTCTTCAGGGATCTGCGGTGACACTCCGAGAGCAGCTCGTTACTGGCCGAGTCCAGGATCGCACTGATGCTCTGAAACCAATCAGATGTGCAAATTAAACTCTGTGCTGTGATTGGATTAGAGACATTCTGGTAGAGCGCTGAGATATTGACCACCACGTGGAATCTCTGGCGCACACTACGTACGGCAAGTCAAAATCATATGCACGAGTTAAAACTTAATGAATAATAAGAGTATACCATTTTGTTGGTATTTCTCAGTCCTCCTCAAAGTAATTACAAATATTTGAACGCTAATGCATTGTTTTTATGCTATTATTTCCTTTAATGGGAAAGGACAGTAGAGACAAACAGGAAGCGAGGGTGGACAACACCTTACATTTCCTGCTTTAATAATCAATATACCATGAGCGGTACTATTACATTGATTATTAAATGTATCTTAACTTAAATTTCATGTATTTACCTATATCTCTAAATTGATCATGTATTTCAATCAATTGATGCAATTTTCCTCCTTTTTAACATTTGATTGTATGTCTATTTCAAGTTTAATATATGTATTTTAAAACTATGGCAAATATTAATAAAAATATCCTGCTAGATAAGTGTTTGAGGAAGACATGCGTCAGACAAGGAACTGAAAGACAGGAGGCAAGTTAACTGTTGAGTCAAAAAAAACCTTTTTTGGTGAAATTTCTAGACGTCTACATTATCGGTAGTGCTAAAGAAGATCACAAATAGCTTTAAATTCAGACAAGAGGAGCTAGAGCCCTGGTTTCAGCTCTCTCCGTTGCCAGCTGAGAGGAATTTCTAAATGGAAGCCGAGAAAAGATCTGAGCATCGAGAAGGAAGCACAAACTGTGTTCTACACTAGTTAAGTACTGTTTTCCTTTATGAATAACTTTATGACTTGTATAATATCTACAAAAAAACTATGTATAGAAATGTAAAAGAAATGTAATTGATCACAATTAATGACAACCGAATTTAAAATGTTAAAATATTTGTTTAAAAACGAAAGGGGGCAAAACAATGCTGTACCATGCATTCACAACGAGTGTGGATTATTTACATGTTAGGTCAGGGATGTCCAACGTCGGTCCTGGAGAGCCGGAGCGCTGCACATTTTTGGTTCACCATCATGAAACACACCTGTGGCACTAATTATGGTCCTCTGATTAGCTGAAGTAGAGTAGTATGCATACTACAGCAGGGTTGCAACTAAAATGTGCAGGACAGTGGCTCTACAGGGCCGACGTTGGACACCCCTGTATTAGGTCAACTCATTTATTAATGCGGCAGCATTTCATGGCACGTAGCACACGAATGGAGGGGTTGATTTCTAAATTACTTTGATTATTGTGCCTAGATTAACCAATAAGATGGTTTATGCAGGTGTAGTTTGTTTGTGACACAGGAATAAAAAAAAGTTTTGTTTTTGACTGAAGTGACTGAGGGCAGGTCAAATAATCTGACAAGATGTGACAGGAAAAAAAAATCAAGCCTGTGGTTCATCCAGGAAATGTGACGTGTACACTAACTTAAAAAAGTGAGAAAAACAAACAAACAAGTAAATGTTTCATATAACAAGACTACAAGTTTGACAGGGTCAAGCAACGAACTCTATGCACAACTTTCAGTTGTTGTTCAAACATCGGTTCAGCACTTTAGGTCATTTTTTCCTATTTTCTTCAATAAACGTGATCGCCATGGAGTTTTACACGTGTATCTTTGTATTGAGGAAAAGTATGGATCAAAACCGCAATGAATTTTCACACCTTCTCAAATAAACATTGCAGTTAAATCCTCTCTAAATCGGCCAACAGCTCAAGCTCTCGATGAATCTTCTACAATCATGTCACCTGCAGAGTGTCTTCTCCCTGTCGCAGTCTCAGCAGGCTGACGAGAGTGTGTTCACTCTGCGCCCGCACGCTGGTGTTCTTGTCTTTGGTGTTGTCCAGGAGGGCTTTGAGCAGCGGTTTGAGCAGACTAAGCTCCAGTGGGGGGGTGGCTTCCTCTCTCCAGACCCACCAGAGCACTCGTTCTGCCACCAGACGAATGTCGCTGGACTGGTTTTGCAGACACTAGAGAACACAGAGAGCATGTCGCACACTAACAGAGCATTCCATCCCCAAAAGTAATTGAAAGCACTTGTCTAGAGAATGGTATTCATGAGATGACTGATGATTGCCTTCACAGAGAACAGCTGGGATTCGACAACAGGTTGTAAGGGCATGAACTTATAAGTGAAAATAATTCATGATATCTATACAGCGCATTCTAGACACTCGAAGAGGAGGAAGTGCCTCAGTCTAACAGAAGTGTGCAGCATCCACCTGCATGACGAGACTAAAAGAGCAATCCTCACACACCGGTTAATGAGTGAATAGGAAAAAGAGTGACGTAGCCAACTGGAGTACAGGGATTATTATGAGAGCAGAAATTTGGTCAGGGCACCAGTTACACCGAAACCCTTTTCAACACTAAAATTAAACTGAGAATCTTAACCTCCATTTAATTTCACCTTTACAGTACAGCCACTAGAGCTGAAGATCTTTCTCTGAACCCAAAAGGTCGGGGTTCACTTATATAATTGTAGACAGGCTCTGGTCTGGTTTGGGCTATGCCATGCGCAGTCATGTAATGCACTTAGATTGCCACTGGAGACATGCAATTGGAAGCTGAGAAGGTGAAAGTTGGTTGCTCTGCCTTAGACGTGACAAATTTGAGTATAATCAAAATAATGAGTCTGTTGGTTTTGATGCTGTTGAAATATGACTGCAAAAGAAAGGGAATTCTACCCTGATGAGGAATATTGATCGAGAAGATTCTAAAGTCTAAAGTGCACAATGTAAATTGATAATACAGGCTAACTAGTTATTTAGCGAGTGCAAATTGCCGCTTAGTTACTTTGGGTTATTCAGAGCCAACATACTTTGACGAACTGTGTGATGATGCGTGACGACACAGTCTCGGCTCCTCCAGAGCGAAGCTGATGCCTCAACAGGAAGCCCATGGCTCTCACGCCACTGCAAGCGATGGGGATCTGAAAATAAACCCGACAGCATTTACAGAGGCCCTCAACTCCAAATTTAAAATATGGTTAAAATATCCAAGACTTCATATTTGTATTGGAAGAAACCCCAGCACAACACTTGTTTCAGACAATTGAAAAAAACCACAAAAAATAAAAATCTCCCATATTAGAATTTTTTATCTACTATTTATATTATATATCTGCTACTATTTATTTAAAAAAAATGTTTGTATGTATAGAATTAACATTTAAGCATAGGCAGAAATGAACAACGGCCTCTTACTCTGTCTGCGGTGGCGCTGGAGAGCACAGTGTCCAGGACCGATGAGCGGTACTCCTCCACACTCAGCTGATCCGCAGCAGACTTCACCGCGATCGCCAGAGCCAAGCTCCGTCCATGACGCACCATCCAGTCCACGCCCGACTGGTCCGCTGCACAAACACAGAATCAGAACGCTAACAGAAAGCTTCTCTCGACCGAACCTGAGGGCCTCGGAGGAAGTGACGTACTGAGAAGATGCTGCTGTAACACACTCTTCAGCTCCTCTTCTGAAAGGAAGGCGCAGATCTCGCCGACGCAGCCTGCAGAGGCCATTCTGGTGGCATCCTGCACACAAACACACGCTGACGCTAGCAACCACATCCTGTGACAGATCGCGTGGCTAGAACTACACACAAGCATTCTCACAGGAATATTAGTGTGAAGCCACCGCAACAATTATGATCATTAAAAAGCATCACAGATAGACTTTTTAAAGATGAGTCTCAATTTACGGAAGCAATTTTTGACGTTATTTTTAACAGAATAAAATAATCATAAAGTAATCAGATAAAACCTATAACATATTTATTATTACATGCATCAAGTTCCAGTTGGTGGATTACTCCTTTCATGATTATTAAATAACTATGTATTATTTAATTATATTACAACATGCATCATACAACGGTTTCCAACAGTCTAATGTTTTTAATGTAATTACAAATGTAATTCTTTCAGATGATTGAGCAGAGATGATGACGTAAAGGACAAAATAGAAAATGTTTATACGTTCAATTTGATCCTGCTCTCTTTCAAGCTCTCAGGCTTACACAACTTTTTCAAATCCTATAAAACTCTGACGTTATTCACTAATTTTTTGAGACTGTAAGAGTAAAAAAAGTTCCAATTTATAAATAGCTTCAAGCGCTTCTTCAAGTGAAGCATTTAAGGATTCTGTTGAGGTGCATTAGAACTTTTAGTAGTAAGTTAGTCTTCTAGTAGTAGTAGTAGTAGTAGCAGAGCATTAATTTTCTCAAATCATCTCGGTGTAAGGCCTGCAGAGCAGTGAAGGGCTGCACCTCATCATGTCCCAGCATGCCGAGCAGTGTGGAGGTGATGCTCTTCCTGATGGAGGGGTCCACTTTCGCTCCAGCTCCCTGAATCACAAAACGCAGCGCCTGCAGCATGGTCTCTCTGCATCAAGAACACAAATATAAAAATCCATATCTATCAGAGTGTAACTTTTTATACTGCTACATCTTGATTGTTAGGAAATATACCTGACTCCGGAGTCCTCAGCGTTCCGAATGGCTGCCAGCTGTTCAGTGAAGAGTGGGTCTACTTTAGTGTGGATAGATACGAGCTGTCCAAGAGCCTCTGCAGCCCGAAGCCTGACAGCGCGGCTGGAGTCCTGCAGGGCTTTCAGGAAGGTAGTTTGAAGCTGAGGCAGGAAGGGCTTCAGAGCGATGCCCACCTGAGCAGCACCAGGAGTAGATCAATTAATAACTCCACCTTCTCAGATACAAATTATATCTCATTTTACTTTGCACTGTATCTGAAAAGTTTTTAAACCAAGCAAGAGCTAGCTTTCTTTCAGACATTCATCCTGCACTCTAAATCTGAAGAGATGAATAAAAGTGCATAGCAGCACACAGTCAATACTAACTTTGGCCAGCAGCAACGTGAGGGTCTCCAGGAGGGCAGTTTTGACATTCCAGGCGAACCGGTCTCCCAGGATCCGGATGAGGGGACCGGTGATGTTGACCACTGAGGGCCGCAGCGCCTCTGCTGATGTCAGCTTGATGACGCCGCCCAGCGCTCGAGCTGCTTCCTCTTTCTGCTCGGGACTTCCCGTAAGCACACCTTCTCTCAGCAGGGGCAGGATGCACGTCACGCCCTGAGGAGAACAGCACAGGTCTGAGTGGAGACGCTGGAAGTCTTTTTCATTCGCTGAAGACGATTTTTAAGATTATTTCAGATCAGAAAAATCTGATTACCCATAGGAGAAAATAACACTAGCCAGAATAATATAGCAAAAGAAAATGACTCCTAAATTAACTGTACAATGAAACCTGGTACTTCTCAGAAATTGTGTTAAGTGCTCAAACATTGCAGACTAAATATTTTGAAAAAGTTGTAGAAAACAAATACATTTGGGATTTGGGCTACACGATGACCTGACGGATTTAAGGTTTACTTCAGGTTGTCACTGTTCATCGTGCTTTTAATGGCTCAAGATGCAGATTAAAAAACCTTTTTGAAAGACATTTCCTGAACGAAGACAGACAGATTGAAGACATTATATATATATCACATTTATATATAGTAAATTGCTTCCATGATTTAGATACTATTTTTTCCTTGACAGCGCTCGACTTCTCTCACCATCACAGTCATGATATGCTAACATTAGTATGCTAGCACTAGCCGGTCAGTTTCTTACATCAGTGTTATTTTCACTTTTCTTGTGAGGCACAAAAAAGCATTTTGCAGAAAATAGAGTTTATCTGAGCTAGTGCGTATATCCTGAAGGAAAAAAAATCAAGCACATAGCTTTATAAAACACTCTAGACTAGAGAATGCGTCTAGATATAAAATCTACTTTCTGTCCTTTGTGGAGCAATCCTCTCCGCTATTTTCCAAATTACTGCGTTTGATAACCTCTACCTGAACAATGGGTGTTCTAGATATATTGATCTGCTGCTGCAGGGAAATAATGAAGGTGGAAATGAATATATAAACATGCTTGAAACTCATCATAAATGCAGTATAAAATTTTCTGGATAGAAATGTTTTTATGATCATTAAGGACTGAAATCGATTTTGTGATTAAAAATGATATTAATTGTACAGTCCTAGCTGATGTAGCTATTCAAAGAATAAAAAAAACCTCTGGGGCATATTCATCAAGTTGCTCCCAAGCGACGAATGGGTATGAGAGAAGTCAATCTTACAAAAAAAACAAGCACTAACACTTTATCTTCTAGGCACCAGCTGCCTAAAACAAACTGAGCGATGTTTGGTCTAGTACATGACTTAATTAATTTCATCTGTTTATAAACACAAAACTCGCTAAATATTTCACAGTGGAAATATCAGATTTCAGGTAGGAGAATAGGGACATCTCACCTTCTTGGGCAGACAGAAGCCAGGTAAGTTTTGACCTTTGACCTCAGCAGTAGCAGAGCGGATGTCTCTGTGCAGGTCATCGATCAGAGACAGCTGAGTGCCCGTGTCAAGCTTCTGCAGAGAACACATCAAATTTCTCAGTCTCTACACAAGAAAAGCAAACGTTCTCTGGGTTCTCAAGCAGGCAGATTGCTCAGAGACCTTTGTAATGGAGTTGAGGGTGTCCCAGCTCTGGTTGAGGACCTCAGGGTTGGAGTCGTTCATCAGGCGCAATAGTCCGGACAGCAGGGTGCGCGTGTGAGCACTGTAGTCCAGGCGGGTTCGAGAGAAATATCCATTGAGCATGGTGACTGCAGCCTGTCTGAGGCCAGCATCTGCTCCTCGTGTGGCCTCCAGAAGATCATCGATGATGATCCTCTGGCCCACCTCATCCTCCACAGAGAGGATCACTGTCTGACAGCTGCTCAGCTCCTGAAACAGATGAGAAATCCTGATTGCAATTGATGCACCTTACATCGATTCATCTGCGTTTATTGAACAAGAGCTTATTCTCTCTGTAATAAATTGTTGATTAATAATGAATATGGATAAGTTGTAGACAAACAAAAACACTAACATTCATAATTTTTCATAGGGATGCACTGATGACACATTATATCAAGGTGAGTACAATACCAATACTATGTAGAAGTATGAATAATTAACCCCAGTACACTTTTTCTTTAAGTACACTTTTATCCCACTTTTCTGTGCCATAAACCCCTCAAGCCACACACAGCAGGCTGAGGAGGACAGTGCCACTCTTTAACTAAGTCTTTTACCCTTTTTAACTAGAGTTTGCTGCAAAGCCGGCTGTTGTCTCTTCCTGTTAGTAGCAAACTCTCTGTAGTAGGTGTTATGCTGACTTTTTTTAAATGCTTAATTAGATTGCTTGTATCTTATCAACATCGCAGAACACAATTGTCACCAGCATTGATGTAAAAATATTTTAAGAGTGTGGTTGTTACACGGTCATACAGGGGTACCGAGTAAACTGGGATACTACCAGTACTAGAACAGACACCTGATACTGGTATCAGCGCAGCCCTCATCTCTCATGCCTTGTGCCGGTCTCTTGTATGCTTAAGCTGGGCCTAAAAACCACATAACTGTCCATCTTGATCTTCCATTGATGATTCCAATAATTATGAGCAGTACCTGCAGGGACTCTACTAATCGTCATGTGCGGCCTCAAAACCAAAGCTTTGTTTCAGGTTCTGTTGCTGCCTGTATGCAGTTTAACCCTTTTAATTTAACTCTTCTGCTAAAGATGCTAACTTGAATAGGAACATCACCACAAAACAACAAACCATCTTTAAACTATTGAATTTATAATTACCAGCTGTGTTTATTAGAATCTACTCTCATGCATACATCAACATGACCAAAAAAAAATCGATTTGTTAATTCCGCAAATAAATTTCGTTATTAGCCCTCTTTTCGTTGCATGCTGTAATTTGTCCTCAGTAGTTGCCCCACCTGCTGGTAGTCCTCAGAGTTCAGTTTGTCCCTGAGCGCAGTCAGTATGGCGGGTAATATCACTCCGAGGTGCCGCGTCAGAGCATCTCCTGCCACTGCGGACAGGAAGGCCAGGACCCGCGTGTTCACCGGAGGAGCTGTCAGCTGCACAGAACATGCACAACACATCACATTACACTATTTTTTTATTTGTTGCTTTGTTTAACCTATGTTAGTTCTTGTGGATAAAAGCGTTCACCATATATTTGAACGGTAAATGCAAAGAAATGAACGTTCTTCATAAATCGACATACTAAAACATTACCATACTGAATATGACTCAATTGCTGGGAACCAGCAGATCAGCAACAGCACCATTCAACGACTATTGTTTCCCAGTTATCTTCTGTGTAGTTTATCAAAGTGGGGAGTGATGGATGGGATGGAACAATACTTGGTTGTGCAGGTACTTTTGAGCGTAAGCTTGAATCTGGTTGGGAGGCTCAGCATTGTTTTGGTAGTTTTATAGTTAAGGTCCTGTCCACTCATAAATCTGTTTAATTAGGATGTCCCTAACTTCATTGATTTCTTTAAAAACATACATGACAAATGCCTCACTAGCAAAGTTTTGATCAACTTCTATAAAAAAAAATAACATGTCGTTCTGTCCCATGCCACCGTTGGCGAGAGCGAGAGAGGGGGTCATACTTAGTTGGAGAGAGGTGCAAATTTAGGAACCATTTTAATGGCTAAACGTGAGCTTTTATAGTTGTGGACGCTAAATGGTTTGAGACTAATTTAGCGTAGACCAACCTTGGGAATGAGGTATGGCAGAACTGAGCGGCTCTTGACAGCCATGACCTGCTTCAGTCCATCCAGAGCAAACTCGGCAGTGTCCTCATCCTCCTGCCACAAGAACAGAACACACATTAAAACACGGACCACCTACCTGCTTCAGGCGCTGTTGAGAAAGTACAAAACAAAAGCAGGGCTGCTAAAGGACTTTATTGGGTTTAGAGTAGGGCTTAACAATTATAATTTCGTATTTGCAATGAAAAAAAAAAACATCTACTGTGTTTGTACTCATTGATAATAGAAGCACATGATTTATTTGTAACATATAGGCTAGGTCTAAAAAACAGAACATGAATTTTTATTCCATATAAAGATTGATTTAATCATACGTTAGTTTTTCCCAACATTTTAGCTCTAAGTTCTTGCTAATTGTTCATTATGTACAAGTTTAGAGACTTTACCAGTTGTTTGAGCAGTGCTGGCAGGATGTCATCGAGGGCCTGGTGGCCGATGGTAGCATGAAGCTGTTCAAAGGTTTTGGCAGCAGCTTCTCGAACTTTCTCCAGAGGGTCACACAGAGCCTTCCGCACAGTTGGGACCAGAGACTCGGAGAACACTAGGACCTGACAATCACAATAAACATGACCTCACATCTAATACTAGCATTCATGGAAAACTTAAGAAATTCACAGTGTATGCACACACACACACACAAAAACAAATTGGTCTCTCTGTGACTGTAAAGTTTTATTTATAAGACACTGGATTTAGAAGTAAAGACTCACGGCGTCTCTGCTGGTGGACTTCATGATCTCGCTGAGGCCGATACACACTCCCTGACGCTCATCACTCTTGTCTGAGCGTAGACCCTCCTCCAGGATTGGAATGATCTCCGGGAGGATCTTTTCTCCCAGCTTTCGAACCAGATCACCCAGAGTACGAGCAGCAATCTGGGGAAGAAAAACAACACATGTTAAACACTTGTCTGTTACACACAAATGTAAAACCGCATTACTTATTTCTGTTTCCGTAACGTTTTGGTTGGGAGTAAAGAGTGGTGCTCTACCGTTCGTTTGTCTGGGCAGGTGGAGGCCAGAAAGCCCAGCAACAGAGAGAAGAGCGTGGGCAGGATCTCCCTCAGCGTCCGGGGGGTGTTGGACACCACGATTTTCCAGACGTGCAGAGACGCCTGTCTGACCACCAGCTGAGTGTCCGAGCGGCCCATGTAGAGTCCAGAGAGCACACGGTTCCGTCGCTCACCACCCAGAGCTGAAATTATGGCCTACAGACAAAGTTTGTGACAATAGAGCAGTGGTTCTCAAATAGTGGGGCACAAGGCTCCGCCAAGGAGGGCACGTTTGACCTCGGGGAACATGTTTTATTATTTTTCAATTTTTTTTTACTGTTCTAGAATAAACTGCAACACCACTCCACTACATAAGGGGGCAGTTGCGCTCTCATTGGCAGAGTATGAAGTGTAGACACGAAGTGTAGAAGACAGGCGGAGAGAGAAGGAGATAAAGAGACAAACGAAAGTCTCCCGAAAGCTAAGACGAGGAAATATGGCGACGCATTTGCAGCGCTTTGGAGAGACAGGTGTGCTTACTGAGTCTAAAAATGTCGGCAGCGGACAGCATGAAGCCAAATAAATTAAGGCGTCACTTAAAATCACACTGATAAGCCGCTTAAGTTTTTTTCAGTGAAAACGTGCAGAATATTGCCAGCAATCACTATCAGTCAAACAATGTTTATAGTTTTATTAAGGATTTAATGTTTTTTTTTTTACATTTCAGATGGACCTTAAATCTTTTCTGCTTCAGTTAATAAAGCTATTCTTTGCTGTAAGTTGGTCCATATTATTTTCTTTTTTCTCTTATACGTTAAGGATACTGTGTTATGCAGTGGTGTACTTTTAACACATTTAAAGACAAATAATACTATTTATAGTTGTGAGGGGGGGCACGAGATGTTTTACTCTTCCTGGGGGGAGCGACAGAAAATAATGGAGAAACACTGCAATAGAGCAATATTTAATAGTGGAACAGTATTTAAGAATCATTGTTTAACAACTTTAAACAAATAAGTTATTCCAAGAAATCTTTAAAGAGTTTGATAGATAAATGAATAAAAATTATTTTATTATGAAATACCAAATTATTAGTTAACTTGTTTGTTTAAATTGTTATAATTTTTCATATTATTTCTAATCAATGTAAAAGTACATACATATTTTATCGCACATATTTTTATTTAATTCGATTATTAACATCCTGACACATACATTTTTTCTCATGCACATTAAAATACTTAAAAAATATATTAAAAACAAAAATTACATGTTGAAATTAATATTTTGTATTATATACATGTAGACACAAAAGCAGCTAAATATATGGCAACATTTGATATTTGCGAATTTATAGAAAAAAAAAATTAATTCTGCAAAATAAGAACAAATCACCTAATAATTATGGCGGAATAAATCCCTCTATGCTGACTCTTTCCTAGATGATGGCCACGAAGATGCGCGTGATATACCTTGTTGGACTGCGCTGTCCCGAAGTTATCATCCTCTGATGCCGTCTCTGTTGTCATCTTTCCTGTTACCCCGGAGATATGGAACAGCAGGTCTCCTAGCAACTGCACTGAGCTGAATCTAAAGGAACATCCACAAAAAAAACAGGGTCAGCATCAGCACCAACACTACGAGCAACATAGGCGACATTATACCAAAATCATGAATATAAAACATTTTGACAAAAAAAAAAAAAAAAATACGAAAAAAGCTAGTAGGGAAAGGTTGCCAAATATTTGGTAGCTTTTGGAACTCACTACATTTATGTCTGGCTCCTAACATCACAGTTTTATAGAAGAAACTAAACACTACCATTGAAAATGTTAACACCAAACACTTCGAGCAGAGACAATTATAACATATTAGTTAAAGCATTCCTCACTTAACAAAATGTTTCACCTTCAATTCAAGTGAAATAAAAAAAAAACCCACCAGATAACATTCCTTTAAGAAATGCATATTAAGTCACGCTTGCAGTCAAAACTAACATCTCACATGATAATTTTGCTTGAAACCTTAATGCATTATATGTTTAAAGCTTAAAACAAAACAAAAAATCTATTTTACAATCATTTCAAGCAAACAGCAACACCTCTGTAAGCACTCAAGACATTAAACAAATTAATCTTACACTCGTGGTAATCTAAAGCAATGTAAAAAACATAAATGGTAATTCTGTTTAAATTTTTGTTTGTTTGCAAATTACATTTTTGGTTTCCTGAAGCGACTCAGAGACCTGTATTTATTATAAAAGCCAGTACTTTCCCAGCATTTTACCACTATCATAAACAATGTAGATCTTAATTGTTCTGCTGTCTCACATGTAATTCTGTTGTTTGTAACTATAGGAATACAAATTTGAGAACTATGATTTTCAAACATAACTCTTTTATATCGCAATCACTTTTTAGCACTATTGTATCATTTGTGTCTGTGACTTATCTAGATTGCTTAGGAATTGTTTATTATGATTAATGGGGAACAAACCTACGCCCCCCATCATCTTGAACATCTTGATAAGAACATTCTCGTGTTAAGTCTTGCTGTATCATGAGTCATGAATATCTGTGGCTGAGCTCCTCCTTGTGGGTGCATCCTAACAGTGTTAAAAACCCAATGTAACACAGTACCTAGTTAGATTTTTTGGAAGACTGCAGTGCTCAACATTAAACTTGTGCTACCCCAAAAATCTCCTGGTCTTATATTTGTGAGTTTCCTACATAACAATAAGTTTTACTTTCTTTAAGACTTTGGGCTCACTCGCTAGTGAAATAATTGCCTTCACCCCAAACTTGGTACCTTAAAAGCAGTTCTTTCGGAGTGCTTTATGGTAATTCTGTGGGACAACAATGATTTCAGACACCTTTACAAATCCCTTGCCCTGCTGACACCTTACTGTGAGATCATTAGGTCTAGCAATGCCGCGTGCATCTGATTGGCTACTGGACATCACCTAATCCTCCAGAGGTCGTCGAACAAGCCCTGCTCCAGCTCAGGCAGTAGGAGAGCGATGGCAGTTTCTGCATACATGCTGATGATGCGCTGACCCGCTCGCAGAGCTGTGTCTCGAACGTACTCGTTTTCATCCGCCAGAGCCTGGCCAAACACAAACATTCACACGTCTAGATGTCTGCTTTAGAGGTCATATTTCAGCACTTTTATTATAAGATAAGCACTCACAAACATGTCAACCCTCTTTTTTATGTTGTAAAGGTCATCCTATCTAGTCTTAAATGCACCAACACTTAGAGGCTGAAATCATTTTTTTCAAGACATTAAAAGACCTTGAGGATGCAGGGGATGATGGGCCCCACGTATGGAGTGAACCTATCCCCGAATGTCAGCGGCAGGTATATGAACATCATGATGTAGCCGTCCCGCACGTGAGAAGCAATGTCCACTTTACTGGCCGTCTGGACCACTTCTGGCATCAGCTTGTCCAGCTTCTCTTCACCCAGCGCGGCCATCACCTCAGCCAGGCCTGAGCAGAGAGAAGCAACAGCAATCCGTTAGAGCAGGGATCTCAAGTGCAGACGTATGGAGGTCCTCAAATATTCCAATGTCTATTTATATCCACCTTAATTCCTAGGAGAAAGTGTTGATTGGATAAAGATGTTTTTAATCGACTGCTTTGAGTTTTGATCAGCTGATCTCATCAGTGCATGCAAATAAACGTGTGTTGTTTCAGCAGAAGTGATCTAGAGTCAATCAACCTGGTGTTATTCACACATTCTGTTTTTCTATTCTCCTCGACACAAACAAAACTCCTTCAGAACTCTAATAGTTTTCGATAGTTGAAAGCTTTCATTAGCAATAAATAGCTTCTAGTAATAAATTTCATATTGGTTTTGTTATTTACCGGAGCCACATATCAGATTACTTTCTAATCAGCTGCCTAGTCAAAAATGTGAGTTTTATTCCTGAACAGGGCTCGCAACGTTTTTAAATCCCTGGTAGCCCTTTGGGCAGGCCTTATTCAGTTTTTGGTAGCCTGAAATAAATGTAGGTAACCTGAATAAAATAAAGAGAATGTTCTTTTGTAGAACTTTGTAAAGGAAACAAAAGAAAACAAATTACAACAACCGTATAAAACAGTCAAATTACAATCCACTCAAATATTTGTTTCTAGCTAAACAGAAATTTCTATGAACTTGCAAGAAAAATGTCTAAGACGAATCTTTCAGATTCTGAATATGAAACTTCAACTGTCCTCTCTTTTTGCCTTATAGTAATAAAATAGAAAAAATTGTAGCAACATTATTTTGCAAATGCTTGACTCGACACACATTCACAGATCGAGTCATGCATTTACAAATAATATTACTACAATAATAACGCGATATAGAAATGACTAATAAAAGAGCAGGATGCTAAGCCTCAACATGCAACGTCAGGGATGGACCTGACCAATAGGAGAGTTGAATGCAGTCACGTGACACCCAGTGTTGTCTTCCACCTGAATTTCTAATGTCGAATATGTATTTCTCGTGCACGTTTGCGTATCTTGGAATTTTTTTCACATCTTGGAAGAAAATGTTCTTTGAGCGGCCTTTTGTATCTTGAAATTTCCGTAGCATGAAGCATTCGTATCTCGAGGTACCACTGTATATTGTTCCGGTAGAGATAGATTTGGTAGCCCGACTGGAAGACACGATAGCCTCGGGACATCAGGCTAGTGATGTTGCGAGCCCTGCTTAATATACTTAATAAACCAAACCACAATCACACACATCAACATGTTTTTAACACCTGATATTTACATATTCTTAAGGTCAGTGTTGTAATTCGACATTGCAAAAAATGTCTCCAGACCAATAACACCTTGTCTTGATTTTGATAGACCTGCCACACAGATGCACAGCTGATTTTAATGAAAATAATTCTTTGTTCTGAACTCTGCCAGACAAATAACAGTTTAGACCGCATATTTACAAACATAATTTTTTTTTTATTTCACTAATTTGTCTGACTTTGTTGAACGAATAACGAAACACAAAGTCTTAAACAGTAAAAAAAAATCTAATAAAAGAAGACAAAAGTCTTTTTTACTGCGAGTATGTGAAGCTTCTCACCTTGAGCAGCTCCAGATCGATCCACAGAGCTCTGTTCGGATGCCAGTGTCTCCATGAGCCATGGCAGCAGATCCTCGAAACAGGACTCTCCCATTCCCTTCACCATAGCCCCCAGAGCCTTAGCAGACACCGTCCGCACCTGACACACAAGCAAAGACCAGCGTTAAAGGGAGCGATTCTCAGAGTGCCTGCAGGTGAGCCATGAAACCATTTCCGGTTATAAATAATAAAAAGAAAAAAATTCAGACGATTTAACTTCGTTTAGGCATGTGAAGCCTAGCATCCAGCGACCCCTGTACTGACCTCTGGCACAGGGTCCAGCAGAGACATTTTGAGTCCTGGAATCACACTCGGCAGATACGGGGACAAATCCTGTGAGACAGATGTTGTTAAAAAATCGTTTCCTACAATGTCACATTTAAAGAGATGTTTTGGAAACGTTTCTGACGTTACCGCT
This sequence comes from Danionella dracula, assembly GCA_900490495.1. Classification (NCBI taxonomy): domain Eukaryota; kingdom Metazoa; phylum Chordata; class Actinopteri; order Cypriniformes; family Danionidae; genus Danionella; species Danionella dracula. Next base: position 3,384,856 of record UELW01000445.1, read on the forward strand.
TCAGTTTTGAGGAATAAATATGGTGGAATCACTGAGACACCAAAATTGACTTGAAATAGAAAATTATTAAAGACTGATCAACACGAGTTTAAAACATTTTTGTATTCCTTCACATCTTGAAGTGTTATAAATTAAATATAGCTTTTGGATTCAATCATATTTGTCTTTATTGCTTATATTGTTACAATTGTTCTCTTTAAGTTATTCATCTTTCAAGTTATTCCTGATCCAAATATTTCTGAACCAATAAGCAACAAAAAGAAAGTGCGTATAGAGCAATATATTCCTGTGAACCCAGAGGGAGTGACTAAAATATACACAGTGATACACAGACCATTTGTGTCTATTATTTGTATATATATATATATATACCTTCTGGTCCGTGAGCGAGTACATGTTGCCGATGATCTGAGCGGCCATCTTGCGAGTGTCAGTAGAGCGATCCTGGAAGGCTCTCTGAACGATGGGCATTATTAGAGCCAGAGATGGAGCGTCGATGAAGTGCACAAACTTTGTATCCAGAAGTGTCTGCAGGCAGTGATGCGTCTTATGGGACGGGTCAGTCAGGGCATCCAGCAGGATCGGGGTGATGGCTGACAAAAAAAAGACACAAGTTTCAGCTCACAAACCTAGGTCAAAACTTACACACAATCTGCTGTATGTGCTCATATCCGTCCTGTTTGTGAGCAGAACGCTGCTCCGATGTGAGGTGGGCATGTGAAAGCACCAACCATAACTGAAGGGAACATATATTTGCTTACACAATTATCTCTCTGTAAGAATAATAACTTGTGTTCTTAAAAGATATCAACTCCAAAACTCCCCCAATTATTATTACTTCACAGTTACTTCACTTTCCTTATACTGACTGATTTCAACTTCTGGCTGAAGATCAGGAATTTCAGCTTCGGAGTTGTCCAGATGGTGATTGAAATATCTGATAAATCAGATCAAATATGGGGAAAACAAATCAGACTTGCGCCACTTTGCTTTGCAAGCTAAATGTAGCCTGTGTTAAAGACTGGAGTTAGATAAAATGCTTATCATCGCTCCCATTTTTGCAAGTCGCTTTGGATGGACTCGTCTAATAAATGCATCAACGTAAAAACATCCCCGAGCTCAAAAACAAAAGTTGAGTCACTACCGTGAAGCAGAGAGAAGACAAAGGAAACAAAAGCTTGTGTGTGTTTAGAAAGAATGGGACTAAACGGGGAATAAACCAGTGCCTGATGGGGACAACAGATAAGGTATCGATGAGATGAGATCTGAGAAAAACGCATATGTTGAGACGAGATAACATGCAGTGATTTTAAAGCAAAATTCAGAGACAGGTGAGGCATTTTTAGTTAAAAAACGCTCTGTGATCAGAGAGGAGAGAGCGAGAGCAAGGAGAAGGGGTCGTTGTGGAGCAAGATTTGAGCAAGGATAGCCTCAACGTCGAGTACATGTTCTGCAAATACGCTTTTAAAAACATAACTGTTTCAGGAAAGTGGGGAAATATCTCACCCAGGATCTCAGGGTTGCGGATGACTGAGCCGATCTGCCGCAGGGCTTGTTGCCCGGCCTTCTGCACCTTAACGTGCGAGTCGGTTAGCACCTCGGTCAGTTTGGGGACGATGTTGGGGAGGCACGAGGAGAGCTGTTTAGGAGCACAGAACGCCATTGCTCCCAGCAATTCCACTGAGCCTGAGCGAGAAACAAAGAGGAGAATTTAGTCACGCACATTTCAATCTATGATGGTTTGTTCAGAGTTGATGCACAGACCTGCTTTGGTCCTCCAGGACTCTTCTTCTAGTGCCACCAGCAGCGAGGGCAGAACGAGCTTCACCCCATGAGCGCTCAGGTTCCTCATCACCGCTTTAGCACAGTCGTCTGCCGCCTGGAACACAGCGCATCAGAGCGCTCATTAAATGATGTTGTAGAACTTTCAGTTTATGCAAAAAAGACAAATAAAAAATTAACTCTCTAAAAACACTAAACTTATTTCTATTTTTTTGAAAGATTCATTGTAAAGAGCGAGGTTTAGTTAGGTTAATTATGCCATTGTTAAATATATTACTTTTAAATATCTAGAAAAGGCTAAATTGTTGCTTATTGCAATAAATTCTTGTACAATTAATCACATAGCAGAACTTGTCATTGCGACAGTCCCAGTTCTCATGTGGATGTATTTGGGGTAAGCAGCGGGAGATCTCGTACCTCTCGTACGTACTGGTTTCCATCACCGAAGCACAGCAACAGGTGAGGAAGAACATGGACCACGTACGGCTCAAACAGCTTCCCCAGCATGTTGCACAACATCTCAAAAGCAAACAGAGAGCCTAATGGGATGAAAAACAGATCATTGATATTTTTACGCTACATGTTAAGCGCAACTTAACAATCTATTTCTGAAGATTTAAACAATGTCAGTGTCCTCCTCGTACACATTATTGATCACAAAGTCTAACAATGCACTTCTATGCATCATTTATTCGAAGGATGTCTTCATATTATATATTTGGACATATTACATATTTGAACATTGAAAAGAATACAAATGCAATCAATGATTTATGAGGTTTACCATTGATTATACTTTTTTTTTTAAACACTGGAATAAATGAAGTAAACAATTAAATAAAAAAAACATGAAATATCAGGCAAAATTTTACCAAATAAAAAGCTAAAACAAATAAATAAAAAAAGAAAAAATAATTTAAATACATTAGACAAATGACAAACTAAATGAAAATGAAAAACAACTAAAAACAAAAAAAAAAGTAAAAAAACTCAAAATAAATTAAAAGACAAGAAAGAGTTAAAAAAAAAGGAATTTAAATGCATTTTACATGCAACTAAATAAAATGTATTATAATAAACTTTTTAAAATGAATAAAAAACAAATACAAGCATTTAAACAAAAATATTGTTTTAATGTATTTAATTTTAATACAATGTATTAAGTATGTACAAGCAAATGAAATAAACGAAAAATGAACCATATCAACTCAAATCAAACGTATGTAATTCAAACAAAATACAAAAAAACAGAAGGAGGACGTGGATTCTTATGTCTGTTTTGCACAATTTCAGCTATTTTAGAACACTTTACCAAAAAATCAAGCACTTTACAAAGCTTTTTAAGAATTTCAAGCATCTGCATGAAATGCGATACAGAACGAAGGTACCTTCTCTGCGGCGGGCATTCTTCTTGTCCTGGATGGCATCGGTCAGGGTGGCCATGATCTCCTGCTGTTTGAGGGACAGGATGCCCAGGCCTTTGACCAGCCCAGCCAGACCGTACGCTGCTCCCTTTCGCTCTGCATATTTATCGCTCTCCAGCAGGAGCTGCAGGAGTTTCTTCACCATTCCTCCGGCATCTTCCTTTATCGCAGGAACCAGAGGAGGAAGACAACCGGCCACAGACTCCTGAACCTGAGCAGCAGCAGCAGAAAGGAAGCGTCTGAAGAAATCTAGGTGTGTGGTAACTGATTCATGCAGCTTAAGTTAATAATAGTTAAAACTAGATTTGATTATCCACGAGAACATGAACCCCCCTAGAGAGAGTTCTCTCGCAATGTTTTTGTCGACGCGAAATGAAAAAGTTCTGAACAAAAATGTAATTATCTTCCAGAAAGGAGAAAGTATTTATTTAGGTGCGGAAATAACAAGTGAACAGCATTTCCTAAATAGCAATAAAACAAATAGCTGACCTGCTGTGAGGGTGTGGAGAGGGCTGTGATGAGCTTGGCCACAATGGGTTTGACTTTAGGGTCGCTCTTGTCCAGATGTTTGGCCAAAGATCCCATGAGGATGACCACGCTCTGCCGAACAGAGTCGTAACTGGCATCCTGAGGGGCATTCTTTAGAAATTCCTCAAAGACGGGCAGCAGGGAGCTCACATTATCCTGAGAGACAAACACAGAGTCTGAAATAAGTACAGCTTTAGTGTGGCTTATACATGTACTAATTAATCTGATGTTAAAAAATCTAAAATATTGCATTGTGTGATTCGTCACCTTGCCGTGTGTGTTGAGAGCGGACAGTGCAGCCTCGAGCATGCTGCGCTGAACCTCTGGATGTCTGTCGTTCAGAGCATCCGGCACAAAGAACAGAAAGAGAGGGGTCACCTGACTCTCATCCAGAAACTGAGCCAGTTTGTTCAACGCCAAAGCAATGCCACACCTGCACAAAGCAAACACAACAATCGCTCGAAAACAATGACTTTAAACAAACAGGAGGATCAGCATCACTAACAGGCTCTCTGTACATTTATCAGCAAAATATCAATATTTCAAAAAAATTACAAGAAAAACATATATAGCGTTCACTAACAAGAACAAAACACTTCAAATTCTATAACACACACTGGCATATGCATGAAGAGAAAAAAGCTCCCTCACCTGGCCTCCCATTGGTCCGGAGGAGCTTCAGAAATCACTCGTCCCAGAGCATCCAGAACTGGGGGAGGTCTCTGAACACGAACAAAGAAACGTGAGATTTACTTCTGCTGCCTCATACAAAGCATACTCATCGGCTACTGATGTTCTAAGATCGCCGAAATGAACAGTCAAAGTAATCTAGCAACTTTTAAGTAGGCAATAAAGGTGAAATAATAAGAATTTTAAGGTAAACATGCGCAGCGGTTTGGCCTGCATTACACAATGTTTAGCAGAAGCATCCCTTTCTTATACTTTCAACTTTTTTAGGTCCGAGTGCTATTTGTTTGTTTTCAACACAGGTTTTGTGCACATCTGAGCAAATGTCTGACAGGCAAAAATTTATGTTAACGCACTTACTTTACTAAAATGAATAAAGAATCCTCTTAAACAAGCATTTTACGAGCTATTGTTCATTTTACACTCTTGGATTTAGAATTTAGGTGTTAAAGTAAAGAACTAGCTACGATTACAAGAAAATAAAGGTACAAAACGTGACAATTATAAAATAGATTGTTGGAGACTCACATAGAGCTTCTCATGGTAGATTTCTGTGAGCTGAGAGAGAACGATGGCTGACTGCTCGCGGTACTGACTGACAGCGCTGGACAGAGCCTCCGCTGATGCTGAGCGGACCACCTCCTCGTGGTGGATCACATCCTCGATCAGCAGAGGACACAGCTCCGGAACCAGCTCCAGACACAGAGCCTGCCACAGCCTGTGACACACAGCGCCATTTCACACACGACTTGATATTGGCTTAAGCAAAAGAATAAAAAAGGTTTGGAAAAGTTGATCAGTTTTGCTAGCACACGCCTTTCGAACCAAAACCCAGGCTTCAGCTACGAACTTGAATTTTTCATATATTGTTCCCTTTGTCATTATGTGTTAAATAAACCAACCTCATGGCTCTGCAGATATCTAACGCTGAGACAAAACTTGTCAAAACAGCTTCAGAAGTAAAGTGTTTTTTCTATGGAAAGCTCTGCTTCACAATATGTTGTTTCCCTTCTCATAATGAATTACCTAAAAGAACCCGCATGTCTAAGGTGAGATGAAAACATGTTGATATGGTTGCTAAGGTAAACAGTCAGGTTGCCATGGAAGACAGTGGTGCCATAAACTGTTACCATTGTCAATATCGATCATGTAATCCAACTCCAATGTCTTTACAATGTTCCTAAGGTGTAAGAGATAGATGATGATAGGGTTGTTAAGGTAATAATTATGGTTGCTAGTGAAGGGTCAGTGATGCCATGTAAAGTTGAGTGACATTGAGTGATGAGGGGATATCTCTGTGTCTCTATGATTTACTGAAGTGAAGATGCAAGTAGAGATCAGAATATAGGGTTGCTAAGGTTTAAAAAAAATATGCATAATTGCGCTAAGATTTTTCTGGGATTTAGCGAGCCATCTGAGAATTATTTCTTCTCGCTCTTGGGTTTATAAAAGAATGATTTTCACACACGTGCTCATCATTTCATTTTAATATTAATACTTTTGTTTCTATTTACACAAAAACATACGTTAGTTATTTTTTATTTAAAACTCAGAAGAGATTTGTCGTGTGACTCACTTCTCAGCCAGCTCTTTAGCCTCCTCCTCCACATCAAATTTGGCAACCCAGAGTCTTCTGACCATCTGCAGCCCGCTGACATCAGAGCTGTCAGTAGGCAACGCCAACTCCATCTCCAGCAGACCCTACGACCACAATACAACCAGCCATGAACTCACACGAAGTTCTAATGAGAAAATCTCCATAAGTCACAATTAGAAGAATCACACTTATTTATTCCCACTCAATACATTGTGAACCTTTATTAAAAAACACCTCAACAACAAAGTCAGGCCCTCAAGCCCAAGGATTCTTGCGTTTTTGGTGTCTCAAATGTTGAATGTGTAGAGCTTTCATTTCCGGTTGCAAAAACGTTTGACCTTTCAAATCCGAACCAATTCCAAAGCACAAAAAAATGTCGACACCTTACTTTGGCACAAAGTTTCCTTAAATGAAGAGTTATCCAAAACCAAGATGTCAGGTGCTCTTTCTCTACTCACATGAGCAAAATATGGTAAGCTGCACTCACAATTAGGTCATTTGCCCGAACAGCTATGGTGTAAAGAAAATGTATAAATTATATTCATTAAAATGTTGATTATACAAAATTTTTTTTTTTATAAAAAATCCAACACTAGTTTGAACCAAGTTCAGATCCATCGTTAATCAATGATCAAACAGAATGCTGTTGTTTGCCTTTTGGAAACTATTCTAACATAGAGATTATGGCCGAGTTAATGGCTTTTAGAGAAAACTAAACTAACTATACTGAAAATGTACCCAAAAGAAAAATATTCATCATCCAATGAAAATCAGGTGATTTTCATTGGATGCAACTTCAGAAAGAGAGAAAGATCCAAACCCGAAGTGCACTGTCTCTGACGGAGAAGCAGGGGGACAGTAAAGCCTCCAGAAGAACATCAATCTCCGGCTGCTCAGCCAGGGCACACCCCTCCTGGCCTCCAGCGCTGGCACACAGCGAGGTCAAACAGCTTGATGCTACAACCTGACACACGACACAAATTTAGCTTCATGTCTAATAACCTAAATGTTATTAAAAAGGTTCTGAACGCAGAACAAAATCCAGATTCAGATGGAAAGAACGTACATCCAGGCTGAAAATAAATGTGTACCTGCTGGCGAGGAGCAGACGTTCCGATCACTTTGGTCAGGAGTAGCAGCATGCTGACCCTTGGCAGCAGCTCCGGCCCATTCTAATTTTGGGAGAGAAAAAAGTTTTATAAATACATTAATAACAATGACTAAAAGACAAAATCTGAATTGTGATAAATATAGATACAGATATAAATAACAGATACAATCCAATATATGCTGTTATTATTTTTTATTACGCATGCTATAGCTTTCCAGTCCAGCAGGCGAAAGACGAATAAAAGCAGCAAGATAACCAATGCTTTAGAGCAGTTAGTTGAAGACATCTACACTTGCACCTCATCAATGAGCGCTTGGCTGTCATCGCTCTGTGCCCGCAGCTGTGAGTGAGTGTTGATGATCTGCAGAGCTCGGATCTTCATCTGCTCCGTTTCCTCCGAGGATCCGCTCTGACTCAACACGGCCTGAAGCAGCGGGAGACAGAAGGAGAACGCTGGTGCAGACAACACCAGTGCATCAGATCCTGAAAGACAAAAAACACTTATCTACCATCGCCACAAATACTCTGTTTATACTGCGTGAAAGAGAAAACAACTTTATCTCTAAATGTAGCTCATTACGTTCAACAAAACTTGAGCACCATCGACTAACCCAGTGTTTCTCAATTATTTTCTGTCGCCCCCCCAAGAAAAAAAAACATCTTACACCCCCCCACGCAACTATTGATAGTATTATTTGACTTTAAATTTGTTAAAAGTACACCTCTGCATAACACAGTATCATTTTTAACGTATAAGAGAAAAAAGAAAGAAGTATGGACCAACTTGCAACAAAGAATAGCTTTATTAACTGAAGCAGAAAAGATTTAAGGTGCATCTGAAATGTAAAAAAAACATTAAATCCTTAATAAAACTATAAACATTGCTTGACTGACCATAATTGCTAACAATATTCGGCACGTTTTCGCTGAAAAAACTCAAGCAGTTTATCAGCATGATTTGGGTTTAACGTCTTTAAGTGACACCTTCATTTATTTGGCTTCATGTTGTCCGCTGCCAACATTTCTAGACTCAGTAAGCACACCTCTCCTCGTCTCCTCGCAGTCACAGTGAAGCCAAGCGCTACAAACGTGTCATATTTCCTCGTCTTAGCTTTCGTTTGTCTCTTTATCTCCTTCTCTCTCCGTCTGTCTTCTACACTTCGTGTCTACACTTCATACTCTGCCAATGAGAGCGCCACTGCCCCCTAATGTAGTGGTTATATCTGCAATAGTTTGGTGCATAAATATCTGTCAGATGCTGCAGAGACCTTTAAGTTCACATTTTGATCTATTGCTGCAGAGTGCTGTGTGTGAATACCAGTTTTGCCTTCTTTGTGCTGGGCTGGGTTTGAGTGCAGGAGTGAGATGGTTCGCTGCGTCGCAGAGTTCAGATCTTCCTCATTCCAGGCTGGATCCAAATCACACTCAGGCTTCAGCTGACGCAGGGTCACGTGACCCACCAGAACCGCTAAAGAAACAAAGACTAATCGTTGCATTATCTCTGCACCAGAAATCTTCCTGTATTATAATTTTAATACCTACTTGACACTCAAAAATGCAGTCACACTTTAAAATCAGCAAAGATCTTATTTATTAAAAATGTGTTCCTGTGAACCGAGAACCTAGGGATAACACGCTGAGGGGGTCAGATATTACCTAAAAGGGAATCAGATAAGACAATGCTGCTGAAAGTTCTGGAGTTTTGATGAGCTTTGACAATCTCAGCTCTGCTATCAGCCCTTTACTAACTTCCAGCATTTGTTCTCCCTTATTTACAATGCTAGCTCAGAAATCCACGAAATATTCAGAGCAGAAATCATCATAAACTCCGGCCCAGGCCTTGCTCACCCAGGTTGTGCAGCTCTTTAGGCATCAGTGTGGCCCCCACATTGAGAAACACTTGTTTGGTTCGCGGAGCAGCAAGAGGAGACTGGAGGAGTGGCAGAAGAACCTGCACGATTGCTGGTAGATGAACACAGACCAGAGAAGGACGACGAGCCAGCAGAGCTTCCAGGAGAGACACCGCACACTGTAGGTCCATATCCAGCTAGCAACACAAAACATACTTTCACACCTGGGAAACCACATATACAATGGTCGTAATATACATTTAAGTGTAAGAGGGAGTTTTAAGCTCAGAGTACATAAAAAAAAACCTGCCAGTGTGAACAACCAAAGCATTTGAGGGCATCTGTGTTCCTGCCGCCACGCTACAAAAATTACAGTTAGTAAAGAATGCTGCGGACCCAGAATGATGAATTCAGTGAGAACAGAGTTCTCACAAGAACAAAGAAATACGATCACATTACACCGGTTCTGTGTTCTCTTCATTGGCTTCCTGTACAATATCACATTGACTACAAGATATTGCTCCTTTAAGGCTCTGAATGGCTCGGCTCCGCTCTACCTGAGCAGTCTCCTCTCACGATATATTCCACTCGCTCTCTCCGATCACAAGAAGCAGGACTATTGATTATACTGAAGGTTAGTAAATCCACAAGAGGTGGAAGAGCGTTCTCATATAGAGCCCCGAAGCTCTGGAATAAACTCCCAGATGTTGTCCGGAGCTCAGCTACGCTCACAGAGTTCAAAACTTAATTAAAAACATATCTGTTTAATCTAGAATTCGAAGAATTGTCTCCTGGTATTTGTCTAAACAGATCTGGTGTCTGAGCACTATAAACACACATACTGTTGAAAAAACAATGTGGTTGAATGTTCCTCTCTAAGCTCTCCTCATCATTTATCTCTCCTCCTGCAGCTGATGCTGATCACCTGTTTGTTGTCCGTGTTACAGTTTTCTAACCGTTGTTTCTTTTGTTAGTTTCTGTTTTGTCTTTTTTTGTTTTGTTTTTCAGGTGCTGTCCAGCAAACTATTGTTGATGGATCTTAAGATTGTATGTTCATTATGCTGGGGAGGTGATTAGCACCTGCCTCAGTCAGCGAGGCTCCCAGGGGCCTCACAGAGGAACTCCTATCTACTCTACCTGATCCTCACGAGGACTTTGTGAAGCTGCTTTGAAAGCATCTGCTAAAGAAGCGCTTTATAAAAACTTGATTGATTGATTGTTGAATGGCTGCATCCCTCACCTCTGTCAGCTTCTTGCGGATGCCGGACTCCTTCGCCAGCTGCATGTTCATCATCTCCTTCTGCTTGCTGGTCAGTTGGATCTCTTCTTTTATCCCTTTCTTCTTCTTGATCTCCTGCATCATAAAACAACAGCAGGTTGTGTGTCCCATACGCAAGAAACAAATGCAGTTTTATTTAATGATTTTATGAGCGTGGTTCTCTCACCTCCTGAAGCTCCAGCTCAATGATCTGCTCTTTGAAGGAATAAGCTTTGTTTTCTCTCTTCATGTTGCCCTTCTTTGCACTCTCTTGCTGTGCGCTTCCAAAACAACAGAAAACTCATCATGAGATCCTGAATTTGCACCCAGAACTCAGAAATGTATAGTTATAAAATACTATATTAATACTGCAAATGTCATGTATACATTTTGTCAGTTTTGCCTCACACAAGTGACACAAATTTTCACAAACAAAAACAGAAAAAAACAAGAACAATAATTACTTTGGGCAAGACAAAAAGGCCAAAGGCGCAGGTTATACCTTTTATTTTTGTGAGAAAATCAATAGGATTTTTGTGACAATTCACAAATAAAATGTGCGATATAGATAAACAACATTAAGAGCTATATAACAAAAAGATTTAAAAATGCATCTCAGTTTGTTTGCAGAGTTGCAATTTATAATGCACATTGATTAAGTTATAAATATTGGCTTTGTGAATTTGAAACAAATATCCCTCAATTTTTCCAGTCATTACTTTGTCATTGGGACATTTGCATACTCTAGTGTATGAATGCTGTATTGACCTGTTTTTTAAGGTTTTTATCTCAGTGGGAATCATCTCTTTCAATTTCTTCCAGTAAATGAAAATGCATACTTGTATCTAAACAAGAGTTTATCTACAGCGTTTAAAGATTCAAACACTAAAATAATTTTTATCTCATCATTTCAAAGAGTATGAACAGTGGAGGGTTAAAGTAAGAAGGCAAAATAAAGGTTTTAGCTTATTAAATGAATCGTGTTTTTTTTCATTGACACATCCTATGACCCTGAAGTCGAACACACCAGTCTCTTGATCGTACCTCATAATGATGCTCTTGTCGTAAAGTTCTCCCTCTGGGGTTCGCATGATAGCATACTCCTGACGAGTCACCTGCCTCAGCGCGGGATTGGACAAGAGCTGGGTCACATGATCCACAACACGCGGCAGGAGTTTGGTGGGAGACAGCAGTGACAGAGAGCCGACAGCATTCTGTACCGCCTAAAGAATGATTTTATAATTGTATAATCAAGACTTTTGGTTTTGAGAATGGCAAAAAAACAAACAAACTGATCCACAACTTAGTATGTATGTATGGAAAATAAAATGAACTGGCTATTAAAAGGCTGTTTAATATGATGTAAAAATAATTTATATTTAAATAAATAAAAAGAGGCTAGTCATTGTGTATATATTAAATGTACGCTTCTCTGAAAGTGACTTGTTTGGAGAATGTTGGTAGCTTTTGGCTTTTATATTGAAGTCATCAAAATGTTCCGATTTTTTTTCAATGTGATGTTTTGGTGCCAAATTGATTATTGATCGCAGGCAACAGCACCTGATTATCGGTGTTTGCTTCGAGCAGTCGAGGGAGAATGGTCTCCAGATGTTTATCGATGAACTCCGCTGCATCCAGCTTCAGAGTGCACAGAAGGCTCGGCCACAGCTCAGACTTCACAGCCACTGAAAGTCAGAATGTGGAAAAACTAAAACCAGTACAAATTAAAACCTGATTCTAAATGAACTGAACTTTGAATCTGAATCTAAAATGTTTTATCTAGAGCAGGGGTGTTTAATGTCGGTCCTGGAGAGCCGGAGCCCTGCACATTTTAGTTGCAACCCTGCTGTAGTATGCATACTATTCTACTTCAGCCAATCAGAGGACCATAATTAGTGCCACAGGTGTGTTTCATGATGGTTGAACCAAAAATGTGCAGAGCTCCGGCTCTCCAGGACCGACGTTGGACACCCCTGCTTTAGAGTATAAAATCTATAGATAAAGTATATAGTAAGTACTGAATGGTAGTTGTATACAGCATCAGACATAGTTATATGCTCAAAAGAACGTTTTAAGTGAAATCTCATACATTTTCAACATCTTATTTGAAGTATATAGATGGTCATAACCAATGCGAGAGGAAAACAATGGGTGGAGATCTTTGCTTACATGCAAGAAATTCACAAAGGTAAATTTAACTTTCTCTAGTAGCTAAATAAAAGTCTGAATGTTCTTGAACGCTGTTGTAAAGATAAAATCAAAGAATTGAGAGACAGACCGATAGAGGGATGATGAGTGACCACGAGAATCTCCAGAGCCAGTTTCTCAGTCTCCGTCGAGTCGTTCCACTGAGCTGCAACACAGCAGATGAGGCTCATAGCTTCCAGAAGAATGCGTGGGGTGATGTACGAGCGCCCGGTGTCCGTCAACTCTCCCGCCTCTGAATACAGAGCTTCCGGCGGCAGAATCTGGTATAAAAAAAACTATCAGATGGAAGGGCAACAAACATTGAAACAAAGGAATTTGTACTAAACTGAATAAGAAATCATCTGTAAATCATATTCTAAATCATCCAACTAAGAAAAACAAGACAAAAACATGACAGAGTTGAAAATAAATGTAAAAAAATCTACTATTTTGTTTGCTGGTGTGTTAGACAAACTCTGGCTTGAAACATGTGGGTTATTGAATGTTGCATTTAACAGAATACAATCAGGTCTTGGTTGAGCCAGTCAGGTAAATTTGCTGATGCAAAACACGTGAGGAACTCCAGGAACTGCCTCACCTTGTGTTTGTTTATCACTACCCTGAGTTCTCCCAGAATGCCTTTGGCCAGCGTGAAGCCTCCCAGAGAGGAGAGCAGCTTCTTCACGGTTTGCTGAGCACGTTTGCGCACAGGCCACAGGCGAGAGAGCAGCGGCACCACCAGGGCCTGATGGTACATCCTGAGGAACAGCGGGGCAACGGTTTGGGTTACACGGCCATATCGAAATTACTCCTCAAGCTCCTCTCAGGGTGGCATTCTTTAAGCCAGTTTCAGAGTAAACTAACCAGCAACATACGAGAAAAAGAAATCAACACTAGTACTGCTGACTTTTCAATATCCTCTAGAACAAGAATATATCCTAAGCATCTCTGAGTTTGAGCTAACCTGTCAAGTGTAGCTGTTATCGTGGGCATTGTTAAAAATGCAACTGAACATGTTGTAAGGGTTTGAGGGGAAGTGTGGTAGTGGATGGTTGCCACCTAGGCAAACTATATTAATTTGTATCCTTTTGAGCCCATAACGCCACCATAATTCATGAAAAGGTTTGAAAGCCAAGGAAAAGACACAAACTGAGAAAAGCCAAGCTCTTATTTTAACAGTTACCAGACTTCGAGAACAGGATTGGGTCAAAATAACTTTCTTAAGAAACAGAGTTCAAGTGCTTACAAAAGTAAAACAGACCTCATATCGGGGGTGTCCTCCCTATCTTAAAAAGTCTCAGCCCTGCACTGCACACAGGTACAGCACAATTGAAAAATCTTTGCTTGTCTGAAGCCAAGTTGGCATGTTACAACACTCCTGAACTGACTTGGGACAAAACTGGGTTATAGAGAAAAATGTTTGATTTAGTTATTTAGTCCTCTAAAGCTCTCCATGTAAATACATTATTTCGAACTTTAAAGGTGGCTTTAAAGTTCAAACTGTGTTCACAATGTACTTGAAGGTTTATAACGGCTAATGAATACTCACTGAGCCTTGCTGCTGTTCAGTCTTTGAGGCTGATCCAGGAAGAGTCTTTCACAGAGCAGTAGAATGGTGCAAAGTGCTGTTTGTAGCAAACAGAGAAAAGGAAATAAGGGTTCTGAGTGAATTAAGTCCAAAGGTGTTAAAGTTGTGTAGAGCTTATATTCTATGACAACACTGAGGCTGTTCAAAAGAGCCGCAAGACAAAAGAAAGGCATCTACTAACTACTATTAAAGGGAAAAATATCAATTACTTTCAAATCAAGTCTGTTCAATCCCAAATGAAGTTGAATTTGAAACTACTCATTTGCTTCCCTGATTTCAGCATCTTAGTGAACAAAGAAACAAAATCATGTCGATGAGTCAGTGATTCATCCTTTGCCCAAGAATAAGTTCAACGCATTAAAATTATCTTTAATTTACATTTTTGAATTTTATAATCTATTCTCTAATTATATAAAATTATTCTTCTAAAGCGACTCTCGCCAGAATTCAGATACTAACTTCCTTGTTTTGTAGCGAAAACATCTTTTGGTATTAAATTCTCATTTAGAATGAAGATTTGATACATTTTCGAACAATAAATCTGACAGAAGCCTTTTATGGTGAAATGTGAGAGGTGAAAGGTTTCAGACCTTCTTCGTTGGCCTGAGAGAGAAACTTCTCAGTGGTGTAGAGGGGCTTCTTCTCATCCAGGATCAGGTTCCAGAAGGTCCCCAGCTTCGCTTCTGTACACATGAAGAGAAACCATTGCTATTTCACTAGATTCTTTACATTCTTACTGGGCATTCAGATCAAAGCCAGAGTTTGCATAGTGAACAAGTGATTTACATGTTAAGTCAATGAGTAAATGTAATCCGTGCAAACAAGATGGAGTGGAAATGACTGGTATTGTTGTACGAATAGTGAAGTTTTGCAGTATGTAAAGTGCAGATGATCAAAAAAGTACACATTTTTTTGATGTTCACGGCCTGTAAGGAGGTTCCTAAAGTATTCACGTGAGGAAAAATTGGGAAAAAGAGCTATGAGTGAGTAGATTATTTATTGCGTCGATTCAAGATCAATTTCTAATTAGAGGTCTGAACACAGCTTTCCAGTTATTTCCGGCAATAAATGCTTTTGGTTCAAAAAGTCTATGCATCTAGTTGGCAGTGGTGGGCTCAGTGAACTGAACAGTGAGTTAAGATAAATGAAGCACGTGGTTGAACAGAGCTTCAGATTTTGTCAAGTGTAAAAAATGTGATTTCTCAGTTTAAGACTGAATGAAAAAAGAAAAAACAGCCCGAAAATCAACCAAGAACTTATTTATACGAACTGATTTCAAATCTGCAGCTAGCCATCAGAACAAATAATCTCCGAAAGAAACTCACCAGACACTGAGTCCAGCATTGAGAGCCGACAGATCAACACAGAAGCTGCCAAGCCCTCTGACAGCAGAGGATGCTGGGTATTCTGAGCAGCTGCTTTCTCCACTGTCTGAACCAGGAGAGGAATGAAGTCCACGGCCTGAATGAGAGTGTCTCCTAGAAAGAAAGACTTCACGTTATCAAGATGCCAAACCATCTACCCCACTGGTCCTGTCAAAACTCAACATAACATGGGAAACATTGTAGACTCCAGACTAACCTTTGAAAGCGCCGATCATGGCCTGTAGATACGCATGGCGTACAGCAGACGTGGAGGTCTTCAGGGTGAAAGCTTTCTTAAACCAGTCTCTCAGCTCCGACGGGACGTCCACAGTCAGACGCCCCACCCACTGAGACAAAACTGACACCGCGTGGACCAGCGTCCCCTCGTGCACTGCAAGCACAACAATACAAGAGATGAACTTAAAGATGCAGATTTCTAAGCGTTTTAATTGGCCGTGACCATGAAAAATTTCTCGTTCGGATGATATCGATAAAGAGCTTTTTAGTTGTGTGAGAAAATACCCAATTGTAATTTCTCTGACATATATTTTTATTGTAATTCAATTTGTAATTTACTTGAGTTCGTTGTTTTTTCTATAGGTTTGTGCGATGTCGACAAAATTGGCATCGGCGATGTCTAATGAGAAACATCGGCGATGGACAATGGCATCGTCTCTAGGCAGGGTGGGCGGGTGGCTTGTTATATTGTATTATTAACTAATAACGAATTAACTATTAAAAGCCTAACCGCATGTCTTTGTTTTACCAATAACATAAATATAAGTTACAGAGAAAAAAATCACCTGTCCATCACTTTGTCTGCATGAACTGGTAGAGTGTTCTGTGTCATTATGATGGCGTCGAGGATTTTAGTTGGTAAAAAAGGAGAACATTCAGCTATCTGGCCATACTTTGGCTTTAGACAGAATGAAAGAGGACAGGCACGAGGCACGTCTGAAGTGAAGTGGGGAGTAGAGCTGATCGAAGGCACATATCAATAGCACTACCTCGAGGATGAGACGCAAAGCAGCCTTGACCCAAGATACAATTGGGATCACATGAAACCACCCGGCCTAAGTGCCACAAAAACTGGTAGCTAAAATGGCGAGTCCGGCCCGGCCCAGCGAGAGTGAGAGGCGAAGGATGCCGACTCCGCATCGCAATGTCTATCTGCCATCGGCGATACACGATGGACTCCTCTATCGACCCAACCCTATTTTGCAATTGTGAAACTTACAGTACATCCTGAAACTAAAATTGCACAAACATGGCTTTAATTTTGATTCTTGAAAATCATCAGTAAAGTGCATCGTAGAGCTTAGTTTCAAGGTTCAGCTTGACCCCAAGTCTGTCATTATTGAAAAATATCAGATGTTTCAACTCCGTCTCAACCTTTTTCCTACACTCAGCATAGAGTTGTGGAACAATATATGTGTGAGTAAAATATGTGTGAGAGTACAGAGGTTCGGATTCGATTTTTGAACCCATTTTTCTCACAGCATTAAAAGGAATAACTCTTTTAGCAAGGCGTGCACTAAAGAACGAGCTATTCAGTTTGCAAAAAGAGTTGTTACTCACAAGCCATTTGGAAGGTTCATTCTTTTAGACCAGGGGTCGGCAACCCAAAATGTTGAAAGAGCCATATTGGACCAAAAAACAAATAGGTCCGGAGCCGCAAAAAATTAAAAGCCTTGTATAAGCCTTATAATGAAGGCAACGCATGCTTTATGTATCTATATTAGCCTACTATAAAAATGACTAAGTTTGCTACGAATACATAATGAGCCTTCATGATTAAATGTTTATTTTCCCTGCAGTGAATCCTGTAGAGAACGACGCACCACGTGACTACTCTGTTGTACGATTACAATATTAACGAATTATGTTTCATTGCTTTGATGAAATTAGAGAAATGCAATAAAGAAATCGAATTTTTGATGTCATTTTTATTTTGAGGATTCACAAAAACAACATCAAAATGGAACGTGCACAACGTGCCCCTTAACTGGGCAACAAACAATGCGAAAAAACACAGCATAGATTTATAAAAATAAAACAGCAGCCTTTTGAAAAGAAGTATATAAAATCACAGCCACTTTGTTACTAAATACGTGCATGCCTTCCCTGGAAATGTCTTTCCACGTTACTCTTGTTATTAGACAACTTCTCAACACAGAGCAAACATTCAGGAGATCCTTCCGCATCGGCACTGAATGCAAACGATTCGGTCCAAGAACCGTTGAATCTTCAGTTCTCCTCAGTTATGTTTCACTTTTTCTCTTTGGGGTCCATGGCCCTTCACACAGCCGCTGGTTTGTTTACAGCAGCCACCTACCTGGCATCCCGCCCCCTGCTGATAGAAACGTGTGTCGCGGGTGATGACGCAAATCGTCGCTGACAGAAATGTTGAAATTAAATATTTATTCTACACTCTTTTACAGCATTGGAAAACGTTAAGAATGTTTGTCCTCCTATAGAAACCATATTAAACAAAAAACATTTTTACCTTTTTCCTTTTATTTTTTCATTTTTGAAAAAGCTCCAGGGAGCCACTAGGACAGCGCTAAAGAGCCACATGCGGCTCCAGAGCCATGGGTTGCCGACCCCTGTTTTAGACGAATGACAGGTCACTTCCCCTAAGTGCCATCCAAGGGCAAGGAGCATCACTGCATAAACATTAAACAGCAGGTATGAAGCTAGCGAAAAAGCCCACTACAGAGAAGCCATCTGAGCAAGCAAGCAAATTTAATTTGCCCATGTGTTCAATTCTTCTGTGAGAAGGAACTTCTATAACGCACTTAAAAATAATGACAGGTTATTTAAAATGTTATGAAAATAATCTCCTGCACCACATAAAATGTATTAATTTATTAAATTCATTAAAAGAGTCCTTGTAATAATTACCATTATCTAAGGACAATTAATTATGCAATTATCTTAATTAATCACTTGTTACAGAAATAAAGATTTGACACATACCTTGAGAATTGTCAATATACAGCAATACAAAAATAACTTTTTGCCCAGCCCTACTGCACCATAAAGCTTCTGTATGAAAGCACGAAAACAAAGACACTTCTAGACCGATAGTGCCTTGTCCTGATTTTCAGGTCTCTCGCTTCTACAAGCTAGTCATCAAAAACAAATGACCAATGTTCCTGAAAGCTTGTATTGCGCACCCCTAAATGTTCACACGCTAACGAGATTCTTATAGACACATACACTTACATTTAAGAGTATAATTGGCATGTACACAGCAAAAAAGTGCTGTCTTAATTGCGTAGCATAATATATGAAAAATATTAATATTACTTAATATGTTTAAAGTATTTTGGCAATAGTTAGGCCTGGTGGGGTTTTTTTTTTATTGCATATATTTTTGAATTTGTAGTAAAAAAAAAAAACATCAGCCAAACGCTCTCAATCAGAGGATTGCACTGTAAGAAACAGCAAAAGTAAACCATAGCTTTTCTCTGACCTTCCTGTTGCAAGTATGGAATGAACATCAGAGCCACGCTGGAGCACAGTGACTGAGAGGAAGAACCAGAGACTCCATGATGACTGCAGCTCTTGATGCCTGTAAATGTGGAACGAGACAAGCGAACAATGTTTTGTATAAAACAAAACCCAAAAATCTGCTCTGCACCAACACCAGTCGCTTAAATACAGTACCATTGAAATGTGCTCATCGATAAAAGGACAAAACAAAATAATCTTAGTCTAAAAAACACTGTTCAAACAGTCAAAGGGACAGAATGGGACAAAGAAAGGAGAGAGAGGATACGGAGAATGAGAGGAAAGAAAAGTAAAAGAGAGGGGAGAGGAAAAAAAGAGAGAAAAATATTTACCCGAGAGAACGTTCATCTTCTGCGCCACCACTGTAAGCTTCCCCTCTGAGCCTTTGTGAAGGAAAAAACAAACAAAACTAAAATAATTTTACCCAATTAATGCATTACTCCATTTCAATACTCTACGATCTATTCTATGCATAAAATAAAACCTAATTTCAGGTTTTTCATCACATGCTTTGAGCACATAAATATTGGCCAAGTGAATTTTTTTATTTTCCGTCATTAATGAATGCGATAAAAATGCAGGAATAAAATAACACATTTTCAATGGCCCAACACTAGCGACAATCAGCGAGGCACAAGAAATAATCACAAAATGTGTTTGTGTTCCTGATGCAAGCTCTCCAAACATTTGTCAACATAAAATTCAGATTTTGCCACTGGATCTCGACCCGGCCCCGGATAAGCGGAAGAAGATGGATGGATGGATCTCGAACCTGCGAGGATGGCAAAGAGCTGTTTGACGAGTTCTTGGACGGCGCTGGCATCACTGCACTGGTGTGCCAAGTTCTGCAGCGCCAGCACCGCCTGCTCCATCACCTCTGCGTTATTGGCCTTCAGCTGACCTAAAAAACAACAACACCACGATGAGCATGGAGCACAGATTCTAGACTTTCTTTTAGAATGGTTCTGACTTAGTCAGCTGTTGAAAGTTACAGTAACAGAAAAGGAAGAAGCTCCAAGTCAGAAAATGTTTAGCGTTTTAAAATAATAATTTAAGTTCCACAATAAAACCTGAGGGTTCGAAAGATAAAATGTCTTTTGGCACATCTTTGTACTCAGCTATTGTTAGATGCCCTTCTCACATAAAGAACTGACATTACAATGAAGTAATGTCTGTAAAAAAAAAAAGCTGTACAGAAAATAACTTAAACTAATACAATTTTTAAGAGCCACTTTTTCCTTCTGTAAAAGCTAATACTTAAATCAAACATTGATGATTGATCAGGAACAGACAATATCTCGTGAGGATGGAGCCCAGACTCACTGGAGATTCCTTTCCCGATGTCCAGGGCATACTGACTCAGATCCAGGGTGAGTGCAGACAGCATGCAGGAGATTGCTGAAGGAAACACACTCAAAATCAATATTCAGCACAACACACAACAGCTACATTCATACAACATGCATACATTTTTGTTGTTGTTGCTGTGTTCATTCAATTTATTCATCTTCTGTGTGACAATATGTCTCCCTGAATACATAATTAACAGAAACAGACAGTGATATGAACACTCTCACGCCTTCTTGTGGCTTTATTGGCATAAATATCTGCTCAGAACCAACTTAATTTGCACTAAAATGTATATATATATATATATATATATATATATATATATATATATATATATATATATATATATATATATATATATATATATATACACATACATACATACATATATATAAAAAGAGTGCTGGGATGGTCTTCTCCAGCAAAAATTTGAAAAACTAACAAATAAATAAATAAATAAAATAAAAATCTGGCTAGAATTTCAGACTGTCTTGAAAAAACCCGTAACATATGGCAAATAGATAAAGAAATAGGAATAAAACTTTTAGATAATAATATTTTATTAAAAAATGGATTGTGCAGAATGTTACAAAATTACTTGAGTGTATACATACATACATTCCATTTATTTTTTTAATTCTAATGTTTCTCTTTATTCTGGAATTATCCACAAATGAACGGTTTTCAGTTACATCGCTAGCTTTTCCAATGCTTTTAAATACTGTTTTAATAGCGTGTGAAACTCACTCTGCATGGAGTTTTCTGGGCTGCGCAGGAGAGACTTCTGTAAGGTAGGCAGCAGCTGATCTTTAAACTCTGCATGAGTTACGTGTCGGAGAATAGAGCTGCTCCTCTCCTGAAAACACACGTTTGTGTTTTATCTTGATTTACTTTTCATGTTTCTTGGTTTATGACCTTGTAAAGTTGCTCATTTATTAGCCATAATATCTGAGGATCTCACCAGAATGTGGCGATGTGGTCTGGTTTTACTCATGAGAACCGTCTTCATGTAGAGTTCCAAGAGAGCGGCCTGAAACACACCGCAGAGCTGAAAACTGAACAGAACCTAAAACATGATGAAGCTCACAAAAAAAAAGTCAAAGATGAGTGAATTCTACCACAAGTAAACTAAAAGTAACCACACAAAATGTCAACTTTTCTTGAAAGGATGTTCAGACAAATATTGACATAGCAATTTTTTGAATTCATGGACCAGTTTGACTAGTGAACAGGATGAACAGGAAGTGAAGATGGAGAGAGAAGAAGCAAGGAAAGGACCAAAAACAATAGGGTATTCCTGTCGGGTCGGGTATTGTGCTGCTGCATTTTTGTGTTCATTTTTTTCCTGCTCACAAAAAAAGATTACTCTGCATTCCTATAATTACTTGATCCCATAACTCTCATCTTCTGCCTTGTCCTACAGATGACAGATTCCAAAATGTGTGAATTTTCTTTAGTTTTAGGGGCTCTGTCCAGGACAACAGGGAGAAGGACGGTAGCACATTTTATTTCAACATAATGTAAAAAATCTGCTAGATTTAATCAAACGCTCGAGCCCATCTGGCACAGTGCACCCTAGTGGCAACAACTTTATAATAGTTATGAAAAGACATTTTCAAGCCAGTATTCAAACTATATGATCAGAATTCACTCAACACAATTTTATATGAGATATAATGCGGGAACACATCCTGCCACTTTTGTGTTTGAGCTCAATACTAAAATAAAAAATGACTGTACTTCCTTTCAAATATTTGACTCTCCCTCTCCCCAATTTCATCTTCTGCTCCTCCCTAGTGATGACAGGTTTCAGAATGTATGGATGTACTTTCTAGCTCCCCTAAATCTAAGCTTAAAACAAATATACTAAATAATCCTAACAAAGGCAACTCTGCTCACCGCTAAGCTTGAACCCGAAACTATTTTTAATTGAACTTTTTAACAATTACATACATTAAAGTTAAGAATGGCAAAAAATAAATAAATAAGACAAAGAACCAGGTCTGAAGTTTGACGTTCGGGATTGATGGGGATTTTTTTTTAATTGACTGAAATGGAACCTCCAGTAGATCTAAAACATTAGCGTTGGAAAGAACTCTCACCTTGTGTTTGTTGATGGTGCCGATGTCTTTGTGCGCAGAGCAAAAATCTACACACAAACCAAGCAGAGGCACAAACACACAGCTCTGATCCAGCGCCAGCAGCGTGCTCACGTACTGATCCACCAGCGCCGGGTTCTGCCACACACACACACACACACACACACACACACACACACTCCTCGGTCAACTACACAATGCTTAAATAAACATTCTTTCTGAAGTATTATTTCCATGATAGGATCTCATTCCTTTTGGTTTTTCAAGTTTTTGTATTGTTTTTTTTGTAATTTAATTTTTAGCTTTATTTATTTTTGCCTGTTTCTGCTATGTATTAGTAAGTATTTCTTATTATTTCTTCATATGTTTTTGTCTACTTATTTGTTCTTAAGACTGTTTCTATCTTGTTTTTAGTTTGTCTCTATTTGTTTAGCTCATGTTTTGTCAGTAATCTTTTGTATTCTTTTGCCTGTTTTGTGTTTCGGTACTCATGTATTTTGCCTGTTTCCATCTGCTTTTGGGCTTCATTTTACACTTACTGGGCTTGAAATACCACAAACTTTATTCTTAGACTTATAACTTATCTTGTCAACAGCTTTTATCTGTTCATAAATGTTATAAACAAGAATGATTGTAATATTTTTAAAGCAAGGACTAATCAATCCTAAATTTAACAACAATCACAGTTTAATTAATACAAGACTACAGATAAAATACAGACTATAGTCAAATCAAAGAAGTGACGTGCAGAAATGATGAAGAAGAGACTGACCTCGCTCCAGAGCTTGCTGAAGCGTTTGCTGATCGTCTTGAGCGCACTCCTGGAGGCTCCGCCCACCGCCTCCGCAACCAGGAAACCTTGTACTTCAACCTGATTGGATGAGAGAAACGTTATATATGAAATTGGCTGAAAGGAAAGGCTGACTAATGAATACCAACAAAGATCTATTAGTATCCTTTTCAAAACGTAATTGAAAAGTTCATGTAAAACTTTTAAGGTTTACATTACCATAACTACTCTTGTTTAATTAATAAAAAAAATTATACCATATAAAAGCAATCTTATAGATTTTGAAAAACTGACTTACAAACAACAAATGAAATTGTTTTTATTTGTTATTTAATTATTAAAAAAATCGGATCACACGGACCAGTTTCTTCCAGTTCGCTCCCTCCCTCTGTTCGGCGGAGGGAAAAACAAGCCGAACAATCAGACAGGTCCAAGGCAAAGCGCAGTAGGCTCCGGACCCAGAGCTTTTCCTGAGGAACAAAACAAGCTCATGTTAGTGTAGAAAAGTCCTCAATCTTTTAGCGCCGCGGACCGCTCGGCTCTTCACTATTTATTTTTTATAGCGAATATAATATTAAATGTATCAGCAGCTTCCACGTAACATCATAGCAACAATATCACATGGGTACGTGTCTGAGAATCTGGTAATATTTCTAAGTACGTTTTTCCCCAAACTATTAAATACAACGGAAATACTCAAATAATTTCTTGAGCGGCTCAGTTTTGCACCCATTTAAGACTTTCACCATCCCTCTCCAAACCAGTAAGCATACGGGAAAACATTAAAAACTGGATATTATGTCTATAAGTAGACAGTATTCTTAAAGTGCTCACAGACAACGATAAATGGAGAAAATTCTGAAATTATTCACTGCGTTTTAAGCCACAAACAGGCATTTGTAATTTGGGATAAACTTGTATAATATTGTGCTATTTATGCTTGTTATCAAAGAGTCACAAAACATACCATTTTTAAGGCATCACCAGTTGGTCTTATATGGCTGAGTACAATAAGATGAATCCTTATGTAAGGTTGGGGAACATTTGTCCATTTGGGCGAAATTTTTTGTCTTAATTTGCCCTTTAATTTGCTTTGAAAATACTTTGAGGGCAAACGTAATGGCCTTTTATTATGTTAGTGGAGAGAGAAAAAAACACCCATTAACTGTACTTCTCAGCATCAAAAAGCAACCAGTTCATTAATAACATTATTTTCGTCCATGTAGAGTTGAGAGCTCGGGTTCTGATTTTGGTTGGAGATAGAACACTGTAACATGCTGTTCTCTGGTTTTGGAGAAAGATGCTCTTCTGCTTCAGGACCAGAGAAGGAAACTGAAGTGTGTCACGTCGGTGTAGGGATGTGTACAGCTTTACTTAAAGTCCTGTTGATCACAGACACTAAAAACCAGGAACTAGCTCTCAATAATAATGTTAGATCGGTTCAGTTATACTAAAAGAGTGAGAGACATTAGCTTAACGTCTTATCAAACCACCCTCTTCCTCTGATTACCAACAACTGGCTATGACCCTTTGCTTAAGGTTTTTTCCACTCTGGTGTGGAACTTTGTGAAAATAAAGCTGTTGTTTATGAGGTTTTAAGAGTATGGCTTTATGATTTGACTGGTTATTAGACAACGCTTGGCTAAACCAACGTTGCACGCAGAGCCTCATAATGTGGTGTGTGTCAATGAAAACCTGGTAACTCACCCGGGTGCGGCTTCTTTGCTGATAACACCGCAGCTGAGAAGCCCTGGAGCAAGATTGCTTAACACAGCATCCGGCTGAGATTGAAGCACCTCTTCAAGGACCGAGAGCAGAGCTCGTCGGGAACCAGCATCCCTGAGAAAAAAACAAGCATCCACACATTCAGTGTTCGATTCAGATAAACATGAGAGAACGGAGAGACTGTCTCCACGGCGATCAGATAATCAAATAAAGATCTTTCTTTTATTTGTAAAATTCGTCAAATAAATAAGACAAATTATTTTGTGTACACATGTCTACTGGTCAATGGCCTTAAAGCTTTCATGCACACAGTAACTCTCACCTGTATCTATGCAGAGTGAGGCAGAAGAGTCTGCAAAGGCCTTTGATGGCTGGTTCGGGAAGCTCTAGGAACACAAACAAAAAGACTGTCTTGAAAGAGGAAAATTTTAGTTCGTGTGTGTTTTAACAACATGCATGAACAATCTTTACACAAGACTGAAATGCTAAAAATAAGTGTTTATTGCTGATTCACTTCAGGTCGATCAATGTGTCTTACAAAATAACATATGCATCATTGTATATACACCAAAAACCCCAAGCTTTGATTAGCAGAAGAGGCAATTTTCTGATAAGCATTTTGCACTTATGGGTCTAAATACTGCACCAACTTTGTTTTTTTTATTTCCTAGCGACATCAATTTGTGTTTAAAAACATCTATTTCAAAAACTCACCCTTCCCTCTCACACAGACTTTCAGCTCGCTGAGGACTGCTTTGCGCTCTTTAACACTTGACGATGTGACTTTCACAGCAAATCTCTTCAGTGTGTCTGAAAGCTGCCCCTGGAAACCCACACAATATGTCCAAATTATTTTTTCCAACACTTACAGAAATGTACAAGTTTCTCTTATACCCCTCATTTAAAAGTGATGTATATGTCTGTTGAACAAAAAAAAATTATTAGTTCTAAGTGTAACACTAGAACTAAAAATGTAGTTGTGTAATAATTTGGTGTCAAATGTAGACACAATGTTATCCCACACTTATGCAAAAGTCTTAACTACTGATACCAGACAACACACAGATGCGGCATCATGATGGTGCTTGGCAGGATAACGTATAAATATAAATGAGTGTTAACACATTGTAAAGCTTTATTACGTAAAGTACAGTGTAAACGATAGCAGTTTCATAAACAGTACAATTAGGTAGGATTTTAACTGTTATTACACCAATACCTTTAACAATGTAAACACTTTTAGGTGGCTTTATAAATGGAAGTGTGCCTTCATTAGGAGCCCGTTATCTATGCTTTGTTTGTCTAATTTAATAAAGATTTGTGACATATAGGTGTGCGTTAGTGGAACACCCTGTGTGTTATGGCGTGCCTGATCATCAGACGCTCCTCGCTCACAAAACATTATATAAAAAAAACATACTAAACAGGCAAAAACACAAAATAAAAGTAAAACTTTTCATGTTCATGCAGCCACGGACCACTCACACCAACCTGCGTGTCCGCCGCCATCTTGCCGGCCTCGATGTGGAAAGGATTTATGTCGTCATTTCCGGGATGATTACGGCGCTGAACGACGTGTTGATCCGGGTGAGTTCAACAGTTCCCTACAAGAACCTCTAGAGGGCGCTAAACAACACAGCTGTTATTTGTAACTTATTTGTTTCATAAAGAAAGCAGGAAAGGAGTTAAAACACATCAAATCAAGATTGCATAAACCTATAGCTAATTTGTTTTTAACATGCTACAAAGACTTTAACCACTAATTCACCTCATTCTACCAGAGCTTCAGCTTCAGATAGTTATTTTATACAAGTGAATAAAATTAGTTTGAAATTTACTTTTTGAGTGGAAATTTAACCATACTAAAATGAACTTCTTTTATTTTTCAAACAAACTCCATGAGGAGGATACAACGAATGAAAACTATCTGTTTCACAAAAAAGAACATTACTTCAGCTTCAAATTAAACGGAATCCTCCGAAAATTAAAAGACGCTTTAATTAAAGAAATAATTATCTTTTAAATTTTTTAAATAATGTGTGTCTTACTGCACTGTACTATGATTTCTTGATAGCGCTTGATACTGAACTTCTATCACAAGCTATTTGATGCTTTGTGTTGTATGGTTGTCAGTATTTATAAACAAATAAATAACAATAATAATAATAATATTAATACATATTTAAAGGGAGAAAAAAACAAATTGTATATAAAGAGCAAAGCTGCATGGCCTAAAGCGCTTTTACAAAACATTATAACCAGGGAATTAAAGATGTAAAGTTATATACTTGAAGATGCTACTTGTTTTAAGAATCTTTTAAGGAGGTTTGTTTACAAGTAAATGTACATTTCAAGTAAAAGTGAACATTTTAAAAGGATGTTATTAGAAAACCTCATTGAGACACAAAATCACCTAAAAACTAGTTAAAATGATAACGAATGAGGGTTTTATTGCATTTAAAATATATTTAAAATAAGAGTCTTGGATTTCCAGTTACAGGAGAAATTGTAAAACTAAATTTAAATTGAGGTCTTATTTTAAACACAGGATTACGATTATTTTTTAGATATATTTTTTAATTAATATGCTGTGGTCACACAAAATAAAACCTGGTCTATTAAAAAGACACAAAAATGAGGAATAAAACATATTTATTCATATATAACTGCATACAATACTTACAGAACGAGGGGTTACAGAAAAACAGACACAAACAAAAGCAAAGCCGTGTTCACATTGATTAAACGCTCACACAGGGGTTGAATGCTGAAACTGAAACAGCTGGTTCTAGACGATAGGACGCATTTTTGGAAGGATCTGTACATTTCTCCTGCACTGTACTCACAGGGATACAGAAACGTTCTTCTAGTTTAGGTCGAATATTTCCTGATTAGGTCCAAAATAACCCAACAAGGCTCAGTGATACTACGTTGAGCGCTCAGTTTCAGTGTCCATGTTCTCTTTGCAAGACATGAAGCTTAAAACGATCCTTCACAAACCGAAATAGAAAATCAAGGCATTAATGTGTGATATAACTTCTTTGCGCAAACAAAGGCACATCATTAGGCTGGATTCAATATCTGATTTCAACACATTCAAACATGATCCCAAGAGTCTTACTGGGTTTTTTTTTGGCACAACGGTGAAAAAGGCTCAACATGCATACACACACACACACACACACACACACACATCTGTACACATGCCCACAAATAAAAAAATCTGTTACTTATGAGCTACTCTGCCTCATAAAAGACAGGGATCCTTCTCAAGTCATTTGACAACATTTGCACAAATAAGCCAAACGCCAGATAAATAACTTCCTTCATCCGTAAAATTCAAGAACTCACATGTTCAGAACAATTCTCTTCTTTCAAATCAGTCCACATTCGGTGGAGGGGACCGCGAGGACACTCCAGGTCCTTTCGAAGCTGCACTCCATACATTTAAGGTCCACTTAAACTCGAAACGTCCACCAAGAATCACAGCACATAGAAAAAGGCTATTAATGATTAGAGTTGATGAGAAGAAACAGAAGCTGAACAGTGAAACTGAAATGGATGGAAGGTTTGAGCTATGCTGCTGGTGAATTTAAATGGATTTAGACCTGCTGCTGACGATACTTCTCTGAATATATTTTAAGATGTTTTGTATGTAATCCAGGAGACTGTGTGTGCCACATAGATTTTTGGCAACTAGTTTATAAAACTAGATGTTTCAGTTTCAACGTCCAACACCTGTAGATTAGGGCATTGTTTTATTATCTTTATCTGACTTCGCGGAGCGCCAGAGCGCTGCACTTTCATTCCATCCCTGCTTCTCTGAATAAAGTCTTACAGCTTAAAGAACCCATGAAGGACGTGGATCAGGCGCTGCTGCCATGAAGCTGTGCACAGCTGAAGATCAACAATTTGTTTCATTAAAATCAATGATTTACACCTTCACTTTTCTTCACGTGACCATTATTTAACCCAAATACTCTTAAGACTTCCACGCAAACTCAATAAGGAGAAAAATTATATTTACTTCAACAATACAGCAGTTAAAAACTGACTATAATCATCAAACATTGAGCTGTACACCAAATAATACTGTGTTCAAGGGCTGTGAATGATACAATATTCTCATAATGAGCAAAATATTTAATAGTGTGATGGTTATGTTTCCTAAACAGAGCAATAATAAACAGCTGAAACGATACCATGTGATCATAATGATACCGGATAGTTCCAAAAGAAGGTTATAAAGTGGCAATGGGTTATAGCTTTTGCATACATTTAGCTTTGAGAAAGATAGGATGACTTTAACTGCATATATTCATTTAGTAAAATACACTCTGGTGCATAAAGCGAAAAAGTAACAGTAATTTACATTCATTTAAGATTTAAAGGCATTTCATAAAGTTCATTCTCTCAACCACAATTATTAATATAGTCGCGTTCATTCAAGCTAGGCTACACATTTGGTATACTTCACATCATTTTGTGATAAAAACAAGGCACTGAAGTTCAAATTCATTGCATAACATTTCGAAAATCTCTCAAGAACTGGTTCTGGTCATATTTCATTCCAAATTAAAGGCACAACGTTTTTCTCCTCAAGAGCAAATCATCATTGATGCTACGAGGGCTGCATTTTTATGTCAAATCAGCATTTCACAGCCTCCGGTGTTAGTTGTTTCGCTATATGTAGCTTAAAGGACGTAAAACAAAAAACTGAACCCACACGCGGGAGCATTAGAAACACATATGTTCTAGATTAAATTGCATGCTGTTTAGAGACATTTGACTTGACTTCTTCATATATTAAAAAAAAAAGACATCTCTTGAAAAATCAGTTTTCTTTTTGTCATCATTTCTGGTTGATTTACAAGCAGATCATTAAACCGGCTTTGCAAAACAAAAAAGAGCATTTGCTTGAGTCTCAGGCGCAGCTCAAACATGAACATCAGAGATCAGAATGTCAGCGGGAAACTCATCTGAAGATGCTTGAACTTTATTAAAGTAACAGCCAATACAGCTTCTTCTTTTTTAAATGCATATTTTTAATTCATCAAATCATCTGTTTGTGATGAACAATGTTAAATTTAAACATCCCATTTTCAACTTTGCCTGTTTTAGAGATCAGAATTCACATCGCATCTCTTGTTGGGTTCTCCCATAGCCTGTTTCTGCCTGAAAGAGCTGTTTACACGGAAACTTTTGAAAGCTGTTGTTACACGAGGTGTTTAAATGACTGAAAAAAATCAGCATTCTGGCCCAAAATTGATTGTAGTTCTGCACGCACATCATGCGAACCAGAAGAACAACAATATCCATAATGTTCTGGTTGCTTTCTGTACAGTAGTAAAGCGTGTTTGCATGATGTGCACATCTTTTCCCAAGTCTTCATTATACAGATTATAATTCGTCCAGGAATGCTCTTAGTCCTGGCACGCCATCTCCAACCCAATGTTTTAAGGGACGCCATTGATTTGTGCACTTGAATAAACCACTACAGTGAGATAAAGAGTTTCCATGCAGAGATAAAATGTGTTTTTTTGTGCAAAAAACTCTGTTCGGAGCCATTTTTGGCAACAAACCAATAACAAAAAGCCAACTTCCACTAGAAAAAGGATCTTACTGAGCAGAACCAGTTTACTGACATGAATGTAAAAGCAAGCAATGTTATCACACAATGCAGGATTTCGGTTGCAAATGTAACAAATTCAGGTGCAAATGTAAGCAAAGGCCTGAAGTACGAAATTCCTTCAAGAGTTATTAAGTAGTTCTTACCCTAACACTTTTCTCAGACTACTCTTGTTCACAATCTAAACCTGTTTGCATGAGTTAACTGAAGCAGGAATCTGCTTCTCACAATCCACAGTCATACGTTCACGTATTTTCCTCTACAAAGCAGAAGAAAGAAACAAGTTTGAAAACAAGAGGCTTTGGTTTGCGATCCTTTCAATGGTTCTTTTCCTCAATCTTCATTAGCAAGCCATCCCTCTCTCTGCATGGATTTCCCATCAACGCCTCAAAACCACTTTCTAAACACACACCAGTGTCTCTCTAGCTCAACCAGTGAGCCAAGCACACATTTAAACACTTCTTGGTTAAAACATGACCAGAACGTTCTTCTAACATGCTCCAGAAACAGCATTCTGGGAGAATGCGTTACAATGGCAGCAATTGGTTTGACCTGACCAGCAACGGCCCGAGGAAGGTCCGGAAACAGACCTGAGGACACAAACACTCACACAACAGCCAATCAACACAACCCAAACCGGGGCTCTCACAGACACTCAGGTGTACAGACCCACACCGGCGAGCCTAACCCTAACCCTAACCCTAACCCGGCGAGTCTAACTGAAGAGCTTGACGAAGCAGCCCTGGCAGTAGGGCTTGTCATTCTGCTCGTTGAACGTGCCCTTGTTGAGCTGCTTGAGGCAGAAGGCACAGACAAAGTGCTCCGGGTGAAACTTTCTGCCCATGGCGGTGATGCAGCGGCCTGTGATCGGCTTCTGGCACCCAGAGCAGAGTGAGCCGCGGCGTGCGTGGTAGTGAACCTCGCAGTACGGCTGGCCGTCGTGCTCAAAGAAGCTGCCGTTGATGAAGGGCGTGAAACACTCCTGGAGACACAGACCAAGAACACACGTCACGAACTTTCTGTTTCTGTTCAGAGTTTAGTGCAGGGTAGAGTCAAGTCTTTGAAACAGCAGAGATGGGCTCCTCCTACACCTTTTAAATTTAAGTCCTTTCCACGCTGGTCCATTTCTGAGATTCTCAGCATGCTACTTACTGCAGAAAAGATTACATAAAGCTACAAACAGCCAAAGCTTGGCAGCAAAAAAATATTTTATAAAAGAAAAAAAGTACAATTGCTTACATTTATTCAAATAAAGTGTAAAGAATATAAAAAAAAACATTTAGGTCAAAATACAATTGTTTTAATTAATTTAAATGTTAAAAGGTAAGAAAAAAAATACAGTGATGAATTTTATTAGGAAAACAATTAATTGTAATTACTAAACATTTGAAAGAACAAACTGTTCATGAAAATGTCATGAAACAATACAACTAAGTTTAATGAAAAGTTTAAATGAAAATGAAATTTACATAAAAAAGAACATAACAGTATCAATGTAATAAAAACGATTAATTCAATTAACATTCAAACACAATAGAGCAAAAATAACAGCAAATGATGCAAATAAAATGTAAATTTACTCTATAACTGTAGCTCTACTTTACCCATTAAAAGTTCTTTTTTAATTTTTAAATGTAATTTTATTTAACAATTTTCATTTAAGTATTTTCAACCACATAATTCAACTCTTTTGAATTTGAAGAATTTACAGCATCCGTAGAAATCTTCATCTTGATCCAATTTAAACCCAACTAAATTAAAACGTTCAAAACTCCCCACAGTCCACTTTTCCTTTTCCCTTACATTTTTAGCAGACACATGCATCACTTACTTTACTCTAAAGGTGGGCTCTAAAGGAGGACTCACCCTGCAGACGAAGCACTCTGGATGCCAGAGAGAGCTCAGGGCGGAGATGTAGTTCTCCAGGATGGCACGCGCACAGCCGCCACATTTAGGAGCAAAGAGGTCGAAATAGTCTTTTCGACAGTATGCCTTTCCATCCTTCTCGTGAAATCCTAAAACAGAGACATAAGTAAAAGTATAAAAGTGATTTGATGGAAAAACCTTGAATACATTTGTCCGTTTCATGCGTTACATTAATCATGAGCTCAATCTGGTTCAGGTTATGTTTTCTATTCAAACTATTTTTGCTTCATGTTTCTTGTAACATCACATTTGTTTCAGATTTGGGATTTCATCATAAATCAAGCTGGGCTGAATTCTAACAGGCCAGGCTGAACTATTGAGGCCCACACTTGAGTCTGACTGACTGGTTGAAATAGATGAGGCTGCTTGTATCACCTTGCTCTCTAAACGCCCCTCAATCTCTAATGTATCCCCAGAGCACAGTCTGGAACTCATCATTGAAGACTCATCATCAAGCATGTTTCTTCTTAAAGATACACACCCATTTATAGCTATTAGAAATGTACTTTATAGTAGATCTGCAAGTGGTAACCTACCTTCAGGACCAAAAAAGGCCCCGCACTGAGCACAGAAAAAGTGTTCAGGATGCCATGTTCTGTCTAACGCAGTCACCACTTTCTGTCAGGTGAGAAAACATAGGTCATTATGAGCATAACTCCATACAACTAACCTCCTCTGACTTTACTTTTAAACTCAAAGGTTTGTTTTCTCACATCAAGTATGGGCCCGTTACAGTAGTAGCAGCGTGGAGAGAAGAGATGGTGGTAGTCTCTCTCGCAGTACGGCTGCCCTTCCCTCTCAAAGAAGTTTCTAGAACCAATCTCCTCTTGGCAATGTGTGCACACAAAATGCTCCGGATGCCATGTGCGCCCCATGGCAGTCACCACCTGCAGAGAAACACATGTAAACTCTGTTTAGACGTCTCCCGCGTACTCTACCTAGATACTCAGCTTTTAATGGGATAGTGCAGGCAAACACAAATAGGGGAGTACAGGAAGTTCATACATCTACATCTGTCTAGAATTTATGGTCACACATTTGAAGAAGTGGATAGATTTTGTAATAAAAACAAAAAAGCACCTTCCATTCCTGTTCATAAGCTTGATTCACTGGTAAAAACACATTCGTGGGCTTCAAAGAAAAATCTTTAAGTGAATGAAGGTGCTCTGACCAAAGAGCATGCACTTTTTATGTGTTGTGAACACTCTTCTCTTTCTCACCTGGCCTACAATGGGTTTGGAGCACGCACCACACACCCCCTTAGCAACCGTCTGCACTCCCAGCTTGTGGAGGTCTGACTGGAGACTGCCCAGCATGTTGTCCAGTTTGTTAACTTGTCCTTGTTGACCTTTACCCTGAGCCATGATCTACAGACAGAACAAAAAGAAGACAAAAAACCCAAGCACAATATCTTTAATGCATTATATACAATACATAAAAGATTTTTAAAATATCACAAAACGTTCAAACTTGGAGTGGCGAAATGGAGAGACTTATATTGGCCACTCCAAAGTTGGTCAATACCACCATTTTAGTTTACTTAACTTTTAGCTATCCATTATATCCCCAAACATCACCTCTACGATTGCACAATAATATTTGTAAAATATCAACTTCACTTAAATTAAAGCGGAGTTTTTAAAAGTTAAAATACATTATATTTGTAAAAATAAATGTCAAAATGTCAACTAAGATCTCTGAAAATGGTCCGAAATTGCACGATTGATCCATTTTGGATTATTTCCAAAAACTAAAAATGTATTCATCTTAAACATATTTAATTAATGTGGCTTGTCAGACAACTTCTTTATCACCAATATGAATTGACTATATCTCCATCTATAAATGTCATATAAAAAAAGCTGCATTCTTCCATTAATGTAATTATTTTTCACAACAAAATGAAACCTACACGTGTGTGCTTGGAGATTTCCCTATAAATGAGATCACAGAAATTTGATGAAAATGCAGAAATACCAAACTGTTGATGGTCATTCAAGTTAATGTAATATTTCCCATTGATGACACAAGGACATTATCAAGACTAAAAGGTACTCTACCTCTGTAAACTTACAAAACAATGCTAATTTTACCACCAAAAATCTGAACTGAACCATTAAAGATGATTAGAAATGCCATAAAAAGCATACAAGATTTGGCCCTCGTGAACAATACCTTGATGAACAAAGGTGATGGAAAAACCTCACTTGTTGAAACAATGACTCGGAAAAGAGAACATGATAGTAGTAGAAGGATAGAGGAGAGAATGAGAGAACAAAATAGAGGGGAAAGGATCGAGGGAAGATCAAATACAAGATAGAGGGAGAGAGAGGGAGAAGGATGGAGGAGAGATTAAGAGAACATGATAGAAGTAGAAGGATAGAGGAGAGAATGAGAGAACAAAATAGAGGGGAAAGGATCGAGGGAAGATCAAATACAAGATAGAGGGAGAGAGAGGGAGAAGGATGAGTGAGAGATTTAGAGAACATGATAGAAGTAGAAGGATAGAGGAGAGAATGAGAGAACAAAATACACAGCATTTTAAAAGGGGGAGAGACGGAGGATACTTTCTTTAGTATGTAAGTATTAAGTATGCATAAGAAATTCTGTATTCAGTGTAGTGAGATGTAGTAAGACAAAGTAAGAAATAATCCAAATGTGTGTGAAATATTTATTTTCATTGCTTTGTGAGGTTTACTTTCACACACACCGATCTATTTAAAGATTCTGTCAGCAGGCCAACATAACTTTGGATGAGAGATAAATAGATGGTGAGA
The DNA here is from genome assembly GCA_900490495.1 of Danionella dracula. NCBI lineage: Eukaryota > Metazoa > Chordata > Actinopteri > Cypriniformes > Danionidae > Danionella > Danionella dracula. Next base: position 3,420,044 of record UELW01000445.1, read on the forward strand.
GAGAGAGAGAGAGAGAGATCAAGAAACCAATAGTAAGCATTGCAAATTCACAAGTTAAAGAGATGATTCTCTAAAAGAGATGTTTCTTACACAAAGCTTCATCTGAAATGTTTTCCGCCACTGTTAGCTCAAATCCTCAATTTTACCAAATAACACATTTGTTTTGATAGTTACGTAACCACTACAATACAAGTCTACAGACCACCAAGTACTGTTTTCCCACCAAATAAGGAACACTGTTATGTCCAGAGATTACTCATAGCCATGAGTGGAATGTTTCTGAAAAAAAGTAACCCCAAATATTAAAGAGAGAGCAAGAGAGCCAAACATTAAAAAAGAGAGAGCAAGAGAGCCAAACATTAAAAAAGAGAGAGCAAGAGAGACAAACATTAAAAAGAGAGAGCAAGAGAGCAGGAGTGGAGGGATGTGTGGATGGAGGGCAGGCAGGGGGCGTGTGGGTTGAACTGTGTGACAGCGGAGGAATTCAGAGCAATCTCTTCACAATGGCTGCTGTTCATTTCTCTGTGTTCGGTTCGTTCCATCTGCCTCCTCTTCGACATACCATAAAACTACAGTCACACCACACAAGCCGAGGCCAGCTGGAATAATCTCCTCCTGACATCTTATCCGCAGTAGCTAGAATATTCACTTTGGAAGTCCATCAGAAAAAACGGTAATTTTACTGTCAGGTTCTGCCACTGGCATTTGTTTGTTAGTTAAAAGTTTTGCTTTTCTGCTTTTTCTTCATCCATTAGTCCTTATTATTTAAGTTTTTTGGACTTTATTCAATTCAATCTTTTATTTCTATGGCGACACGTTGCAATCACACATTTTTCAGGATGCTGACCTGCTGTATCTCAGGTTGATCTCAACCAATTCAAAGATAATGGATTAGCATTGGAAAGACAATGGATTGCTAATGGAACCTAGTAGTAATATTTTATTTATATAGTAGCACATCGCAACCATGTGTTTGTTAGGATGCTGACCTGTTGTATAACTCAGGGTGATCTCAAAAAATCCAAACCTAATGCTAATGAATTAGCAATATTACTAGTTTTTCAGGACCAACCAATCTACTATTGCTAGTTATAACGCTCCCAAAACAGTTCAACGATCATTGCTTGACAACAATGTTTTCGGGAAAGGCTCCCCTGTTGAGAAGAGGTTAAACTCTGCCTGTTTACGACTGGAGAGCAAAGGCCAACACTAGCAACCTCGGCAGGGAAACTCTATCCCATTTAACCAAACGCACGCCGATATTTATAACAGAAAGGATGAGCGACGGGGCCAGCGGGATGACTGTGGGGCAGTCACAAAAGAAACCAGAGAGAGAGCGAGAGAGAGAGAGAATAATAAAAGGCAGATATAATTACTAGAGGGCCAGAAGTATGAAATGGGAGGCAGGAACCAAAAGCCAGGGTCATGGAGACCCTGCGGTTGGGAACCAGTTTTTGGAGAATAATGGAAGCTAATTAAAGGTTCATCCAAAAGTTAATGCTCCATCACCAATTTCTTCCCTCAGTCAGATGCTAGAGTACTTAACTTCACATATTTGGAATCGAATGTTTGTCCAAGATTGACCAAAGTTCTCTCAGAATGACCGTAGAGGAATTACACCTCAGTGTTTGAATGTGTTTAAACAATGTGGTGTGCTTTTTGGATTGCATTAATTTTAGCGTTAATTTGGTCATGAAACATCTGAGATACCTAAAACAGGGAAACTGAATAAACTATAGAAAACCATTTTTGTTTTCATTTGTTTAAGAAAAAAATCATGCTTCAGAAATTATCATCCAAGACATTCTACCTTGATTTTTACAGATAAAAAAATAATGTAAAATATGAATTTTTTATTATGCATGCAAAAGGAGTAAATAATAAATGATTCGTTAAGCTATCTAACATATA